>CM061914.1:56865995-56912314 GCA_031002005.1 Vandiemenella viatica | reverse complement strand
GAAGGTTGGTGGGATCCTACAGGAGGAGACATACTAAGCCATTGTGTCACAGGTAGGAAGATCAGGTACCTACAGTTTAACGTGGTATTCGAACCACGGAAAGTCTTGGCGAAGCTTATATAATCAAACACAACTCTTAAAAATTCCTGGCCCTGCCAAAATTTGAACTCAGCATCGGACCACGAACTTTTTAAAGCAAGCGCCATAACTACAGTGTTACCAGATTGCTCATTAGACGTATACTGACGAAGTGGGATCGGTGAACGTTAGTGGAAGAATTATTAGTAGTAATACGTTGAATGAGGAAGAGATTATCATTTACCTAAAGTAATAATAGACTTGAGGCACAAGGAAGAGGGAACATTTTAGGTAAAGGGTATAAATGAAGAACAATTTACCACAAAACATTAAAAGAATTTAAAATAAAAATTCTTGAGATCATAGGTATGCAGGAAAATTAACAACGGGGCATATTCTTCACCGCAATTAACTACCTACATTAATATTATAACGCGAAAGTAAATCTGTCTCTCTGTTTTTGTGTTTTAATGACTAAATGGGTAAACAGGTCTCGGTGAAAATTGACAAGAAAATAGTATGTATCTATAGGAAGGATATAGGATACTTTTTTCGGGATAAAGAACATATTCGGTCATGAAATTTTAAAAACTAACTGATCGATGACAGACAGATGGATAGAATGTGTATAAGTCTCTTTAATGTTATAAATCCGTCGCTAAGGCTTTGTTTCGCTCACAGTCAGTTTGTGTATGATCTGTTCATAAATTTCATGCACATATATGACTTATTATGTAGGCTAACTCACGGGTTTCCAAGCCACGAAGGCTATATACTCGTATCTTAACAACGGACATCAAAATAAAAAACGTAGTAATATTCACATGTCCCAACGAATAGTCATAATTTTAAACCACAAACATACATCTGTCAGATAAACAGTATTAAGTAGATGCCCACAGTAAACCCCACTCCCTCTCTCACAGTTTGATGCAATTTTTAAACATAATGCAAATTTGTTCTCTTCATGAGACTGATTCAAAGATGGAATGGTATGTTATCCCGTAAGTGAGCGATAAGGTTCTGGTCTCGTATTCTGGAGAACTCGGGTTTTGAATCCTGGTCGGCCAACCAGTTTTGGGGTTTCCATCGTTTCTCCAAATTACTCTAGACGAATACCGAGATGGTACCTTCAAAAGGCCATGCCGGAATTCCTTCCCGTTCTCTTCCCGCAGTGCCTTCCCGCCTCTAACAATATTCACATCGACGAGGAGTGAAACCATTAGGAATAAAATAAAAAAAGCAAATAACCATTTGTATACAGCGCAACAATGACATAAAAATAAGTCACGACTTAAAAAATCCTTGCAATAGTCTTCATCGTATTATTTTAAAATTTAAAAAATTATTGTTACATGAGTTAAAACTAACAAATTTATTTTCAGCGCAATATTTATTTTTTTGTTTACAATAATGTCTAAGCTTACGTCCAAATTGAACTGCTACGTAAAATTTTTAGGCGGTATTGATTCCTTTGTCGTTTGCATTTGGCATTTTGTAATAATTGATTTCCTGAAATCTCTTTTCTTACTTCCCCGTTTTTTCAATGTCAGCGCATGTGCTAACATTTTCTCCTACACACTGATTGTATAAATGTCAGTAAGACAAAAGACAAAGTACTGCAAAACCCGAACGAAACCGCTCACTCACCAGCCTTTATTCATATAATTAAAACATTTGGTTCCACATCTTTATCACTTAAATCGTTCGTGAATATACCATGTGAGCTCAAAGATGCCACTAGATCAAGTCCAAGATGTAAACTAAGATCTACAACGATTTCATTGGAAAGTTCTCATATCCCACGAGTTTCTAGCATTCGTCATGCGATCTTCAGATTTGTTATGCTTCGTGAGTTTCTTCCAAATGCCCTGCTGTAGATCCCATTCTAGATTTATACAAAACAACATTTGAAATTCCACATCGCCTACTAATGCGACGTCTCTGCATTACAAACGGAGCGGTTCAATATTCGAACCATCGAGTTCAGTACCGATAACAACTTACACTATCAGGAGTACATTCGTATTTCCATGCTCAAACAAAGTACAGCACTCTTTTAGCACTAAAAATGGAGTAACATTATCAAATTCTATACACTCTTGGCTATCGACGAAGAAATCAACACTAATATTGTAAATGCGAAAGTAACTCTCTCTCATCTGGATATTGTGGGCCATTTCCTAAATTGCGATAGGATCAATTTTTATGAATGGTCACATATGCTTCAGAGAATGAAGTGAAACGTCTTCGGGAAATAAAACAACAAATTCAATTGCATTGGCAGTGACAATTATTCATAAAAAAATTTAACTCTCTTTCTCTCTCTTTATTATTTGTTACGTTTTCACGATTACACTGCTAAACCGACATTGATGAAATTTGACAAGGAAATTCTATGTATCATCAGGATATTTTTTTCGGAATAAATAACATATTTTGTCGTGAAATTTTGAAAACTAACATAACGGTGATAGACAGGCGGGTAGCGAGTGTAAGGATCTGTAATGTTATATCGGTCACTCAGGCTTTTTATCCTTCGCAGTAAAAAAAGTTGTGCACAAAAATGGTATAGCCGTAAGATATTACAAGAAAGTGACACAATTTTTAACCACAAATAAAAATCTGCCGGAGGATCTGTGGGAGGTAGTCTGCCTTTCAGTTTGTTGCTATTTTTATACATGTTACAAATTGGTTTTATTCACGAGACATGTTCAGTGGTAGAGTGGTGATGGCTTCCTAGACATATTACCCCGACTCCGTGCTTATTGGGTCACTTCGTACGAAGTCGCGGATAACAGCTAGTAATTATATAAAAATATTAGTTTTTGCACCAGATGCCTTGCGATTCCCGCCACTGTTGTAGGCAGAATAACCGTTTTTAAAAAATACGCGGAGAAAGGCGGGGTGAAGAGGCCTGTCTCCAATTAGTTCCCCGGATACAGCCTCCGTCATCCCCAACCCTCGGTTCCTTTTTCATCTCGAGCCGTGGCGACGCCTCCGCGATTAGCTCGCCCGCGGCGCCGCGAGGCGAACAAAAAAGGGGAAAAAAGAAAAGCGAGAGAAATCTGTAGTGGAAGGAAGGAAGGAAGGAAGGGGCCGCGGCCATGTCAGTGGAACAAAACGCGCGACCTGCCCGCCTCGAGGTGGCGCCTGGGAGCCCAGTTGCGCCGCGTAATGAGGCGCCTTTGTCAGCGCTTTTTAACTCCTCCGTCATCCGCCCGTCGGTCCGCGCGCGCGGGTCGGCGCGGGTCAGACCGGGCGCTGTTGTCGAGTGGCCCGTAATAATGAAGGCTCCGCATGGAGGCTTTTCGCACGCTCGGCCGGGCAAAGCGACGGAGCTCCAGCTGATGAATAGGACCCCCGACCCTTTATCCTTTAACCAAATTCGCCCGTTTCTCCCTCCCCACCTACCGAGAGAATTACTCGCCCCCTTCCCGCGGCTGGGCGGGGCTGATATTGCCGTACGGTGTGTGTGCCCCCCTGTACGGACGACAATCCACTTAGGGCGGGAAGCGGTAATCGCGGATATCGCTCGCTGACTCAACGGTTTCGCGTGGTTCGCCGGGGGACGCGGCCGATTGTAATCTCGGCGGACGGGATTAAATGGCGGCGGCGCCCTTTGCGGGGCGCAAATGGAAGTCTGGATCAACCCCTCACCCCCTCCAACCCTCATTGACAGCCCTGTTCTCTCCCTGCAAACTGGACTGCACAGGATGGTCAACTACTGACCGTCTCCAACGAGCAGGTACCTGGGACTGACCTGCAAACAGGCTTGTGCAAGAACAAGTACTATTCTGAGTCTCCCACTGATCTCACTACTCTATCCCTCCTCATATCCTACGTTAACCGCTTCATCTCTACATTTTTCTTGCAGCCGAAGTCCTAAATTACCTGTCCGAAAAATACTCGCCTTTAGTATTGGACGGCGACGCTAGTGCCAAAATATAAAACGTAGAATTTAAAGTAAAGTTGGCAACCATTACTTTCCGCAGGCAAATATAAGTTCCTCGAGATATTTTGTAAATTTATCGTTACGTTTTAAAACAACAGACATCCACAAATATTGTGTTCTTCACGGCTGTTCTTTTCGACTGATTTCCCCATCAATAAATAAAAAAAATCTTTCATGTCTTAAAATTTGACCCTGCATGTTGTGTCATCTTTCCGTAATACACTTTTCCTTTATTCGTCCCCTATTCCCTGTTTCTTTATCTGCCTTTTAACCTTCAAGATTATTCTAAAGATACACATTTAATATGCTTTAATCTTCATTCTTTCACGAATTCTTGAAGTCCTAGCGGTCGTCCATACATACAATTTAAAAAGATCTTCCAAGTCAAAATCTGCAGTTAAAATACTTCCTTGCAGAATGCCCTTTGGCTATAGTTATTCAGCATTATCAATAGACCATTACCATCAATAATAGACTGTCTTCTTGAATAACAAGAAACCAGTGGGTAACTAACAACTTAAAAAACGTTTCCAGTAATAAATCGACAGATTTCCACAAGAAGAATAACACAGTGTTGCAGGGATACTCGGCTGTAAAATTTGGCTTGTTAAATGATCAAACTTAAGGAACGCAACAAACGTTATAAAGGAAAGCATTACGAATCAGTCCACCCCTCTTCCCCTAACAAAGTTTGGTTTATAGAATACAATTACTCGAATGAGATTGGGGGACAGGTTTTACACGAGCCTTCTCCATAAAATACGAGTCAGACCTTTAGATTGAAAAGAGGTTTCAGACCTTCATCATAAAATACTGGGTTACAGCCGGTATCAGAATCTTCTCAGAAATTTATGCAAAAATCTTATAAAGTTAAACAACGTTATTCCAACATCAGCAGGCACACTATCAGGAACCGCACGTCTTGATGTAAACATTTAAAAGAGAGGTCATGAGGTTTCAAACCAGATAAGTCATTTGAATCAATTTGAATTTCAACATTAAAATAATGATTTTAATATCTGTATAAGATATATTTATTTTAGTATGAGAATTTTACTTTTGTGATAACAGTGTCACATACAATTACGTAGAATATACTAAACTTTTCATCGAATTTAGTAATTATATATATACCATTTCATGGTCTTAAGGGGTCTTCTTTCGTATTTGTCCCTTAAGTAAGATGAGTTATTTGAAACAATCGTAACTGTGATTGAAAGGTAAAGGTTTTAATATCGGTACTAGTACATAATTGTATTTTATTTTGTTTCAAAAAAGTAGTGCCACTTGTTTTGTTTGATCTGTTTTTCAGTGATATTATATCATTACTAGATGACCCGAGCAAAAATTTCACAAATCCGATGAATAGTAAGGTTTGTAATCGTAGGTTTTCCCGGCGAATCTGATGCTTGAAGATCTCTCGGGCATGCGGCATGCCGGATCTTCAAGCAATAGTAAGGTTGGTGGATGAAAAAATTGCCTAAATTGTAGCAATTTTTTATTTGTTTAGTGTATCAGGTATATAATAAAAAGTCAACGCCAGTGTAGCAGTTTATTAATATCTCTGTGATATGTGCTGCTGCTATCTACGGCTTGGCTCTGAACTGTGTCAAACGTGCGACTTTCACAGTTATTACTTTTGTCCTTCAATGGTCATATTCCGAAAAATTTCATTCTTAATTTGTAATATTGCCTGAGCGGAGCACTTAATCTTTAAAATGATACATCATTTATCGCTTTCGGTTAGGTATCAAGGAAGATAAATGGCTCGTAACAAAAAACCAAACACGTTATACAAATAACGAATGGCACGTGAAAAAAAAAAAAAAAAAAAAAAAAAAAAAAAAAGATACGTTATGGAAAAATGAGACTTTTGCCCTTTAAGGGTCAAATTCCTAAACAATCCTTTCTTAATGTTGTGACCACAGCGAAGTTCCTAATCTTTAAAATTATACCTCATTTATCTATGTCGGTTAGATATCAAGGGAGATAAATGGTTCGTGATACAAAAATGCGTTGTAGAAATATTGATTTAAAAAAATTCCTTTCGTAATATATGATGTCACCAAATCGGAGATCTTAATCTTTACAACGGTACTTCATTTATTAATTTCGTTTAGGAATACAGGGGGTTAAAAGGGTTCGTGGTAAAAAAAAACGCATTTTAGAACTATTGACATTATTGCCCTTTAAGGGACGAATTTGGAAAAATTGCTTTCTTAAAATATGACGTGACAACTTCAATCTTTAAAAAGGTAACTCATTAATCGATTACGGTTATTTATGAAGGAAAGTAATGGCTTGTGACAAAAAAAAAACACCTTATAGAAATAATAGTAAGTATGATTTACAATTTTAAAGGAAATTAATTGTGCTTACCTTATAGTTATCGAACTGAAGGAAAAAAAAATAGTAATAACCTCAGGATATAACAAGGAATCAAAAATGGAACTTCCAAGCACATACAAAATCACATGAACACATTATAACAAAAGAAATGTATCAAGACAGACAAAACTCAGGCGTTACAACACAGTTGTACTCTTAAAGCACTGTATGCATCAGAAACACCTGGCTTGGTGCTTCAGGCATCACAATAGTGGTAAAAGTTGAAACAGCACAGGTTTTTTAAGCACATAAAGAAGGCATATGGATAAAAACACAAAGCAAATAACTAGATAGACTCATGGACATAATCAGAAGATGTAGATTCCAATTGTATGGACATTTACAGAGGATGAACAACACTAGAATCGAAAAAAAGGCCTTTGTTGTGGGAAATGGTTCAATCATGAAAATAATTGGTTCAATGAAGTAGAATAGGACCTAAATCTTGCTGGGGTTAGTAAGGAAATGGCACAAAAAAGGAGACAATTCAGGAATAGAATTATGAAAATGAAATCCAAAATACTGAAGAATACAGGAGCAAAAGTGTACAGAACAAAGGAAAATAGGAACGCAGTGAAAGTATGACGACGTTTAGGGAAGAGAGAAAAAAGAATAAAAGGAAAAGCAAATATAGCTGAATCATCTTCTTCTTCCTAGTATTTATTGTGCATTGCAAGGTCCGCTTTACTGGAATACTTCTTCCATTTAAGACAATCCTTTGCCTCCTCAGGTAAGCGATTCACTAGCCGCACGTCCTCGCGCAAGGTGTCCAGCGAGGCCTTTCTGGGTCTCCTTCGTTGTTTTCGATCCTCAGGACTCACATTAAGTGCATTTCTCGCAAGTGAAGAGATGTTGCTGCATAGTACATGGCCGTACCACGACCACCTCACATTTTCTGAGGGATTGGAGCCTCACCAAAGGTTCCCATTCCTGATGCGGTCCAATCTAGTAAGTTCCTGCGGCCACCGACGGCCAGGTTTTGGAAGAGTCTTCGGCCTGGTCGCGGCGGGCGGTGACTCCACGTGTGTCCCCGTGGGCACCCTTAATGGGTGGCGAAACGAGGCTTGCTCACCATCCCCGATGTAATGGCGGGTAGTTCGGAAGGTCTCAGTCCTGCGGTGGTGGTGGATGCTGGGTGGTGGGTAGTCGGGGGGTATCCACGAAGGATTTGAAGGATGTCAATCCAGGTGCTCCCTTTAATCGGGCGCTATAAACCCGCTGCTCTGTCTGATGTTCATGTCTCTTCGTGACTGGTCAACGTGCAGATTCATACAGTGCCACTGGTTGAACGATCGTTCCGTAAACCTTTGATTTAAGGCACAGTGGCACATTACGGTCGAAAAACTGAATAGTGATGAATAATTTGAGTTTCAACACTGTACTCAAGGAGAGGAATGAATGACAGTATTAACCTAAAAACTGTTCTGGTTAACGATACGAATATGCAAAGAACTTAATGCGAAATGATAAGACATAAGCGGTCTTACATGAGCAAAGGGAGGTGTTGATGGCTTCCGCCGTCGCCATGTTGGACGCCGTGCCCACAGACCCAGGGGCGCCGCATGACGCCGCGAGATCGAGGGCTTAAAAAACAGCAGTAGCGTGGAAAGGCGCTGTGAAGACGGGTGAATTACCAGCGCGGCCTAACGACCACGTAATGCCCGAACTCGTAGTAGCAGGGCAGAGCGGGGTTGTAATTATCGCTGTGCAGTACGCGCTTAACAAGACCCGCGTCGCTCTATTCAGCCGACTTTTATGAGACCCGCCCCTGTTGTTCACGTTTCGTTAGGTCTTCGTTACGAGCTCTTCAGCACGTTGAGGGGCTCGGCGACAAAGAGCTGGCAAGGATTCCCGTATTTTACTGTAAAAGGATGTCGTTACGCTGGCTCACTCGAGTGCAGAGCAACTTACGGGGCTACGCTGCGATTCTTGCGTTCTAAAAACTGTGAGAAACTACGTAATATTAATGAGTTTTTGGTAACTGGCCTCTGGTTACATACTTGAATTGCAATTAAATCACGCACTGATAACACAAACGAAAACAGGAAATACAAGTCAGAAGAAATACAATGCAAATTTCTTAAAAAACAAAAAACTTCGCTTAGTCCACAACCGAAAGTTTGGTTGGATCCTCCGGAAGGAGGCATACTAAGTCATTGTGTCAGGGGTAGAACGGCCAATTCCTTTCCTCTGGGACCTACAGTTTAAAGTGGAATCAGAACCATGGATCGTCCTGGCATAGCTCGTTTGATCAAACACAACTCTCAAAAATTTCTGCTCCTGCGCCATAATTTGTACCCGCGACCGAACGATTAACCACTGTGCTACCACACCGCTCGCTTTCTTACTATTATACACAAGCATGAAATAGCACTACCATTAAACATCGCAAGAAAGGAAACTTCTTTAAGGAATGTGTAGGAATGCCCCCATGGCTTTTTCGCGGAATTCACCTAGAATCATTCCGAAAAACCATTGAAAACCGAAATTTCAATGGCTGGACGTGGATTCGAAGCCACGTCTTTCCGAATGCCAGGTTCGAGTTAAGAACCCGGAACAAAAAAAAAAAAAAATCTTTTCATAAATATAGTGACATTAATAACAGGTTCTAATGCTTGATTAGAAAGAGTTTAAAGTAAAAAAAAAAAAAAAGTGTATTTTGACCACATAAAACCAAGAAGCATTAACATGTCGACACAGCAATCGGAAAATTCTAAATTCTCTGCCTTGTATCTTTAATGATTGCAGCCAGTTTCATGGAAAGCAATTTGTCGTTACTGTGCTATACAGTAGTAATACAAGATGGTGTTTATTTCAATTTTATTTATTTAAAAGTCATACAGCCATCTCAACTGCGTATTTGTTATCAAAGTATATATATTATATCATGATTTGTACTTCTCTGTAGTAAAGTGAAGACAACACTTAATCAAAACCACTCCCACCCTCGGCCGGACTCGAACCAGAGACTCATACAGTTGTGATCAGCTCGCTTAGCGCCTATGCTATCGGGACGTTGCATTGGTGACGAGGCAGTTACTGGTTTCGTGGATGATCCTATGGAGCTGACAACATACATATACTACTTGGACATAGTTATCACGGTTAATTAAGT
Organism: Vandiemenella viatica; assembly: GCA_031002005.1. Classification (NCBI taxonomy): domain Eukaryota; kingdom Metazoa; phylum Arthropoda; class Insecta; order Orthoptera; family Morabidae; genus Vandiemenella; species Vandiemenella viatica. The sequence goes on along the minus strand of CM061914.1, from coordinate 56,902,778 downwards.
CGAGCCAAGCGAACCCTTACACTAGGAGACGGTCTGTACACTTTTGTGGTACACGTTTTGAAAAAACTGCTGCACCTGTAGATGTGAAACTGAGCATACTAATTCAAAGTCAATTCTAGATGTGCCATCAATCATTATTTTTTGTAAAGAAACAAATAAATTGCGATGACATGGTAAAACATGCTTGATATGGTTCAAAATTAAGGAAGCATAGGCCGGAATTTGCAAATGTTACCGAAATATTCTTTCCGACATCTTTAGTAAATACTGTATGTGGCTGTGCAAGTATATCCATTGTAAAATGTTCCTGATGTGCACGTTTCATATGTTTTAATGATTTACATCATCCAAGGGAAAATAAATAATTTTGAGAATTTGTTTCAAAACAAATTTGTAATGCTTCAAGATCGAATAGCAATAAAAAAAATAACAGAAAAAAAATCGACGTCCATGGGATCGAATTCAGGAACACGTCTTAACACGCACGGCTAAATCAATGTTATTAAAAAACAGTCTTCCGTACATGTATGATTGATTCATACACAATTTTCGTGCTTTTTAATCCCCGATTTCTTTTAAACGGAGGTACACCAGGCAGAACTCCTTTAGGGCAAGAAACCAGAGGTGTCATACTATTTACCAGACCTGTTCGTTCAACGAATGCGATTTCGACACTGAAGACCTCTCCTAGCATGATCACTAAGCCACTGATTAAAATTTCGACTGATTTGTGTCGGTAAAGTGACTCAACGAAAGATGTTTTCATCATCATATGTTCATAAAAATATACCGTATTTTTTGTATCGTTCCCCTCTCACGTCGAACCAACTTAAATAAATTGATTTTTTTTAAATATTTGAAGATTGTGTCTTATTACAAATGTGCCTAATTATTTTTGGTCAACAAACTAAAACCACGATTTTTGATGATAGTTCGTGAAGTTTAAATATTAAAATTCTTATGATTATTTATTATTTTTTTAGTTGTATATAATACTAGCTGGTACCCACGACTTCGTTCGTGATTGTAAAGAATTTGGATTGACAGCTACCGACATCTAACCACTATAATGCACGATGGGAGACTCGATGCTATTACCACACATAAACGCCAGTCATCTGCGCTATGTAGTTCAGGCAGCAAAGTAAAATATACCGACACACATGTCTTTGGTCGAAATACGAAAATATCCATGATCGACCAATTTCAACCACCATATCTCCCACACTCCCACAGTTACCGAAATTCGGACAACGTTGTGATCGACGGGTGACTCTGCGTTACTACCACACACAAACGCCAGTGATCTGCGCTAGATAGTTTTGGCTGAAAAGTGATACACCATGACACATACGTTTTTGGTAGAAATATGAAAGTGCCACAGGTCGTCCACTTTCAACCACCATATCTCCCACATCCCCATAGCTACCGACATCTAACCACCATAGTACACGATATGAGACACGATACCACTACCATGCACAAACACCAATGGTCTATGCTATGTAGTTGAGGCAGCAGAGTGACATATACAGAGACACATGTCTTTGGTCCAAATACGAAAATGCCCTGCATCGACCAATTTTAACCATCATATCTCCCACATCCCCACAGCTATCGACATTCGGCCAACATTTTGCACGACAGGAAACTCCATGCTTCTTCCGCACACAAAGACCAGTGATGTGTGCTAGGTAATGGTGGCTGAAAAGTGAAATATAGGAAAACACAAGTCTATTTTTATATATAAGATTTCTTATAACAAAACTTCGTGAGCCACCACAAAGCCGTGCCTTTAGCTAGCGATATATTAAGTTCTACAAGAACAAAATGTGTTGCCCCGTGTGGCATGTATTTTTTTCCCCTATTGACGCCAGAAGACATTTTGTACTGTTTTCTCTTGTCAGACTATCATATATTACATACGGAGATGATTTAATTACGGAAATAAATATTCACATGCTATTGTGTGTTCTGTACCTTATTTTAACTGTGACGAATAATATGAATGAAAAGCTATGTGGCTTGTCCCGGAACCACCCCCCTCCACCCCTCGCTACGTAGTCCAGCGCAGCTACCTAGCCAACCCCTCCCTCCCCTAGCCACGTAGTTTATGGACGTTCCCTTATTGCCATAGTAAGACCTGGCAATAGGTTCAAAATGCTTGGCGTCAGCAAGGGTATGCTGCCTTAAAACCAAAAAAGCTCCAAATGTAACCATTTCATTGATAGTAAAACTTATAAAAGGCAGTAACACTTATACAGGGTGTGGCAGCATAACTTCCTTTTTAAAAATGCGCGCCATCCAGTCGGTTGATATCGTAGCGCAGCGCTAGTGGTCTCGTTCAAGAGCCGTGACTATAAAGTTTTGTCCCGACACAGTTCAGTCGCCATCATGCGTTGGAACAGTGAGGAGTGTGCGTTTGCCGTTGAGGTCTACTTTTCGAGCGGATGTTCTGTGATCGCAACCCAGCGCGCTTTTCGGAATCGCTTTGATTTAGCCCCGTTGGCCCCTGTCCCGGACCGGAAATCAATTGTTACGTTTACCTTCAGACAAACTGGAAGTGCGAAAAGACGAAGAACTGGGGGCCCTCGGTCCATTAGATCATCTGAGAACATAGCTTCAATGTTGCGATCACCACGGCGTTCTGCGCGAAACCGTGCGTCTGTCCTTGGAATTTCCGATCGTTTTGTGAGGAGAATTCTTCATGATAATCTTCATTTCCATCCCTACAAGATGGTTACTGTGCAGGAACTTCAATTCTCGGAGGAACGCGTGTAAGGTTCTTCTGGAAAACGTTCCTGAGGACGCTGTTGTTTGTTATTTTTTTATTTTTTTTTAGTGATTAAGCCCATTTTCATTTTTGTGAATCCGTCAACAAACAAAACATGAGCTACTGGACTGACACCAATCCTCGGCAATTGCATCAAAGGCCTCTTCATTCACGTAAAGTCACAGTGTGGTGTGCAATTTCCTCGGGTGGAATTATTGGGCCCTGGTTCCAGTTCGGACTGGTATGTAAAAATGTTACAGGAATTTTTTTCCCACGGCTAGGTAAATTGGACTTAGGGGACACTTGGTTCCAACAAGACGGTGCAACGGCACACACTTCAAGAGCATCGATGGCTGTTTTGAGGCAAAGCGCCTCTTCTCAATTAGGGGTGATTTGGAGTGGCTGGCCCGCTCTTCCGATTTGACCCCTTGTGACTTCTTTCTATGGCGTTTTTTGAAATCCCGTGTTTATGTGAACCGTCCAAGGACCCTACAAGATTTGAAGACCAACATCCACGAAGAAATTGGCAACATAACGCCTGCTATGCTGGCAGGAGCCATGAAAAAACGCCAGAAATCGATTTACTCAGTGTGTGCAGAATGGGGGACGTCACCTACCTGAGTTGATTTTCAAAACTACATAAAACAAAACTTTATGTATGTGCCTACATTATAAAATAATAATAATAATTCTGATTCATACAATGGGTTTTATAAAGTTTTGAAAAAAGGAAGTTATGCTGCCGCACCCTGTAAAAGATGGTGAAGAAGAAAAGGCACTGTTTCTTTGTATGCGAATGGCGTAGTTAATTCAGGAATAAGAAATATTTATCACAGCTTTGGAATAACCGCTGTATCATAAACAGCTACGGAAACCTCGGTAAATTAATTCCTGCGTGATCTAATTTGCAATGCTGACGTCACAGCGGTACAGTAATCACGTGTGGCGTTCTGGGGACGCGACGGGCGGGTTTGTTTACAGGGGCGGAAGACGGGCGGACTGCCAATTTGTCTGCAGAGCCCCGAGCTGAAGCGATGCGAATCATCCCGCCGTCACAACAGCAAACACGCCTGCTTTGTCGGCTGGACAGGCGGCGCCAGCGGCGCCTTTGGTCCGGCAACACAATGGACAGCGTAACACAGGGGCACAATGGCTCCGGATCATCACCGCGCATGTCAGCGTAACCCACCTGGCCAGAATCCGGTGCCAACCAGAGGCAGTTTCATTTAACACTTTGACGTCCACACGTGTAGTCAACATTCCTTTATCTGACGCCACTAGGTCTCGCGCAGATCCTAAAACCAGTAACCGGCGTAATGCCGGTGACTACAACTTGCAACTGAAATATACAGTGTCGAGTAACATTACCACTTTAGTGAGAAATATAAAATTTCACACTTTTCGCAGGCGTCATTATTGAAAAATTACACTTTTCAGGGGTTTGCACATCATTTTTTGTTGATATTGCCAGCGTTTGGGCACTGTAGCAGGACGTTATTACGCCACACTACAATTTATATATTTCAAATTATTTTCATATTAATTTTATTCAGAGCCTAGGTTAGATTAATTAAATTGATCTCGCGCAGCCCAAATTGTATATGTTTAAATTAATATGCAAGGGTGTTTACTTGGGAGGACTCAGCGCAAATATGCGAGTGTAAGATTTCTGTTTAGTAGTAAGGGGCGGAAATAGTGCCGTTAGCCCACCACTGTGACGCCTAGGGACAATGGACCGGCAGACTGTCACCGTTCAAGGTCACCGCACCGCCCCGTTCTTGGGACGCGAGGCGGTGAAGGTCAAACCCCTTTCTAACTGACGCGCAGGGAACGCTGGCAAAAATTGCCGCGAATCTCAATGTGCTACGACATCACGTGATTTCCAGAAAACCTGACCTGCCAATGACAAGAATGCTTAGGGTTTTCATAAGTTAAAAGAGGGCCTATTCTTTCTGCCCCGACATGTTTTTCTTCGCCGAGAGGAAGGAGGCCATTTTTCTCAAGAGCGAGAAGGACTTCTGGCTTGGCAACGGACCGAGACGGTTTGACTCTGGGTGCATCGGAGAGTAACCATCCTATGGGCACAGGTTGGTGATCCCCGTCTGGTCGCTGCATCGAGATCACACTGAGACGGGCTGTGCGACCTCCACCAGAGACGCTGTCTTCCAGATGGTAATGTTCACTCGCCAGGACTGGAACCATTGTGTTCTTTTAGACTGCGAATGACCCGTAAGCGATTTGAGACAGACTTATGCTAACCAAGCAGACCTAATTCTGAGCTAGCTGGCATTTTCATCGATCATTATGTGTTGTGGAGGCCTTGCAAATCACAAGTTCCATATTTTCTTTAATTAACGGCGCCCTAGATTAATATTCATATACATGTACATATGTCTTAATTGCGGACATTTACTATCATTTTATATTGTGCATATTTGTAATCTTTTTATAATCTAACTTCATTAGATAATTTCCGATTAAAGTAAATTCATTCAATTGTCTGCTTGGATAAATCGGCCAATTGTAACGTCTAGGATTGTTTGATATTCCAGTGATTTTATGTTAATATTAAATTTAAATATGTCTAGCGCTGTAAAAGCCAAATGAAAATAAATAAATATCAATGTCAGTTTCCTTGCGATCTGGCAATGTTAAGATTCTTGCTAACCCAAAAATAAATTATTTTAAATAATTAAATAAATTTAAAATCCACACCCGCCATACAAAATCTCATTACAGCACCAACCTGGAGTTTTCGTCAGCGTTCTCTCTATCCTAGCCGCCTGCATAGAGAGAAGGCCTGACGAAGGCTCCAGGTTGGTGCCGAAACGTTGGCAATAAAAATCGCAGCGAAAGAGAGACAAGTAAGTTCAACTTTAGTGAGTAGTTTACCTCGGGACATGACGATGTAGGAAGGACTCCATAATGTTGAACTCTCACAGCTTTATTTCTCCCCAAAACAACCATTTGTATACAGGTACTGTGCATGAGCACTTAAAATGGTAGAGCCTAATTTGCTTTAATACTCACGTGATGAAGTGAGACGGTATATTTACATCCGGAGGAGTCGCCATTGTACAGACTGGTACATGCACCAGTATATTTCGATACTTTTTTGTTTATTTATATTCGTTCGATGTAGATGGTTTCATTATATGCTTTGATCGCTGTTACAGTTGGGTTCCCAAACCGAGTGGCGCCCCCATCTACCCACGAAGTCATGTCAAGCGGTTACGGGGAGGGGGCGAGGTGTGTGCCGTAGCTTCCCCATCCGTTTGGGCGATACCTTAGTTCTACACAGTCGCAAGTAAAATATTTCCTTCCCCGCCTCTTTCGAAAAGCTTTATTCTAACATCACATGCTTAGCGAGTTTCCTTTGATCTACATCTGCATCTATACTCTGCAATTCACAAGTATTGTGGGTGGCAGGGGTACTAATTCAGCGCATTCCAATCCCGAACAAAACGAGGAAAGAAAGAATACATAAAAGTATCAGTACGGCATCTTATTTCTCGAATCTTATCCCTCCTGTCATTGCTGGCTAAATAGGTTGGAGGAAGAAGTATTTCATTGCACTCGAAAATTAAAATTCTCCAACAAATTCAAAGGAAGACAACGTCGTCTGTCCGCCAAACAGTCCCAGCCCGACCCACGTATCAGCTCTGTAACACTTACGTAAGGACTGTAACTAGCGGTCACGAATCGAGCGGCTCTCTTCTGTACTTTCTCTAACGTGTCAATGAATCCCTTGCGATACGGATCCCAAATTCCACAACAGTATTCCAAATGCGGACGCACTAGTGTTTTGTACGCTATTTCCTTTGTATGAGCATTACAACCTCTCAAAATACGACCTATGAGTCGTAGTTTAGAATTAGCTTTGCTTACGACGGATGTTACGTGAAAGTCCCATTTCATGTTGCTTTGTACTGTTACGCTTAAATACTTCAGGGAATCCACCGTGTCAACAACTGAATTGTTAACTTTGTATTCGTGAGCAAACGGGGTCTTTTTATTATTTATTTGCATTACTGATATGTCATTGTTAGTACTGAGAAATAGGCGTTTAACTTTAAATAATACAATTGTGGCAAGGGGGAGGCGGGGGTAATTTTCTTTTGATGGAAGGGGGAGCGCGGTAAGAAAAACTTTGGGAACCCCCACAATACAGTGACTGTATTAATGTGCGAGCAATAAAAGATTTCGTATTCGTGAAGAAATATTAGCCTACCATTCATCTTTGCAGCATAGTAATTAAGTTATTTTAGCTAAAAAAAATTATATTAATTATTAACCAGAAATCTACCTTCAGGCCGTCATTTTTGATGGGTTTAGAAACTAATTATTAACGAAAATTGATTGTAATAACGGTTATCAGGTAGTTTTGGCTAAGTTATCGTCCGATATAAAAGTTCTTAACACAAGGCTCGATGAAATATTCTATCATCTAGAGAAGTATGCTTTAATGTTTTAATAATTTTCATTTGTTTATGAGAATAACTTGAACAAAGTTTCTACTTACTGTATAAATACAATAAAGATAGTATTGTTTGTATACTCGAGTACGAAAGAAACAGTAAAAACATAAAAAAAATAGACAGAAAAAATATAGCGAAAAAATGCACAGAAAAATACATAGAAGTTTCAGTTTTTTCGCGTGTACACAATGATTCACGTACCAGTTTTTTAATTCAGTTTACAGAAGATGCATTACTAATTTATGCCTGCGTACAAACAGAAGTGTTATGTAAAATGTTTAAGCGGAAATAATTCCTTTTTAAATGACTTTTTGCCATAATGGTATTGTTGATTTCCCGCATTATCTTTTATTCTATCCGAGTTTTTCAGTATTATTGCACGTTCTTAACACTTTCTCCCCCTCATTGACCAGTGATCATCAGACAAATGTCAGTAAGAGACGATGATTCACATAAATACTGCAAGACCCGAACGTTACCACTCATCCACCAGCCTTCACTTAAAAAATTAAATCATCAGGTTCCATATCTTTATTACTTACATCGGTCGTAGGCTATATAACTATCGAGATACGAACGAAGATCCATCGGATAAGTTCTCATATCCCACGAGTTTCTAGGTTTCATCATGCGGTCTTCAAGTGTGTTCTTCTACGTGGGTTTCTTCACACAGCCGTACTGAATTCCCACTTGAGGTCTTTATAAAACAACAGTTGAAATTCCACATCGCCTATTTACTGCACTATAAATATCATAGATAGGGATGAGGTGGATCACTATTCATACCAGCGACTTCAGTGCACCCTATCACGAGAAGATTCGTATTTTTATGTTCGTAAAAAGCACTCTGGGCGACTCTTTTAAAGCGAAAAATTGAGTAATACTTCAGTGGTAAAAGGAAATATCACTACAAATATCATACACAAGGATGGAGAGTTTAAATATTCACACCAGCGACTTCAATGGTGGTTCAACGGTTAACGTTCTGGCCTCACATTCGGGAGGACACGGGTTCGAATATCGTCCGGGCTTCCAGATTTGGGGTTTCCATGGTTTACCTAAATAATTCCAGGCGAATACCTGGATGCTTCCTTCAATAGACCATGGCCGAATTCCTTCTCGTTCCTTGACCCCAGTCAGCGACTTCAGCTCACACTATCACGAGAACATTCGTATTTCTATGTTCGTAAAAAGTACACTGCGCAACTCCTTTAACGTGAAAAAACGACGTAATACTGCAGAGGTCGAAGTCAATATACAGTTTGATATCGGTCAAAAAATAAAATAATAATTTTCTTGGAAGAGCGTTAAAGAACTATTTACAAACCTGCAGCATACGAATCCGGCCATTCTCAACTATCAGGGCAAACTGAGGTGTCTTCCCATTTTCAACCTCAGAAATACACAAGTCTCAAAGAGAATACCACATTAGTACAAAGCTTACCACGGTTCGCTGATGGTTGACGTCACTTCTTGCCCTCCCATATGCCGCATAGTCCTTAATGATGCCTGAGTTGTTGGCAGAACGTAAAGCTTCAGAGATTAAGCGAAATAAATCCGAATGCGTCACCAGTAACAAAGGAGAGCAATGACATCATATAGGGAAGCCATCCTACGCAGCTAGGAGATCATACCGCAAGTTCAGGAGTCGTCTGTAATGAGTTCCTAATAAGAGTCACGGCAAAGATTCTCACGGATCATAAATCACTCAATCCCATTGCCCGAAAGGGTACAAATTTTCGCGATAAAGAGGTTGATTTCCTGCCTCCCGTATGAGACGTACTAAGCCAATATTACTGTAGAATAGGGCGAGTACAGGCAATTTATTTTTTCTGTGTGTAGTTTTTTTCCACACTGACAAAAATGTATGCATGTAGCGTGATGCGTTAGAAGGCGGTTATAAGATTGTTGGTGGTTCAATTAATACAATAATTACGGAGTCCACCATAAATTTCATTTTAAACTTGCGTTTATTTTCAGAAAACACGTCAACGATACTGGTTACATGCATTCATACAATCCAGAGGTTGCATACAACACTTGTTCCACAGATAATACAGTTCCCGGTCGTCGCAAACTCATTTGTTGAAAAACTTTGCCGAAAAACTTACTAACTATCGCTTTATATAAACTCCACCGAAATTTCTAGAAAACTTCAAAAGCTTCCGCCAGATAATTCTCGAACATCAACAATACTTAAACAATTGAAACATATTAAAAACAATCAGAATTAATACATAGTCATATACAATCAATACAAAATGGTCAGAAATGGAAACGAAAGATACTTAAACACAAAATTATTCACAGAAATCATTTTAAACTGTAGCAAATTGTTCTTTAGATATCGTAACTTGCATTAATACTTGGAATTATGAACATCTAAGCAATTCTCTTGCACAATTATGTTCTTAAACATATTAAATGGCCTCTAAATAATTTCTTTTCATAAAAAAGTCTATATACACTGATTTACAGTTAATTGTGAAACAAACATACCAGATCATATTCAACCAAACTTTAGCTTCATAAAATACAATTACATTTAATTTTAGGTTTGACGGCTGTTACACGGTGAAACCCGAGTTAATCAAGGGATACCGTGCAACAGACACCATTGAGGTAGATAGTTTAAATGTCCTTTGGTTTGGCATGGGGCTTCGTAAAGCTGGCGTATACATATTTGTTTCTTGATTATACGGCTTTATGACTATTTGAATGGACGTAAATTATTAGGACTTTTAGCACACGCTTATTGAAGGCAATCGCTTGGAGTTGTATCGGAAAACTATCAAAAAACCGAAATCAGGATGGCTGGACAGGAGATCGAACCCACTTCATTCCGTCGCTAGAGCTAAATATCAGCTACTCATCCTCCAGAGGTAGAAAATCTATATTTTAAGCTCTTGGAATCACACAACCGGGTCACCAAATACCACTGTGTATGATGAGCGAGAGATCTCTCCCTTCAAATCCCTTGCTATCTGTTCCATCAGTAGTGTGTGAAGCGATGTAACCCGATAGCGGGTAATGCTGATCCCGGCGTATCCGTGTGCCTCCCGGGAGACAGTGGACTCCGCCCGTGGCGTGTCCATAATTAATTGGGCCGTGCCACGCATATCTGCCCGCACTCCACGCGTAGCCGCCCCACCCCGGGCTCCATACTGCCGCACACAAAGCACTAGCGCATCCTTAATACGCCCACCACCAATCCGTTTGATGTACGCAGTCCACAATTAAGTGCGAGGCACATGGTGTTTGCACACTGTCGTACCATATATAACACATCTTACTTCCATTACTATTTTTTTTTTTACTTATTGTTTTGCGCCGTCGTCGGGATGGGATTGGGGACAGGAACGGAAAGGAATTCGGACATGGTATTTTGAAAGAAGCATCCCGGCATTCCATGGAGTGATTTGGGGAAACATGGAAAACCCAAATCTGGCTGCCCCGACGCGGATTCGAGCCGGCGTCCTCCCGAATGCGAGGTCAAAGCGTTAACCACTCACCCACCACGCTCGGTCCATTACTTGGTACACATTGCATCGAGTCCTATACAGAAGAGTGTTTTATGCCTCTACATCTACATCTATCTACAACCACATCCATACTCTGGAAGTCACAAACATTGTGGGTGGCAGAGGGTGCTAAGCACCAATCCTAAACCCGCGCATTCCAATCCCGAATAGCGCGAGGAAAGAAGGAATACATAAAAGCATCCGTAGGGCATCTTATTTCTCTAATCTTATCCCTCCGGTCATTACGACCTAAATAGGTTGGCGGAAGAAGTGTTTCATTGCACTCGAAATTTAAAGTTTTTCGCATATTCTCCAGTAAATTCGAACGCAAGCTACGTCTTCTGTCTTCCAAACTATCTGAGCCCAATCTATATATCAATTCTGTGACGCTTTCATAAGGGCTGTAGCAACCAGTCACGAATCGGGCGGCCCTCCTATGCACTCTCTCAACTGAATCAATCAGAACCTTGCTATACGGATCCCAAACTCCACAACAGTAATCCACATGCGGACGCACTAGTGTTCTATACGCTATCTCCTTTGTATGAGCATTACAATTCCCCAAAATACGACCTATGAATCGCAATTTAGAATTCGCCTTGCCTACAACGGAAGTTATGTGCATGTCCCATTTCATGTTGCTTTGTACTATCACCCCCAGATAACTCAGGAAATCAACTGTGTCAACAGCTGTATTGTTTATTTTGTACTCGTGAACAAACTGATTCTTTTTGTTACTTATTCGCATTGCCTTGCACTTTTTGCAATTAAGTGTAAGCTGCCATTTACGGCACCAATCGAAAATAGCATCCAAATCGCGCTGAATTTCTAAGCAATCGTCGGACCACCTTATTTCCCTACAGATAACTGCATCGTCGGCAAACAATCGCAACCAGCTTTTGACGTTATCACCCAGATCATTTGTAAATATTGAGAAAAGAAGTGGTCCTATTACACTTCCTTGAGGATCGCCCGAAGTAACATTTATCTCAGAAGAGGCTTCCCCGTCGACAACGACATGCTGTGATTGATCAGTTAGAAAATCACGTATCCACTAGCAAATCTGAGCCGAAATACCGTAAGCTCGAATCTTCGCTAAAAGTCGGTTGTGTGGTACAGAATTAAAAGGTTTCTGAAAATCCAAGAAAATTGCATCAACTTGCGAACCTGCATCGATAACTTTCATTACGTCACAGGAAAATAGGACTAATTGTGTTTCATACGATCTCTTCTTCCTAAATCCGTGTTGACACGGTGTAAGTAACTGGTTCTCATCTATAAACTTCATAATGTTCGAGCGTATGACATGCTCCAGAATTCTGCTGCAGACGGATGTTAGAGATATGAGTCGATAATTGCTAGGATCACTCCGATCTCCTTTCTTGAAAACTGGAATTACCTGGGCTATTTTCCAGCTAGAAGGAACTTTTTTCTCTTCTAAAGATTTACGGAATATATCTGACAGAAATGGTTCAATTTCCTACGCTTATTCAGAAAATATTCTTACCGGTATACCATCAGGACCCGGCGCTTTACCCCACTTCAGGAGTTTTAATTGCTTTACAATACCTACGCTATCAATTTCTATCGGATCCATCTCTAATTCCACACGATGTGGTAAAGTGGGGATGTTTTACATGTTTTCGCGCGTGAATGAATTTTTGAATTCGGTGTTAAAAACGGTAGCCTTGTCGCGGCTGTCTTCAACTTCCCGTTCGTCTCTTCCGAGACAGGCAGTCGCCCCTCACAGCCATTGGTGACTTCAAAATACTGTTGGCTCGGCATCATCCACTTTGTTCTGCCTTAGAATTAGGCACCAAAGCATATTGCTATCCGGTTGCTGGCTGCCTCAGCTACGCATCTAGAAATTTATCTACAGCTGTACATATTCTAGTCATTTCGATGAAATATCATATCTCAAAGACTGTTTCAAGTGACACGTGTGAAAAGGTACAGGGACGTGCTGTACCAACTATTACAGTGGTAGGAGTTTACCAAGAAGCATAATACCCTCCCCCACAATAGGGTATTTGACTACTTCTTGAAAATGGTTTTAAATTGTATATTGGTACACCTTATTAACCGAGTGAAGAGATTTTTTTACAAAAGTGCATTATTTTGCGAAAAATTCAAAGTTAAAATTTAAAGAATTTAAAAGCCCGCCAAAACGCTCCATCGCTGCCTGGCGCGTGCAACGGCAGTCGTGACGTCACCCGTCTGTAAACGCTGCCGCTGGGAATGGAGCGTTTCCTATTACCCAAGTTTTCAACTATTTTTTATTGTTTGTTGCTGGTTATTTCTCGTTATTAATGAAGGTTCGTTTTGAATATAAAATCGAAAACAATTTGTAAAAGCCTACAGCGGAAAAATATTGAAAGTAGACGCCTTATTTGTGGGCCTAGCTATAGAAACAACCACTGAGTTTTATTCTGTGGAGCTTAAAAATGTAACAACTTCAATTTGATATTGCAACAACGTCACTTACGATTTTCTGTGAATCTCATTTACACCGCAATTTCGTAGAGTAAATGTAATACGTTCTTTAAGGCGAGAATTATTAGGGTTGGTCCTGAGGTTCGATCCTCGCTTCGGAATATTTTCAATTGGTTTTCTTTTGTCATTTTCTTTGGATACTAGTTGCTGTTGGTTGCATCGCATAATAATTTATTCCCGAAAATCCACCAGAAAATCAATTTAATTTTTCTTTTTTCTGAAGGCTTCACAAGTTTTTGGATAACAAGCGAATTACAGCCATTTGAAACAACCAAAGAAGATTTCAAAAAGGGAAATTGGACGTTACTTGCACACCGAAATTTTTTTTTTTAATGAAAATGACTTGCACATTAAAAGTAAATATCGCCTAATAGACGCAGTTATGTCAAGAAGGTAACCTGCGGTTGTATCGTCACGTAAAAATTCCAACGAAAAGGACACAAAGCGTTCCGGAACTGTTTCAAGATGAAATTTCTACATGTGATGTCACTTCTAAAATAAATTCCATTGTTCTCGGCCGTGCACCTGTATTTTTTGCACGATATTCTCTCTCTGGTAAGTTTAAAAATAAAAAACTTTTCATGTATGGTAGCAATTTGTTTCAAACACTTGCATGACGCTTAGCAACTATTATGAATTCTTCGAATAAAAACATGGTAGTGCAAAAAACAACAAACAAATACCGAAAAAAATTCACACAAAAAATATTATCCCAACCAAGGTTCTTCGAACGTAGGACGTTCTGAATTCCATTACCACTCTTCAATCACGCAGCTATCCTGACACCTTAAATTTTCTCTTTATGTTAATAGTGAACACAGTTTCTTCATGTGAGATGAAGTGAAACGAGGTAGGTAAATGAATAAACAAATAAATTCAATTTTATTGACAAAAAATATTATTTATCCATAATCTTTAATCTGCAATTAAGAAAAATAGCCCACAACATCCAATTGTTCCGAGCGTGGCGAGTGAGCGGTTAACGCTCTGGCCTCGCATCTGGGAGGACGCCGCACAGTGTGATATTTCCTAAATCTAGAGGGACAAAAGTCAGTTTTGATAATTGTCTACGCAGGCAAAATAGTTATTTATATTCAAAGTAGATGAACCATATTACTCGGAACAAAGGTTTATTTTCAACGAATTCACGCCTGACAATAGAAAAAATAGTTTGAACAATGGGCTTCCTGTGATCCACCGAGCATGCGCTTCAGTCGGCCGCGCTAATCCATTGAGTTTGGTCGATGATTACGCTGTATTTCTGCGTGTTAGTAGTGATTTGTGTGTTGCTATTGCTTTTGGCGAGCTTCAAGGTAAGTTTACACATGATTTTTCCGTGATACAATAGCATCATTAAAACAGAACGAGATTATTTTTAATTAAAAAAAAAACTACTGAGCCAATTTCATGTTGAGGTTTAGTTCATTATACCACATTATATCGATCTCTTACTATATTTATTTGAAAGAGCTGCTTATTAGCTACAAGAAATACCTGAATTTGTTTGCGCATATTTGCGACACCACACTTTCTTTATTTTCAGCATGACTGCACAAATTTCGCGTACAGAATTTTTCGACGTATGGTTTGCTAATGCAAAACAATCAATCTCTAACTTTTAATTTAAATATAAATGAGTGTCAAATAGAAGCTGTTACATTTTTAAGCTCAGTAGAATAAAAGTCAGGTTTTTTTTCTATAGCCAGCTCCACAAATAAGGCTTCTATTTTCGTTATTTTTCCGCTGTAGGCTTTTACATAATGATCTCGATTTCGTATTCAAAATGAAATTTCATTAATAACAAGAAATGACCAGCAACAAACAATAAAAACAGTTGAAAACTTGGATAATAGGAAACGCTCCATTCCTAGCCGCAGCGTTTACAGACGTGTGACGTCACTCAAGCGACCACCAATCCTAGAGCGTTTTCTGTCACGTGACCAGAGGTAATAAAAGTATAATTTTTATTTCGCTTTTTTATTAAAAATAATCCACTTTTCTGTTCAAAATTGATAAAATTAGCTTCCTGAAGCATTAATCTATGAGAATGAGTTCAATTTATAATATTTTTTTAATATTGTCAAATAGCCTATTACCAGGGTAAATTTAACTCGGGAGGTTTCCGCTTTCTTTCCCTGTTGTTGTCACCGTTATTGAGTGTTATAACATGTCTATATGACTTCGTTATGTGTGTGTATTTAATTAATTTTGATGTTCGTATCGGACGTGAAACAGAATCAAGCTAAATCGCAGTGAGTATTCAGGCCTACTCTTCCGAATGATCCAAGCAGATCTCTAAGATAAACTTCCTTATCGGACAGAAGAACGGAATCAACAACGGCGTGTGCCCCCACCGCATACACATTGTGAAGATGTTTGGTTTTTTAGTCAGCATTTGGGACACAATCTGATGAATGACGATTGTACATCATCAATCTTCTAACTGCCGGTCAAGTTTTGGATGGTAAATATGTTTCAGATGGTATATATATATATAAGATACCTCGGGAGTCAAGCAGAAAAATTATACACACAACTTAACTGCTTCATATTACTTTATTTCTTGAAAAAAATATTTGTCTTAACCTTTATTTCGAGGAGCCATGTTGTACAGCTGCAGGATCCCAAGTTTTCAATCAGGGCTTCCAAATGCAGAATATCGAACATACGAGCTTTGAGAAGCGCGATGTATATTGTAGATGATACGATAGGCCAGAAAAGGTTCAGTTGTGCAGTGGCCCAAGAAGAAAAAAATAATTTCTGGAGGTATCATATATGACAGCTCGGGACTGAAGAGGTTAACTACCTTCTCCCTCTCGTCTTAAATCTAGGAATCCATTAGAGTATGATGATCCTGACTTCAGTGTCAATGCTGGAACTCTAAGCTGTTCAAGACCCTACAACCGGACTTCCTGGTTTCCACGAGAAGAGACGCCAAATTAAACCACCTAAGCAACTCCATGCTCTGTTAAGTGGGGACTTTGAGATTCTCCTGTCTGTGATTGTGGAGCTCCTTTCCTGACTGTGGAGCACATCATTAAGGAATGCTCTCTTAGGAAGTACGCTGGACTATCCCAAGACGTTATCAGTGCAACACCTTCATTCTCCTATACCTCAGCCAACAGACTAAGTAGGTAAAGGAACCCGTACGATTGGAAAATTGTACGAAAATTTGACATTTACATTTATTATAACGTTACTTATTCTGAGGTTACATACAGCGGTATCCTATTGACTTGAGATACCCACATCCGTTAACAGGTGTTCTGGCCACGCATTCGGGAGGACGGCGGTTTCAATCCCCCGTCCAGGCATCCAGATTTTGGTTTTCCATGGTTTCTCAAATCACTCCAGGCAAATGCCGGGATGGTTCCTTTAAAAGGCCATGGCCGAATTCCTTCCCATTCCTTCGCCCCCCATCCTTTCCCGTTTCTAAAGACCTCGCTGTTGAGAGACATTAAGCAGCTAAAAAAAAAAAAACAGGTGTTGACTATAAAATACTTGGGAAAAATCTTATTACTCTTTGAGGAAGAAAGAGACCTACCGAGCGTGGTAGGTGAGCGGTTAACGCTCTGATCTCGCATTCGGGAGGACACCGGTTCGAATCCCTGTCCGTGCATCCAGATTTGGGTTTTCCATGGTTTTCCGAAATCACTCCAGGCGAATGCCGGGATGCTTCCTTCAAAAGGCCATGGCCGAATTCCTTACCGTTCCTTGTCCCCAGTCTCATTCCGCCTCTAATGAACTCGAAGTCGACGAATCGTAAAGCCATAAGTAAAAAAAAAGAAAGAGATCTAAAGAAATCTTTAAAGAACTAGGAGTTAAACCAGTTCTCAAAAGTGTGCAAAACTACAGAACATCCTGGACAGACCATGCACTAAGGATGAAGACGGACCGGATCCCATGGAAACTCCTCAAATACCATTCCAGAGGCAGGAGAGATGTAGGCAGACCACCAAGAAGATGGACTGAAACTGTAACAAGCCACCAGGCCTAATGGATAGGAAGAAGAAGTCTTAATTAGCGTTTTAACGATCGTAATGTAAAGCAAATACCAAAAATAGCCGGCAGCAGGGATTGGTCGATATAACAAAAAAAAAAGTATTGCTCGAAAGCAATAGGTAAGATTGTATGGAATAAATTCCTTGATGCAAAACCTCCACTTATCCTGGTCAAGAATCTGAAGACTAGGTATCGGTTTAGAGTCGTCTACTTTGAAGCAAACGTATCAGCCTGAGCAGCGTTCATTGTGCGAGTAATAATCTGGTCGGGGTCAGCCGATGTACTCAGAGTTGATTAAACCCGCGTTCACGTGCGTGCGTGCGGGCGCGAGTGTACGCGATGCTGCCCGCATCCGACCAATCAGGGTATGGAGCGCGTGGGCGCCCTCTGTATTAATTATGGACACTGGCGGGCGGCGGAGCGGTGTGTGGGGAGGATTAACTCCCGGCGTGTCCAGCACAGAGCGGCCACAATGGAACTCGATTGCCCGCCCCCAGCTAATACACAGCGCGGCTAGAGCGCTGTCCAGTCACATCGCGCTCTTGCAAAAACTGAGCGTCAGAATGTGGAAACTGTTTCCTTAGATGTAGTCTACACTAAGCGTGTGTCCGCTTATTACGACGTAACCTTTCAGTCCTCGCCGTTTGGCATTTCACCTTATTGAAAATTGCACTTACTTGTTTACTTTCGGGTTTTGCGCTGCGATTTATTTGCTGATAACGCCAACGTTTCGGCCCAAAGAAATTCTTTGGCGGATAATCAAAATCATCATTGCCTGTAATGATAAACAGTGAATTAAGTGTCAAGTCTATCAAAAAAAAAGCACTAGTCGGCGAAATAGACAGAAGCCCTGACGAAGGCTCCAGGTTGGGGCCGAACCGTTGGCGTCATCAGCAAATAAATCGCAGCGCAAAACCCGAAAGTAAACAAGTAAGTGCAATTTTCAATAATGACGCCTGCGAAAAGTGTGAAATTTTATATTTCACCTTATTGTTAATTTGAAGATGCCTGACTGGAGAATCAAGAGGTCCTCGGTTCAAACCCTAGTATCGACCTGAATTTTTACTGAGCCCTAAATTGACCTTTAGTTTCGTAAACACATCTCTTTGTTTAAGTGCAGTACACTAACACGATACGGGTATAGCAATCCACGCTAAACTGCAGGTCCTCGGTTACTGGGTAAGATAACACAGCGATTAGAGAAGTGCATTGAAACACTGTCACTTAGGCGGCCGAACTATGGCAATAACGTCACATTTTTTATCATTTAACTTATTTAAATGTTTATTTAGCCTGGCAAGATAAGGGCTGTCAAACCCTCTCTTACATCTTACCAAGTGTTTCTAAAACATAATTTACACATTATACAAATTAACAGCAAACAACACTTATTTCACATTTTGTTAAAACTAAATTAATAACTAAAATACTGATTAAAATCTTAATAATATTGATGTTTAACCTGAAAATCAATAAGCAAGTGGTATAAAATAACATTAGTGAAGCCTTAAGTATGATTAAATACTAATAAAGATTGAAGAAACGTGTGAAAAAGGCACAAATTAATACGAGTGAAGGCAGAATAAATAAGAGAAAACAGTATAAGTTGATTCTTTTCGCATCTCTTCCGTAATTAAGGATAAAGCTGATTAGAAAGGAGCTGCATTACAAAAGAAAAACAAATTCTTTATCAATACAGTGCACATTCTCAAATAGATGCTTTGGATATTGGAAATTGCCGGATCTAAAGTACCAATAATTGTTGAAACATCCACGCTATTAGCCAGATTTGAACATCTGTAACTTCGAGCTCTTTCCGAAAGTAAAGAAATTTATAGCGGGAAAAAGTTTTTAGTAAAATGAAAACGTAACCGTAAATGGGAGTTTACGACCTTCCAAGTAGATTCTGATAGGTCCTGGAAACTGTAAGATAATGATGATGGAAAATTGTCCATTTATTTCGAAAGGTGATACGATCTCATGTGAGATTTCCTTTCCACTAATTCCTTACATCGAATCTAACATTTTCAAATTAATGGTTACTATTTGTTTCTAAACATCCTAATACAAATAACTATATTTCATTCGTTCTAAGATGTTACACGACTTAGAAAGTATTAATGCTACTAACCGAATACATAGCATTTTTTTTTCTATGTTTAGTTATTTCTCAGATTCGGCCACAAGGGACCACGTAGACACCGGTCACCTGTTTTGCAGGTGGCCAGTGAGAATCATGAGATGGTGGAGGAGGGGGGTGGGAAACTGGATTCCTACCCGAAATCTAACCGGGCCCGATAGGCCCGCCGTGCCTAATCTATTGGAGGAACGTTTCTGTTGCCAATTGTCTGCGAAACATGTACCTTTATGTGTTCTGTATTACAAGTGTATTTTTGTTTGTGAAATGTGTAGTTTATGATGCAAAGATTGACGACTGTCTCAGTAGCGTCAATATAATTGCGAAAAAAAAAGGGGTGTAAAGGAGAGGGGGGGGGTGTTTCTTTATTTTATTTTTGGTCAGAAACCTTCTCCATGAAAAATTACATGTATATGCCAACTTTGATGATAATCGGTCAAACGGTGTCAACTGTAGTTTTTTTTATAAAGAACACTGACAAAAATTAAGGGGCTGGAAGGAGGGAGAGGGGTTGAGCTTTAGCAGACCAAATTTTGACAGGATTTTTCTCTTTGTCTTAAAGTATACATGTGCAAAGCTCAATAAAAATCAGATAAGAAATGAAGGTTTCTATAAAATTAAGAGGTGTTTAGGGTGTTTTTTTTTAAAAAATTTTTGGGTCAGAAATCTTCTCCATGAAAAATTACATGTATTTGCCAACTGTAATGGAGATCAGTTAAATGGAGTATAAAGAAAATTGGAAAAAATTAAGGTGGTGGATAGGGGGAGATGGGTTCAGTTTTTTAAACCAAAAGTTGACAGTATTTTTACTTTTATTTTTGACTATACTGTAACGAACGCGTCTTGTGACCGCTAGTTACATTAATAAACAATATGTTTATTATTTAAAATGTGGAATATTTTAGTGGGCATTTGGGCGCAGTGTACAAGTGTGGAGCGGCAGATCTGAGGAATGTCAGCAGGCCGGTTCCTCGAATTAGCGAGGGGAGTGTGTCACTGAGAGGGGAGGATTGTGCTAGCCAGGTAGATAAACAGGGTGATCTGGGAAATTTCTGTTTTCATGTGGCACGGAGGAACATTCGGTGACGGCCGGCATGGACGATCGGTCGATGTGCACTGTCTGTGCGTTAATTGAACTGTGCTGCCTGGAACGGTACATCAGCCACTTTGTTTGAGCGGATGTGCTCAGGCAAAGGATGTCCTGAGGAACTGTGCCACACTGTTCCGTAGCAGAGCGGAAAACTTCATCCAGTGTGTGGTGGCCGACATTAAAATTCGGTAATTATATATCGCCAATGAAGGACATTGTGCTAGTTAGAAGTGCAAGTTCATAGCATTGCCCAGCTACGACCCTGCAGATAAGAACTCTCATAGCCCGGAACAATCATTTCTTTCAGAAGTGAACAGTCAAAATGTTGAATTTGTTTACTATTTAATTTTGTGTATTTTATATAAAATACCCTGGCGCCCGCAAAAAGGGCAACTGATTAATTTTAACTAATTTTGTTACATAAGTCATGTCAGTAATTGAAATAAAACCATTTGTGATTTGTCATATAAAGTATTCACGCAAGTTCTACCATTCATGATAATAAAAAAAAAATTAAAATTAATTATAATTTTAAATCAGGTAATGAGGTCAGAACGTTACAATGCATGTCCAAAGTTCCATAAAAATCGGATAAAAAATGTGGGTTTGTACAAAAATTAAGGGGTAGAAGGGTGGTTTTTCAATGAAATTCGTATGGGATCACTTTGGATGTATATCATATGCACTAAAAAAAATTCACTTAAATCGGTTAAAAATTGGCGAAAATATCGCTGAACATACATACAAAAAAATATAGACGAATTGAGAACCTTCTCCTTTTTTAGAAGTCGGTTAAAAACTGTTTAAATACTGCAATCGGTGGCCGTACGCGAGGCCTGGCATCGTGCCCGGTCCCGTTGTATCTCCCAGACCCTGTGTGCGGCGTCTCAGCTATTGAGCCACATTGGTGCGTTATTTAGTTATATCATATATTTATTATAGGTCAAATCAATAATAAAAATAGTGATACGGATTGTAAATAAAATCAGATAATGCCATAATATGATTTTTTTACTCCTCGTCGACGTCGGGGCGTTTAGAGGCGGAAAGGACTGGGGGCCAGCAACGGGAAGGAATCCGACCTTAGCGTTTTGAAGAAACCATCCCGGTATTCGCCTGGAATGATATGGGGATACCGAGCGATACCGAGTTCTTCTTACATTTTCATTCTCTCTGTTACAATCAGTATGTGTACATGAATTTCACGTATAAATAACTAGCTCTCTCCATGAAAAACTCTTGAATCACGTAAGGCGAAGCGGAAGTTTCTATTATCGGAATCTAAGCTGTCCTTCCCACATTAATGCGCAACCTACTTCACTATTAGTCGAAACATCAGGATAATTTCCTTCGGCACTGTGCTCGAAATCGGTTGTGCGTCTGCAGTATCATCTGCAGTAATTCTGCGCTGATTAAATTTCGTAGTCTGGAGAAACCGCGCTAGCTCTAATCTGCCATGTGGCAATCGGCAGACCTCCCAGCTCGTGGGACCACCGGGTAAGTTCCGCAAATCACCGCTTCCAAACATCTCGAAATGTCAGAACGTCCTGCTAGAATGATCTAAAGCGATTTCAACTTTCCCCTTCTCCTTTCGCTTAGTTTCCCTTGTTATGATGCCACCTCTTCTCTTAGCTCGGCGATCATCTTAACAATTTTTACTGTGGACGCTGCTGTTACAAAGAGAAACTGTTACTTTTGGATTATTTGAAGCTGATATCAGACCATCTTGATTTGGTTTTGCTACGGCCTATTGTGTACCGAAGTCCTGAGTCAAAACTAAATTCTATGCACAGTGCCTGATGAGTGAGGGAAAAAACAATGCTGATGACGATCTCATCTTATGATGCGAAAGTTAAATTCGGAGGACCAGTTTCACAATCTGCCTTCTTTCATTCCGATTCAAAATACAAACAACGCACTACATTGAATACCTATACATCAGTCCATCCAATATAAAGGTAGTGGCTGTTGCCATCTATCGAAGCATCGCGTAAGTTTCTAGAAATTGTTTTTTGTGTTATTCGTTTTTTCTAAAGTTAGGTACTGGTGACGGAATGAAAATCCTCCCAACATTCACCTACCTGGGATCTGAAAGCTCCTACAATAGTATCAAGGCGGCCAGAGTTCTGTATCGTTATTTGTACCGACGTCCATTGTTATTCTTCATGTAAAATATGTCGGTGTTCGGCCAAAACTAGCATGTTTCAGAGCAAGAAAGCTTCGATGTTGACTGGATTTCGGTACTGGTGGGAGATTGGTTAAGTTGGTTTAAAAGCAGTTTAAAAGTATGGCCAACTTTCTTATCAATCCTCCCACTCGTTGTCAAGTTATAAGAGGAAAAATATAGATATATTCAATAAAAACTGTATAACCACGGAACACCACGTAATTTATAGAACCGATTGAAATGCCAATAAGTAGTTAAAAACTTCAGGTTTCGTATCAAAGTATAGCTTTGGTGATTGTAATTGCTGATGTAGCAGTTATCCCATTCAAAATTAGACAGTATCAACAAAACACAGTCGACTTGATTAATTAATTCTCTTGCCTAACAACTAATTGCAATAATTTTATAAATAATTCCGTCAAAAACAACGGAAGAGTACAATTCTGGTGCTTCCATAAGTGTTTCAGAGCACGAAGAATCGTGATTCTGCCACAGATCACCCCCTATCCTGCTTTACAGAGCTGGCAAGCATCCGAACTCTACGTTCTGTGATGTGGCGTGGATGTCCACCACATTGTCGCCTAATCGTGGTTTCACCAACCTTATAACATTTTACATAGATGCTCACTGCAGTAGCACGCGAACGGCCGGCCAGCCTTTCCATTTCCGAGATACTCGTTCCCAGAACCCGCGCCCACAAACCGCTGGCCCATAATTTAAGGGAATTTCATGAACTGTGCGTAGAAATCTGGTGTCAGATACCTCTGGGAGGCTACCAAGGACTTGTAGAATCCATGCTACGCCGAATCGCTGCTGTATTGCGTTCGAATGGTGGATCTACAGGGCGTTCGCCGGAAAACGCTACCCTCCCAGTCTGTTGCCGTCGGCAACTTGCTCCGTCAGTGGCGCCAGCAACTCCCGCCACACGGCACCGTGAATCACCGCACTGTTTAACACCTCCGCTGCCCCAACAGTACAGTGACGCAGTATAATGGGACCCTTACATTGTTAAGAACGGTTTCTTTGCATTGTAGCTAGTTTGTGACTTCAGTCTCTTATTAATCAATGTTGTGAATAAACGTTTCTTTGCTGTTTGGCTGGTTTGGGGCTTCATACTCTTACTAATCTGTACCGTGTTTGAGTGTGAGTATAATTATGGTACGTTACAGTTTGCAACAAAGAATATTTCTCTACGATACATATGTGAAGAAGAAGTCGTTTAAAAAGTGTCGCAGTAAATTTCGTCGCGAATTTCCTGGCGCTTTACTGCCAGCTAAATCAACAATTCTGCGTCTGGTTAAAAAAGTAAGAGAAACGGGTTCATTTTTTAACAAAAAGAGACTGTCGGTCAACCGTATTCTCACAGCAGAGAAAATTGACGATATCGCTTTTCGACTAGAACAGTCACCCAAAAAATCATTAAGTCAGTTAGGGCAGCGTGTGTCTCGAAATATGTTCAGAAGATGTGAAATGTGCATTACACAAGAGGGTCAACACTTCCAGCATCTTTTATAAGGTAAGCTAATGAATTAGTCACATTTAAATGCTTAGCACATACAAGTTTATGAAGCGTAATTATTATGAAATAGTCCGCGGCCGACGGTTCGAACAATGCCGGAAGCTGACCGCTCGCTCGCCGGGAGCAGTTTCTTCCTTGTAGCGCTAACATTGGGTTGCGTTTCCCGGCGAACGCCCTGTACATGCTAGTGAGTAAATGGTCATAATTTTTTTGGCTGATCAGTGTACATATAACTGTCCACGGGAAAAACACGTCATTTCTAAGTGTATCCCTGATACTTTCCGTGTATGTCCCTGGTCTTTATCGACTATAAAATAAATTGTGTTAGTACATGAAATTTATGAAGGGGTCACACACAAACTAACTGCGAAAGAAACAAAGCATGAGCGACCGATAACATTACAAAGACACACGCTGTCTGTCAACTTTCGTTTAGTTCCGAAATTTCGTGACAAAATATGTTATTTATCTCGAAGAAAGTATCCTAAGTCCTTCTTAATGATACATAGTATTTACTTGTAAAATTTCGTCTGGATAGATTGAGCCCTTTAGTCGGAAAACGTAATAAACATATAGAGTTACTTTCGCATTTATAATATTGTAATGTAGAAGTGCAGATGCTTTAAAAGTTGTAAACTTCCTCACGAAGTACTGTGTATTGGAGAGATAGCATGATGCTCTGTCTCTTTTAAAAGTGGATTGTAAGGAACAGGCTTAAAGTGTTTGTGGTGCTTCTGAGTAATGGTATGGATGGAACCTGCCTCCATTGTCTCAGACCAGTAGAGGACCGACCGCCTATCTACACAAAGGCAGTCCGCGTCTTGGGCGGTAATGCTGCTCGAGTGGCCCGCGTTAAGCTCCACAGGGTGAGTGCCTCCTCACCACTGGGAACACAGGGTGAAACAAAATGGCATACTCTTCACTCACTCACTTCTCTCCCACGAGTAAAAAGCGAACACAATGTTTTCGGTTACTGAAAGATACATCAGAAAACAAACAAAACAAAAAAAAACAAAAACAAAACAACAAAACAAACAAAAACAAAACAAACAAAATCAAAAATCCCAAAAAAAATAGGCGGAATATTCAGTTTTTTGAAACAGGATGGTTTCTCTCGGTGATGTGGATCGTTTATTTGTGACTTGGCCATTAAGAATTTTATGCGTTTTAGTAAACAACGTAGTGGAATTTCTACCAATATAAATACTTTACATGTGTTGCACGTAGTGCCTTTCATTTCAGTTTACTTTTTTTTTGCTTATGGTTTACGCTTCATCGACGTCGAGGTCATTAGAGGCGAGGAAGGACTGGAAACAAGGAACTGGAAGGAATTTGGCAATGGCCTTTTGAAAGAAGCATCCCGGCATTCGCCTGGAGTGATTTGGGGAAACCAAGGAAAACTCAAATCTGAATGCCCGGACGGGGATTTGAACCCGCCTCTTCCAGAATGAGAGGTCAGAACGTCAACCGTTCACCCACCACGCTAGGTGGTTGTTTATCGACAAAAAGTTATGAGATGTAGTTCTAAGTCAAGTCTACACTCTGCAGCATGTATTCAGTTTTCTGAAACAGAATGGTTTCTCTCGGTGTTGTGGATCGTTGATTTAAAATAATAATAAAAAATGTGGCGACCTTGCGATTACGAATTTTATGCGTTTTAGTAAACAAGGTAATAGAACTTCTACCTATATAAATATTTCATGAGTTGCTTTATCAATCTCAGAAACAAAGAAAAAACAAGATTTCTCTTCCACGTCGTAGAATGAATCATATGTAATATGCCTTTCATTTCGGTAAAATTATAACATGCGTAATGCCTAATCAACAGAATTTATTTTGTTTTAAATCAACGGTTAATAACGCAGAAAGAAACCATCCTGTTTCGGGAAGTGAATAAACACTGGTTCAGAACAGGATTTCGTAACTGTTTATCTCTAATTTACGTCATTTTTCCTTTTGGTCTGCCAAAGAAAGTTGAATTCAACTTAAGTTTGAAACGGTATTCATGACTATATATTATTCGACAAAAGCAAATGAAATGCTGGGCTATATATTCCGGTAACACTATGAATTTATTTCTGAAGCAGTGGAAATAGTATTAAGAGAAAACCGTGGACTTGTGGAATATGGAAGCTTTTTGCCAGCTGGACTGAAAAATTAAGTTGTCTGTAACTGAGCAACTTTAAAGAAATCAACCCTAAAGATTTGGAGTTAAAATGCAGCCACGTTTGTCATTGAAGGAATAAAAGTAATAATGGAACTTGAAAACACTTCTGCTATTGATTTTTGTCTACAGAAAATTAACAAAAAGTATTAGCGATCTATCCTCTATAATGTCGTTAATCGGTTTAATGATGTTCAGAACTAACCTTCATAAGGAAAATCATTTTTGGGTACAACTCCCGGGTAACTTTGCTTTTGTTACACAACCGAAAAATATATTAGCAAAATATGCTTGCAGTTTTGCTATGTTGCATGACTTTACATCAGGTACATTAAAAGGAGGGAGGTGGAAAGAATCAGTAACATTTTTTTTAAAAAAGGACAGGTCTAATTTTTTTTAACTTGGCGAATATTCACAAGAATAGTTTTTGTAGCTATTTTTTGTCCCCTAGTTCCCTTACCGACAAGGGATAACTTTCTCTCTTTCATATTAATGAAATCAAGTAATTATATGTTACAATCGAATCTTCTCACCGTTTCTTATTTCAAACTCACCCTGGCATCAGCGCCAATCACTTTACCGGCCTATGATCCTTTTACACTAAATTCTACAGATATTGGGGGTTATTAGTGAAAACCTGTACCGGATTAACCACGTAGCAGAAGTTAGCAAATGCTACGGGCCCCGCGCCTTCTGGTGGACCCCGCGCCTTCTTGGGGGGCCCCGCGTCTTCTAGGGGACCCCACCACGCCTAGAATTCTCGGGAGCCTCCCTTTTTTTAGCTCTACTATTGCCCCGAACGGCAAAAACCAAGGGCTCCTTCTTCACATTTGCTACGATCCCCGCGCTGTTTTAATTCGCTCTGGTGAAAACAACAGTAATTCTTATAAAAGATGAGACGATTTCGGTAAATAATGAATTTTCTCGCTTACACAACCGATAGTTATTAAGCAAACTCAATGTTTCTACTGTGTTTTTTGTAGTATCTTCACCTTCTTGGCGACCTACAGATAGCAACGGATGGCACAATACCTAGATGTGAGTAATAACCTCATAGAAATCGGAAATCGTAACTACATTACCTACAAGTGTTAGACAGAATCGGTTAAAACATTCCAGTAACAGAATCATCACTGGACTGGTCCACTGCAGTGTGTATATGTTCGACATTTCCGTATTTATTTGTTGGAGATGCAATTAGGTCGGTTGGCGGAGAGCGGCAAACACTGTGCGGCGGTGCGCTGGGCTAATAAAGAGGCGGTAGCTGCCGCCACATCCGGAGCGGGACGCACAAAAGACGCCGAATTAGCTGTACCCACCTGGCCGTCGTCAACATCAAAAGCGGCCGACATATCATCGCTCGCGGCAGCTGGCGGCGTGGGCGAAGAACCGCGTCGGCCAAGAGCCAACTCAACCTACCCCACAAGGCTTCATTATAGCCCAAATAGCGGCTCGATCTATAACCCGAGAAAAGTGAATGTGCCCAAGCACCGTTTACGGTTTTTACAAATCATAATCTTATTATTCTAGTTTTGAAACGCGTATCTGCGAGCCTCAAAGGGAGATCCATCCCAGAAGTAATAATGAATCGGAGTCCAGTACCAAAATTTCGCCAATGATATACGAAAAAGAGAGAGGTTGGTAGTTTTTAGTAGGATGAGGGAAGAACCAGCTCATTTGTAGAAATTATTTATTTTTTAACTCAAACAAGTACGTAGGAAAACACGTCGTCTCACGAAACAATTAAAAAACACTTTTGGATACGTGAAACATACGTATGGCACAAACTCGCACAATGAACATTATAATTTACTTCTAATCGAAATTACAAAATATTTGCATTAAAAATTTATATTACAACACCTCTTTGTATACAATATTTAAAGTGAAAATATGGCCATTAGAAAAATTTCGATGATATGTTCTCCGAAGAGAAACAAAAATATCCGGAAAGCTCCTTACCCTAGAAAACACAGTTTATTGATATTTATGTGATATGTGGTGTTGCTATCTAGCAGTAATGAAATCACTCTTTATCAAATCCAGCGACTCCTGGCAGCCTAACTCTGAACTATCGCATACACGTGACCTTAATTGTTCATAATTTTGCCATTCATCTGTTGAATTCCGAAAAATTCCTTTCTGAATTAATGATGTGATCACAGCGGATACCTACTTTACAGATTTTGGTTAAGTATGAAGGGACAAAAAACATCTTTCAGACAACATATATATATATATGATTTGGTGTATGTCTGATGGTCGAGACAGAGCACCGTTTCTTTTGTTTATGGTTTTACGCCCTGTCTATATCAAGATCATTAAAGGAGTGAAAGAACTGTGGTACAGGAACGGGAAGGAACTCAGCAATGGCCCTTTTTAAGTAACTATTCCGGCATTTTGCTGAAGTGATTTCGTGAAACCATGGAAAGCCGAAGTCTGGAAGGTCGGGCGGCGATTCGAAACGGCATCTTTCCGAATGCGAGGCCAGAAAGTTATGGCTCACCCACCACGCTCGATGTGCCTTAGTTAAACTAAATTGGATAGCTCTGCACGGCAATGGGCCCCTACAGATTAACGTGCGATTTGAACTTGGAAGCGTCTTCACTTACTTCGCATCAGTGGTTCCCAACAGGGGTGGTAGTGGGCGTTAAAGAGATCATTGGAGATCCAAGTAAAATTTAGGGATCGTTGGGGACCAACCGTCACTCTATGATTTTCATTATTATATCCGGCTTTAAGGACTACAGCAAAGAAGTTTTTAATTCGCATCATAATATGAAAGCGAAAGAAAATTTAGTTAAGTCAGCAATTTAGTAACTAAGAAAAGAAACATACAGTAAATAATGGAATTTAAGATTGCTGATGACAAATAAGGCACCAAATATCGAAAAATTAGTGTTATTACAGCCCTCTAATTAATATTGTTTTTCATATACAGGGTGTCCAGAAAAGGACTCCCTGATTTCAAAATTAAATATCTCGAAAACAAAGATCGATAGAGGAATGCAGTAAACTGTATGTTTATTGTGACAGCTGTAAGAAGTGTATACAGCAGTGTGAAATAATAGTTACAAAAGCTGCTAACAGATGGCGCTGTACGCTCATATCGGTATACATAAGTGAAATAATCGTATGAAAACAATCTTTGCAAACAATCACATCACAATGTTTTCAAAATGTTCACCATTGGCACGTTTCAATGGTGGAACTGATCGCCCTGAGCTTCGGATCACTATTTAGGCATTACGTATGGCGATTACAGCGCCATCTGTTAGCAGCTTTTGTAACTATTATTTCAAACTGCTGTATACACTTCCTACAGCTGTCACGATAAAAATACCGTTTACTGCATTCCTCTATCGATCTTTGTTTTCGAGATATTTAATTTTGAAATCAGGGAGTCCTTTTCTGGACACCCTGTATGTACTTGTTAAACTGTTAAACAACATTGGACTATACTCTTTTGTAGAAATCATTCATTGTTTTTCTATATATGATAGCGCACACTTCACTTAAGAGAGGCGCCGTCGAATCAGTTACAGAAAGTGGGTTATAAGCCAAAAAGTTTGTATCACTATGAGTTACATTATTTGTTACGAGAAGGAAGGTGAAAAGGAAGCAGAGAGTAATTTTTCTCAAAAAGGTGAGGGTAGGCCAAAAAAAGTTGGGAACCTATTCTTTACGTGCGCAATGAAAGCTTTGCCAAAGGTGAAGGTCAGGTTAAAGGTCCTTGAAAATGACGTTGAGAACGGGTATTCGAAACCGGAGCTGTCAGGTGAGACACACATGGTGACAGCTAGCCTTGTCGGCTTGCAGAGTGTCGTGCACAGTGGCTGTGGTGCTGTCGCCGCGGGGAAAGTGTTGCGGGTGGCGGGTATTGATCTGGCAGGCGCGCAGGGTGAGACCCCACTGCCGTATCGACAGCTGGACTGCACTCCGGACCATCGCCACAACCACAAAGCTTCTTCCAGAGTGACGGCTCGTGCAAACAGAAAAATCCAACCCAAGTGGATTGGGATACCTCAATTCATCTTAACGTCTCGCTATTCCTCGAACAACTTTAAGAAGTTTTCAGCATCAAGTCTTCTGATTTCAGAGTACGATTGAAGCAGCAAGATGAGACAAGTTCCAGAAAGATGATGCTAGAGACCTGCAGAATATAACAGAAAGACGGGAGGCTGCAGATGCGTGGGTTTCTGAAGAGCAAGAAACAGAGTCAAAAATTACGAACGTAGCCACAGTCTGAAATAAATAAACTCTACGCGTACACAGAATTCAGTATGTTTATGAAAAGTCTTAAACGATTTACTTTAAAATTCAGTACCCCGAAGGATAGTCGATAGTATCACATACAGGCGTGAAAAAAAAAATCAATTAAAATAAGCATAGACATCAGTGTACGCGATGACGATCTGCGAACAAGGGTATCAGAAACCTCTCAACCATACCGCCCTTGAGAGAGGAATATTGCAAATACGTCTCAAAGCAGTGCTTCAAAATTAGCAAACAGACAGTACTGGACATGAAATAAAGGAAATATTTCGTTGGTACTTGGAAATTCGTCCTAGGGTAGTTCAGCGTGTGAACGTAACTCAAATATATATCGTCCCACAGCAGGACAATAAAATAAATTACTGATTCATGTCCAGTTGTACTTACTGTAGAATATACCTCATGAAATGATTTTGATAGTCATGAAAACTTTATGGAATGGCTGAAAGGTATTTAAAAAATCGTCCAGTACCATTACTTTGTCTATATGTTCGTTACATGAGGTCTATAAAAAATGGGGAAAAAACGGAAGCTTTTACTGCCTGATCCTTTTATGAATTTGTCTGTCTTTGTTAGACGGAAACACAAGGGCAGTTAATACGACTTAAGTCAAAATGCTGACCTGTACGGGATTATAGCGCGAAAAATTGCGAAAACATTTTTATTTAATTTGTATAATTAGTGTATATCAAACGAAAAGGAGATGGCGGGGTGGTTCCATCAAAGGGGCATGGCAGAAATTCCTTCCCGTTCCTTGCTCCAGTACTTTCTCGCAGCTAATGACCTCGATATACACGAGGCGTAAAGCGGTAATAAAAAAAGAAGATATCAAGGTGACAAGTATTCAAAAGAACCACAGAGGAAAAAAATAAAAAGTATCTCTCTTACTTTATTTTAGCAAAGGTATTAAAGTAAAGTTGAGTGAAAAGAAGGCACATACCACTGATAGAGAACGAGATTCATATAATTATAGCGGAGTTTAAAGTAGTCAACAGTAACTTAAAAACTAACGCTTCAAAAATAAAAATAGCAGTATTTGGAGATAGTCAAAGACATTGATCGGGACAGGCTTACTTAGAAAGTACGAGAGAAGGTAGATTTAAGTCATGCCTTTTAGAGCCTTATGCGCGTAGATATTCACTACTAACATCTATGACAGAGAAAATGCCGGATATATGGTAGGAGGAAGACTAAACAAACGAAACGAAATACGCTGAGAACAAAATTCAGTTTTTCGAAGAGTAGCATGAACAGCAAGTGCTAAATCCGAGAACTGCTGTCCTTTCTTGGGGTAATATATTTCACTCTGGTAACTTTCATGCGAATAATAATTTAAAACGTGAGTAGTTTACCATTGAAGAAGTCAATTTGCCAACGAACATTATATTCAACGAAAAATACGTTACACGTTTCCTACCTACACTTTTCCGTTAATGCACAGCTTGGCGCTGCAGCGTGTAGAAAGCTCGTTGTAAGTTCGGTGGAAAGTGTGACAAAACCGGTCGAGGAGCCTGTAAGCTCTGCATAGTTGCACGGAATTATCTATGCAGACATCGACACGCTGTTCCGTCAAGGATATTTAAAATTAAAGTATTCACCCTGCAACAATATCCACGTCGATTCATTTGCCGTATATTTTTATGTTAACATACGCTTACTAAGAGCAATTATTTATATGCTATCCTTAATTTAATCTGCTTATATTTCCCGATGGAAATACGTTGGATACCGCCTCGTTTAGGGTCCCATGCACATTGTCTGAAAAAATAAAGATAACTAATGAAAAAATTTTAAATATGAGGAAGCGGGAAGAAATATGAACGAATTTTATTGACTCGTTTCAAATGGTTACCCTTATTTATAGTCACTGCCAATGATCGATGAAATACAACAATGTTTATTACTGAGGTGCAGCGTGCCATAACTTTCGCCACAACAGAAACGTTTTCGCCCTTAAATGTGAAGCATGTAATGCCGAAGTAAACTCTGGCATTCAGAAGTACCGAGTAAGTCAACGTAAGAAACAACAAAAAGGAAAGAAAAAATGATACATCTTACGGTTACTGTAAGAGCGTATTTATTTTATAAAAAGTAACAAAACAGTTAATAATCACATAAGGATTTAGTCTTCTATCTGGTTGGAAAGGTTACTGTAAATAAATAATGAGCTAAGTTAAGCACTATGCAAATGTAACCATGCCGCAATATATCTGTTATTTTATTGTCAAAAGGAAATAAAAACAATCCTTGATTGTAAGTGATAAAGAAACAACTGTAAGCATACCTCTGACATAGCAAGGAAACGAATATACTGAGGACAGATTTTCAATTCGACACGTATTAAGAAGTCAAATAATATTGCCCACAATAAAAAAACAAGTTTTTTTTATAAACAACGTCAAAGTGGCTGCACAATTCAAGAAACATAACTGAAGTTTTTTTTCTGAACAGTTAACACTTTTACTTCCTCTAGATTCACGGGAATATTCGAACACATTTAAGGTGAGATCACAAAAAACATGTAAATTGTCGAAACACATAACACATCGGTAAACCATAATCGAGATCAGAGCATCAGTCTAACAGAAGCTGTATATGAATTGCTAAAATATACAATTGTAAATATCACTCCAGAGACAATAACGTGACTAACTGGCGTCCGAGTTGGACGAGTATTTGGCCAAGCAAAATCCAGGCTAATGGTTTGCAGTGAACATCTGAAATTATTAAAGGGAACTCATAAAAGAAATCAATCTCTTTCGATATATGTCGACAGTATTAAAATTTGAAGGATTGAATGAATGAAATTAAGCAGATATTAGTATCCCTACATTTCTATCG
Source organism: Vandiemenella viatica (assembly GCA_031002005.1). NCBI lineage: Eukaryota > Metazoa > Arthropoda > Insecta > Orthoptera > Morabidae > Vandiemenella > Vandiemenella viatica. The sequence goes on along the minus strand of CM061914.1, from coordinate 56,869,318 downwards.
ATCTCCCTCATTTTAAAACGCTTCCTATAGTAATGGACCAGAGATGAAACACATTAAAATAATCATAAACCCCGATTTCATTAAAACTTGTCAAAAATGCATCAATGGAAAATATTCTGAACAGATCGTAAATTAAAGATTTGTGGAAAAATGGGATGATCTGATTAATAACTAAGAAAATAGTGTTAATTTGGCAGGTTATAACTGCATTGTTAGTGTCAGAGAATATATTCATTTTTTGGATAATTTCCTTATTTTTAATCAATTTGAAAATAAAGAAAAGTTTCGTAATTTAATTGACCTTTCTTTTAAAAAATACAGCTTCTGGCTTATCTCAAAAAACGTCATTTTTTTTTCCTTTGGACGTGAGATAAATTGAAATGCTTTATCTAACACCGCAGACATCTTCGATATGCTAAGCAGTTAGGCATGTTTGTGATTAAATCAGACACATTCGGATTGGAGCTTTTACTGCGATTTCAGGCACTTTGTCGTCGAGAATATGGCAACCAGAGGTGGTAAGTTAAAGCTGAAACATAAATGATATTAAGGATAAACCAAAACATGTGTACCAGTGTCAGAAAACGATAAAACATTCTGACAGTAACTACATCAACGGCAGCTTTTCCATTGGACACTTAAAACAGGCAAAATTCACACGTAATTCACATGAAAGTTTTTACATTCAACTATTAATTTATCCGTATCAGTTTCAATAATTTACCTGTTCAAGAAAAGTTCCAAGACACGGTTATGATCATTACCTTGGGAGGAATGAGCTGTCCTTAGAATGTTACATTTTAATAGTCATTTTAATCTCTCTGTTGTTAATTACCGATTTATAAATCCTAGTTAATTGTTCGTAAAATAATAAAAGTTTATCTCAGAAAAAGATATAATAACTTATCACATTGTTCAAAGTTTTTAGAACTTCGTCTCACTGAAATATCTTTCAATACCGTACTTCCATATAAAGTATGGTTTTGTTGGTTAATTAACATGCAAGGATTAAAAGTAGCTAGCTTCTCGTCTGAAATATTACCACAGAACAAATATATCATTTTGGTGTAATGCTTTGTTATTAAGAAGCTGCAGTGAGCTGCTAATGACGCTATCGGTTGCGGCGTCCCGGGGAGGTCTGTAGCGTTGCGGCGCTGACTGTACCGGTTGCCATGGCGACGCCACCCCTAGCCGCTAATGCGCCACACCCGACACCGCCATTTTTATTGAACACGTTCGCCATCTTGCAGGCCGGGCGGGCGCCACACGCACACAGAAGAGCGGACGGGACGGAGGGAGAGAGAGGGAGGGAGAAAGAGGGACGGATAGGGTGGGCAGAGAGAGCTCCGACATGGCGCGCTCGGTGCAACTTTCACCACCAGGGACGGCCCGGCGTCGTCTCCACTGACACAGGGCGCCCCGCAAGTCGCGCACCCAACACCACAGTGCAGGCGAGGTTATTAAGGCAGCTCCGGAATTACAACAGCCTTTCATCTTCGCAATTAATATTGAACATTCTGAGCTTCAATAGACTTTCTTCTTCACAATTACTATTATCGTTTATCATTTTGAGATGTTCAATTCACTTTTATTTTCACAATTAATATAGACTTTCTTCTTCGCAATTACTATTATCGTTTATCATTTTCAGATGTTCAATACACTTTCATCTTCACAATTAATATTGATCATTCTGAGCTGTTCAATAGACTTTCTTCTTCACAATTACTATTATCGTTTATCATTTTGAGATGTTCAATACACTTTTATCTTCAAATTTAATATTTATCATTCTGAGATGTTCAATAGACTTTCTTCTTCGCAATTATTATTATCGTTTATCATTTTGATATTTTCAATACACTTTTATCTTCACAATTAATATTTATCATTCTGAGATGTTCAATAGACTTTCTTCTTCGCAATTATTATTATCGTTTATCATTTTGAGATGTTCAATACACTTTCATCTTCACAATTAATATTTATCATTTTGAGATGTTCAATAGACTTTCTTCTTCGGAATTACTATTATCGTTTTATCATTTTGTGATGTTTAATACACTTTTCTCTTCACAATAATATTTATCATTCCGAGATGGTTCAATAGACTTTATTTTTCACAGTTACAATTAATATTTATCATTTTGAGATGTTCAAACAGTTTCTTCTTAATAGTTACATGTTAATATTTACCATTTTGAGAAGTTTAACATGATTTCTTCTTCACAATTAATATTTAACAGCCTAAGATGTTCTACAACCTTCCTTCTTCACAATTTAAACTAAGTATTTATCATTTTGAGATATTCAGTATACTTTCCTCTTCACAATACCAACTTATTTCCTTAGATGTTTCAACAGCCCTACACATTTGTAATAAATATTTATCATTTGAGATGTTCAGTATATTTTCTTCTCGCAATTTCAACTCATGTTTATTATTGCGAGATGTTATATAGCCTTTCTTCTTACAGCTTCGGTAGTAGGAAGATAATAAGAGTTCAAGCCTGATAAGCTCTTTGGACAACTGTAAAGAGACTCCACTCGTCCGCGTGACGTCACAAGATGGCCGCCCCCCGTTGGTGTGACCAAGATGGCCGCCCGAGCGCACCGCCCGGTCGTATGACGTCACACGTTAGTTCCTCGACCTGTCGCACAGATGGCGGTAGCTGCCGGGCTTGCGCATATGTTAGTTCCCCGATCTGCGGATAGATGGCGCTGCACCGTTAGTTCCCCGATCTGCGGATAGATGGCACCATCTCCCAAGGGCTTAATTTCTAGTTCATTAGGTGGCGGCCTAGATGGTGTTCGGTGGCATTATTTCCGGCGCGCTTTGCGAAATGTGTACACTGTTCCAACGACTGTTATATCTGTTTACTAAGCGTGACGAAATATGTATTCCTAGCGTCCTGGTTAAGCAAGCACTGAACATCTTGGCTACTATCGACACACAGTAAATATTTTGTATCGTGAAAAATACTTAGGCGATTTTTTTACGTGAACAGACATCGGTAGCGTAGGGGTTAGAGTGCCGAAGGTCGCCGGTTCGAGTCCGGCCGCGGTGTTTAGCCGTTCCAACTCGTCAATTTCAAAATTTTAGTTTCCATACCTAGAGAGGATACCTGCCTTGAATAAAAAAGCATAAATGTTTCCTTTTAACGTTCGATATGGGGGAAAAAAAGCGTCATAAACTCCAGATATAAATTCTATGTGTACCTGTTTTCATGAAATTATTTAGCGTTCTTGCCTCGTATTCGGGAGGACGGAGGTTCCGGGCATCCAGATTTGGATTTTCCATGGTTTCCCCAAATAACTCCAGG
>CM061914.1:56740448-56864995 GCA_031002005.1 Vandiemenella viatica | reverse complement strand
TACAGTTGTCATCAGCTTGCTTAGCGCCTATGCTATCGGGATGTTACATTGGTGACGAGGCAGTTCTGGTTTCGTGGATGATTATGGAGCTGACAACATACATATACTACTTGGACGTAGTTATCACGGTTAATTAAGCCGAGCAAAGCGAACCCTTACACTAGGAGACGGTCTGTACACTTCTGTGGTACACGTTTTGAAAAAACTGCTGCACCTGTAGATGTGAAACTGTGTATACTAATTCAAAGTCAATTCTAGATGTGCCATCAATCATTATTTTTGTAAAGAAACAAATAAATTGCGATGAAATGGTAAAATATGCTTGATATGGTTCAAAATTAAGGAAGCAAAGGCCGGAATTCGCAAATGTTACCGAAATATGCTTTCTGACATCTTTAGCAAAAACTGTATGTGGCTGTGCAAGTAGGCTATATCCTTTGTAAAAATTTTCCTGATGTGCACGTAATATTTGTTTCATATGTTTTAATGATTTACATCATCCAAAGGAAAATAAATAATTTTGAGAATTTGTTTCAAAACAAATTTGTAGTGCTTCAAGTTCAAATAGAAAAAAAAAAAAAATTAAATAAATAAATAAAAACAGAAAAAAAACGACATCAGTGGGATCGAATTTAGGAACCCCCATCAGGAACACGTCTTAACACGCACGGCTAAATCAATGTTATTAAAAAACAGTCTTCCGTACATGTATGATTGATTCATACACAATTTTCGTGCTTTTTAATCCCCGATTTCTTTTAAACGGAGGTACACCAGGCAGAACTCCTTTAGGGCAAGAAACCAGAGGTGTCGTACTATTTACCAGACCTGTTCGTTCAACGAATGCGATTTCGACACTGAAGACCTCTCCTAGCAAGATCACTAAGCCACTGATTAAAATTTCGACTGATTTGTGTCGGTAAAGTGACTCAACAAAAGATGTTTTCATCATCATATGTTCATAAATATATACCGTATTTTTTGTATCGTTCCCCTCTCACGTCGAACCAACTTAAATAAATTGATTTTTTTTTTTAAATATTTGAAGATTGTGTCTTATTACAAATGTGCCTAATTATTTTTGGTCAACAAACTAAAACCACGATTTTTGATGATAGTTCGTGAAGTTTAAATATTAAAATTCTTATGATTATTTATTATTTTTTTTAGTTGTATATAATAATAGCTGGTACCCACGACTTCGTTCGTGATTGTAAAGAATTTGGATTGACAGCTACGGACATCTAACCACCATAATGCACGATGGGAGACTCGGTACTATTACCACACACAAACGCTAGTCATCTGCGCTAAGTAGTTCAGGCAGCAAAGTAAAATATACCGCACACATGTCTTTGGTCGAAATACGAAAATATCCATGATCGACCAATTTCAACCACCATATCTCCCATACTCTCACAGTTACCGAAATTCGGACAACGTTGGTGATCTGCGCTAGATAGTTTTGGCTGAAAAGTGATACACCACGACACATACGTTTTTGGTAGAAATATGAAAGTGCCGCAGGTCGTCCACTTTCAACCACCTTATCTCCCACATCCCCATAGCTACCGACATCTAACCACCATAGTACACGATAGGAGACACGATACCACTACCACACACAAACACCAATGGTCTATGCTATGTAGTTGAGGCAGCAGAGTGACATATACGGAGAGACATGTCTTTGGTCCAAATACGAAAATGCCCTGCATCGGCCAATTTTAACCATCATATCTCTCACATCCCCACAGCTATCGACATTTGGCCAACATTTTGCACGACAGGAAACTCCATGCTTATTCCGCACACAAAGACTAGTGATGTGTACTAGGTAATGGTGGCTGAAAAGTGAAATATAGGAAAACACAAGTCTATTTTTATATATAAGATTTCTTATAACAAAACTTTGCGAGCCACCACAAAGATGTGCTTTTAGCTAGTGATATATTAAGTTCTACAAGAACAAAATGTGTTGCCTCGTGTGGCATGTATTTTTTTCCCCTATTGACTCTAGAAAACAGTACAAAATGTCAGACTATCATAAATTACATACGGAGATGATTTAATGACGGAAATAAATATCCACATGCTATTGTGTGTTCTGTACCTTATTTTAACTGTGACGAATAATATGAATGAAAAGCTATGTGGCTTGTCCCGGAACCACCTCTCCCCCCACCCCTCGCTACGTATCACAGCGCAGCTACCTAGCCAGCCCCTCCCTCCCCTAGCCACGTAGTTTATGGACGTTACCTTATTGCCATAGTAAGACCTGGCAATAGGTTCAAAATGCTTGGCGTCAGCAAGGGTATGGTGCCTTAAAACCAAAAAAGTTTCAAATGTGACCATGTCATTGATAGTAAAACTTATAAAAGGCAGTAACACTTATACAGGGTGCGGCAGCATAACTTCCTTTTTAAAAATGCGCGCCATTCAGTAGGTTGATATCGTAGTGCAGCGCTAGTGGTCTCGTACGAGAGGCGTGACTATAAAGTTTTGTCCCGACACAGTTCAGTCGCCATCATGCGTTGGAACAATGAGGAGTGTGCGTTTGCCGATGAGGTCTACTTTTCGAGCGAATGTTCTGTGATCGCAACCCAGCGCGCTTTTCGGAATCGCTTAGCCCCGTTGGCCCCTGTCTCGGACCGGAAATCAATTGTTACGTTGTCACTACGTTCAGACAAACTGCAAGTGCGACAAGACGAAGAACTGGAGGCCCTCGGTCCATTAGATCATCTGAGAACATTGAGGCACTGAGAGCTTCAATGTTGCGATTACCACGGCGTTCTGCGCGAAACCGTGCGTCTGTCCTTGGAATTTCCGATCGTTTTGTGAGGAGAATTCTCATGATAATCTTCATTTCCATCCCTACAAGATGGTTACTGTGCAGGAACTTTCTAAACGTGACTTCAATTCTCTTTAGAACGTGTGTAAGGTTCTTCTGGAAAACGTTCCGAGGACGCTGTTGTTGTTGTTGTTTGTTATTTTTTTTAGTGATTAAGCCCATTTTCAATTTTGTGGATCCGTCAACAAACAAAACATGAGCTACTGGACTGACACCAATCCTCGGCAATTGCATCAAGGCCTCTTCATTCACGTAAAGACACAGTGTGGTGTGCAATTTCCTCAGGTGGAATTATTGGGCCCTGGTTCCAGTGAATTCGGACTGGTATGTAAAAATGTTACAGGAATTTTTTTCCCACGGCTAGGTGAATTGGACTTAGGGGACACTTGGTTCCAACAAGACGGTGCAACGGCACACACTTCAAGAGCATCGATGGCTGTTTTGATGCAAAGCGCCTCTTCTCAATTAGAGGTGATTTGGAGTGGCTGGCCCGTTCTTCCGATTTGACCCCTTGTGACTTCTTTCTATGGCGTTTTTTGAAATCCCGTGTTTATGTGAACCGTCCAAGGACCCTACAAGATTTGAAGACCAACATCCACGAAGAAATTGGCAACATAACGCCTGCTATGCTGGCAGGAGCCATGAAAAACGCCAGAAATCGATTTACTCAGTGTGTGCAGAATGGGGGACGTCACCTACCTGAGTTGATTTTCAAAACTACATAAAACAAAACTTTATGTATGTGCCTACATTATAAAATAATAATAATAATTCTGATTCATACAATGGGTTTTATAAAGTTTTGAAAAAAGGAAGTTATGCTGCCGCACCCTGTAAAAGATGGTGAAGAAGAAAAGGCACTGTTTCTTTGTATGCGAATGGCGTAGTTAATTCAAGGAATAAGAAATATTTATCACAGCTTTGGAATAACTGCTGTATCACAAACAGCTACGGAAACCTCGGTAAATTAATTCCTGCGTCATCTAATTTGCAATGCTGACGTCACAGCGGTATAGTAATCACGTGTGGCGTTCTGGGGACGCGACGGGCGGGTTTGTTTACAGGGGCGGAAGACGGGCGGACTGGCCAATTTGTCTGCAGAGCCCCGAGCTGAAGCGAAGCGAATCATCCCGCCGTCACAACAGCAAACACGCCTGCTTTGTCGGCTGGACAGGCGGCGCCAGCGGCGCCTTTGGTCCGGCAACACAATGGACAGCGCAACACAGGGGCACAATGGCTCAGGATCATCACCGCGCATGTCAGCGTAACCCACCCGGTGCGTACCCGGTCAGAATCCGGTGCCAACCAGAGGCAGTTTCATTTAACACTTTGACGTCCACACGTGTTGTCAACATTCCTTTATCTGACGCCACTAGGTCTCGCGCAGATCCTAAAACCTGTTACCGGCGTAATGCCGGGGACTACAACTTGTAACTGAAATATACAGCGTCGAGTAACATTACCACTTTAGTGAGGAATATAAAATTTCACACTTTTCGCAGGCGTCATTATTGAAAAATTGCACTAACTTGTCTCTTTTTCGGGGTTTGCACAGCATTTTTGTTGATATTGCCAGCGTTTGGGCACTGTAGCAGGACGTTATTACGCCACACTACAATTTATATATTTCAAATTATTTTAATATTAATTTTATTCAGATTAGATTAATTAAATTGATCTCGGGCAGCCCAAATTGTATATGTTTAAATTAATATGCAAGGGTGTTTACTTGGGAGGACTCAGCGCAATATGCGAGTGTAAGATTTCTGTTTAAAAGCAAAGGGCGGAAATAGTGCCGTTAGCCCACCACTGTGACGCCTGGGGACAATGGACCGGCAGACTGTCGCCGTTCAAGGTCACCGCACCGCCCCGTTCTTGGGACGCGAGGCGGGGAAGGTCAAACCCCTTCCTAACTGACGCGCAGGGAACGCTGGCAAAAATTGCCGCGAATCTCAATGTGCTACGACATCACGTGATTTCCAGAAAACCTGACCTGCCAATGAAAAGAATGCTCAGGGTTTTCATAAGTTAAAACAGGGCCTATTCTTTCTGCCCCGACATGTTTTCTTCGCCGAGAGGAAGGAGGCCATTTTTCCCAAGAGCGAGAGAGACTTCTGGCTTGGCAACGGTCCGAGACGGTTCGACTCTGGGTGCATCGGAGAGTAACCATCCTATGGGCACAGGTTGGTGATCCCCGTCTGGTCGCTGCATCGAGATCACACTGAGACAAGTTGTGCGACCTCCACCAGAGACGCTGTCTTCGAGCTGGTAATGTTCACTCGCCAGGTTTGGAATCATTGTGTTCTTTGAGACTGCAAATGACCCGTAAGCGATTTGAGACAGACTTATGCTCACCAAGCAGACCTAATTCTGAGCTAGCTGGCATTTTCATCGAACATTATGTGTTGTGGAGGCCTTGCAAATCACAAGTTCCATATTTTCTTTAATTAACGGCGCCCGAGATTAATATTCATATACATGTACATATGTCTTAATTGCGGACATTTACTATCATTTTATATTGTGCATATTTGTAATCTTTTTATAATCTAACTTCATTAGATAATTTCCGATTAAAGTAAATTCATTCAATTGTCTGCTTGGATAAATCGGCCAATTGTAACGTCTAGGCTTGTTTGATATTCCAGTGATTTTATGTTAATATTAAATTTAAATATGCCTAGCGCTGTAAAAGCCAAATGAAAAATAAATAAATATCAATGTCAGTTTCCTTGCGATCTGGCAATGATAAGATTCTTGATAACCCAAAAATAAATTCTTTAAATAATTGAAATTAAATTTAAAATCCACACCCGCCATACAAAATCTCATTACAGCACCAACCTGGAGTTTTCGTCAGCGTTCTCTCTATCTTAGCCGCCTGCATAGAGAGAAAGCCTGACGAAGTTTCCAGGTTGGTGCCGAAACGTTAGCAATAAAAACGCAGCGAAAAAGAGACAAGTAAGTTCAACTTTAGTGAGTAGTTTACCTCGGGACATGATGATGTAGGAAGTACTGCATAACGTTGAACTCTCACAGCTTTATTTCTCCCCCAAAACAACCATTTGTATACAGGTACTGTGCATGAGCACTTAAAATGGTAGAGCCTAATTTGCTTTAATAGTCACGCGATGAAGTGAGAGGGTATATTTACATCCGGAGGAAACGCCATTGTACACATTGATACATGCACCAGTATTTTTAGATGCTTTTTTGTTTATTTATATTCTTTCGATGTAGATGGTTCCATTATATTCTTTGATCGCTATTACAGTTGGGTTCCCAAACCGAGTGGCGCCCCCATCCCCCCAAGGAGGGTACGAGGGGGCGAGGTGTAACGTAGCTTCGCCATCCGTTTGGGCGATACCTTAGTTCTACACCGTCGCAAGTAAAATATCTCCTTCCCCTCCTCTTTCGAAAAGCTTTATTCTAACATCACATGCTTAGCGAGTTTCCTTTGATCTACATCTGCATCTATGCTCTGTAATTCACAAGTATTGCGGGTGGCATAAGGTACTTAGCACCAATCCTAATTCTGCGCATTCCAATCCCGAACAGAAAGAGGAAACAATACATTAAAGTATCAGTACGGCATCTTATTTCTCTATTCTTATCCCTCCTTTCATTGCGACCTAAATAGGTTGACGAAAGAAGTATTTCATTGCACTCGAAAGCTAAATTTTTTGTGCATATTCTCCAGCAAATTCAAACGAGAACGACGTCGTCTGTCCGCCAAACAATCCCAGCCCAACCCACGTATCAGCTCTGTAACACTTACGTAAGGACTGTAACTAGCAGTCACGAATCGAGCGGCTCTCTTCTGTACTTTCTCTAACGTGTCAATCAATCCCTTGCGGTACGGATACCAAATTCTACAACAGTAATCCAAATGCGGACGCATGAGTGTTTTGTACGCTATTTCCTTTGTATGAGCATTACAACTTCTCAAAATACGACCTATGAATCGTAGTTTAGAATTAGCTTTGCCTACGATGGAAGTTATGAGACGGTCCCATTTCATGTTTCTTTGTATTGTTACGCATAGATACTTCAGGGAATCCACCGTGTCAACAACTGAATTGTTAACTTTCTATTCGTGAGCAAACGGTGTCTTTTTATTACTTATTTGCATTACTGATATGTCATTGTTAGTACTGAGAAACAGGCGTTTAACTGTAAATAGTAAAATTGTGGCATGGGGGGAGGCGGGGGTACTTTTCTTTTGATGGAAGGGGGAGCGCGGTAAGAAAAAGTTTGGGAACCCCCACAATACAGCGACTGTATTAATGTGCGAGCAATAAAAGATTTCGTTTTCGTGCAGAAATATTAGCCTACCATTCATCTTTACAGCATAGTAAATAAGTTATTTTAGCTAACAAAAAATTATATTAATTATTAACCAGAAATCTACCCTCAGTCCGTCATTTTTGATGGGTTTAGAAACTAATTATTAACGAAAATTGATTGTAATAACGGTTATCAGGTAGTTTTGGCTAAGTTATCGTCCGATATAAAAGTTCTAAACACAAAATAAAGACTAAGGCTCGATGAAATATTCTATCAGCTAGAGAAGTATGCTTTAATGTTTTAATCAATTTCATTTGTTTATGAGAAAACCTTGAACAAAGTTTCTTTTTACTGTATAAATACAATAAAGATAGTATTGTTTGTCTACTCGAGTACGAAAGAAACAGTAAAAACATTAAAGAAAAATAGACAGGAAAAATACACAGAAAAAATGAACAGAAAAATACATAGAAGTTTCTGTTTTTTCGTGTGTACACAATGATTCACGTACCAGTTTTTTAATTCAGTTTACAGAAGATGCATTACTAATTTATACCTGCGTACAAACAGAAGTGTTATATAAACTGTTTAAGCGGAAATAATTCCTTTTTAAATGACTTTTTGGCATAATGGTATTGTTGATTTCCCGAATTATCTTTTATTCTATCCGAGTTTTTCAGTATTATTGCACGTTCTTAATACTTTCTCCCCCTCACTGACCAGTGATCTTGACACAAATGTAAGAGACGATGATTCACATAAATACTGCAAGACCCGAAAGTTACCACTCACCCACCAGCCTTCATTTAAAAAATTAAAACATTAGGTTCCACATCTTTATTACTTACATCTCTCGTAGGCTATATAACTATCGAGATACGAACGAAGATCCATCGGATAAGTTCTCATATCCCACGAGTTTCTAGCTTTCATCATGTGGTCCTCAAGTCTGTTCTTCTACGTGGGTTTCTTAACAAAGCCCTACTGAACATCATACTTTAGGTCTTTATAAAACAACAGTTGAAATTCCACATCGCCTATTTACTGCACTGCAAATACCATAGATAGGGATGAGGTGGATCAATATTCATACCAGCGACTTCAGTGCACACTATCACGTTCGTAAAAAGCACTCTGGGCGACTCCTTTAAAACGAAAAATTGAGTAACACTTCAGTGGTAAAAGGAAATATCACTACAAATATTATAGACAAGGATGGAGAGTTTAAATATTCACACCAGCGACTTCAATGGTGGGTGAACGGTTAACGCTCTGGCCTCACATTCGGGAGGACGCGGGTTTGAATCTCGTCCGGGCTTCCAGATTTGGGGTTTCAATGGTTTACCCAAATAATTCCAGGCGAATACCTGGATGCTTCCTTCAATAGACCATGGCCGAATTCCTTCTCGTTCCCTGTCCCCAGTCAGCGACTTCAGTTCACACTATCACGAGAACATTCGTATTTCTATGTTCGTAAAAAGTACACTGCGCAACTCTTTTAACGTGAAAAACGACGTAATACTGCAGAGGTCAAAGTCAATATACAGTTTGATATCGGTCAAAAAATAAAATAATAATTTTCTGGGAAGAGCGTTAAAGAACTATTTACAAACCCGCAGCATACGAATCCGGCCATTCTCAACTATCAGGGCTAACTGAGGTGTCTTCCCATTTTCAACCTCAGAAATACACAACTCTCAAAGAGAATACTACATTAGTAGAAAGCTTACCACGGTTCGCTGATGGTTGACGTCACTTCTTGCCCTCCCATATGCCGCATAGTCCTTAATGATGCTTGAGTTGTTGGCAGAACGTAAAGCTACAGAGATTAAGCGAAATAAATCCGAATGCGTCACCAGTAACAAAGGAGAGCAATGACATCATATAGGGAAGCCATCCGACGCAGCTAGGAGATATTTAACTGAGGATGACTTGCGAGATCATACTGCAAGTTCTGGATTCGTCTGTAATGAGTTCCTAATGAGTGTCACGGCAAAGATTCACACTCAAATCCATTACCAGAAAGGGTACAAATTTTCGCGATGACGATGATGATTTGCTGCCTCCCCTGTGAGACGTACTAAGCCAGTACTACTGTGGAATAGGGCGAGTACAGGCAATTTCTTTTTTCTGTGTGTATTTTTTTCCACACGTTGACAAAAATGTATGCATGTAGCGTGATGCGTTAGAAGGCGGTTATAAGATTGTTGGTGGTTTAATTAATACAATAATTACCATAAATTTCATTTTAAACTTGCGTTTATTTTCAGAAAACACGTCAACGATACTGGTTACATGCATTCGTACAATCCAGAGGTTGCATACAACACTTGTGCCACAGATAATACAGTTCCCGGTCGTCGCAAACTCAGTTGGTGAAAAACTTTGCCGAAAAACTTACTAACTATCGCTTTATATAAACTCCACCGAAATTTCTAGAACACTTCAAAAGCTTCCGCCAGATAATTCTCGAACATCCACAATACTTAAACAATTGAAACATATTAAAAACAATCAGAATTAATACATAGTCATATACAATCAATACAAAATGGTCAGAAATGGAAACGAAAGATACTAAAACACAAAATTATTCACAGAAATCATTTTAAACTGTAGCAAGTAGTCCTTTAGATATCGTAACTAGCATTAATACTTGGAATTACGAACATCTAAGCAATTCTCTTGCACAATTCTGTTCTTAAACATATTAAATGGCCTCTAAATAATTTCTTTTCATAAAAAAGTCTATATATACTGATTTACAGTTAATTGTGAAACAAACATACCAGATCATATTCAACCAAACTTTAGCTTACTACAATTGCTTCATAGAATACAATTACATTTAATTTTAGGTTTGACGGCTGTTACACGGTGAAATCCGAGTTAATCAAGGGATACTGTGCAACAGACACCATTGAGGTAGATAGTTTAAATGTCCTTTGGTTTGGCATGGGGTTTCGTAAAGCTGGCGTATACATATTTGTTTCTTGATTGTACAGCTTTATGACTATTTGGATAGACGTAAATTATTAGGACTTTTAGCACACGCTTATTGAAGGAAATCGCTTGGAGTTGTATCGGAAAACTATCAAAAACCGAAATCAGGATGGCTAGATAGAAGATCGAACCCACTTCATTCCGTCGCTAGAGCTAAATTTCAACTACTCATCCTCCAGAGGTAGAAAATCTATATTTTAAACACTTAGAATCACACTACCGGGTCACCAAAAACCACTGTGTATGATGAGCGAGAGATCTCCCCCTTCAAATCCTTTGCTATCTGTTCCATCCGCAGCTCGTGAAGCGATGTAACCCGATAGCGGGTAATGCTGATCCCGGCGTATCCGTGTGCCTCCCGGGAGACAGTGGACTCCGCCCGTGGCGTGTCCATAATTAATTGGGCCGTGCCACGCATATCTGCCCGCACTCCACGCGTAGCCGCCCCACCCCGGGCTCCATACTGCCGCACACAAAGCACTAGCGCATCCTTAATACGCCCACCACCAATCCGTTTGATGTACGCAGTCCACAATTAAGTGCGAGGCACATGGTGTTTGCACAGTGTCGTACGATATATAACACATCTTACTTCCATTACTATTTTTTTTAATTATTGTTTTACGCCGTCGTAGGGATGGGACTGGGGATAGGAACGGTAAGGAATTCGCACATGGTCTTTTGAAAGAAGCATCTCGGCATACGCTGGAGTGATTTGGGGAAACCATGGAAAACCCAAATATGGATGCCCGGACGCGGATTCGAACCGGCGTCCTCCCGAACTCACACACCACGCTCGGTCCATTACTTTGTACACACTGCCTCGAGTCCTATACAGAAGAGCGTTTTAAGCCTCTACATCTACATCTATCTACATCTACATCCATACTCTGCAAGTGACAAACATTGTGGATGGCAGAGGGTGCTAAGCACCAATCCTAAACCCGCGCATTCCAATCCCGAATAGCGCGAGGAAAGAAGGAATACATGAAAGCATCCGTACGGCATCTTATTTCTCTAATCTTATCCCTCCGGTCTCTATGACCTAAATAGATTGGCGGAAGAAGTATTTCATTGCACTCGAAGTTTAAAGTTTTTCGCATATTCTCCAATAAATTCGAACGCAAGCTACGTCGTCTATCTTCCAAACTATCCCAGCCCAATCTATGTATCAATTCTGTGACGCTTTCATAACGGCCGTAGCCACCAGTCACGAATCGAGCGGCTCTCCTCTGCACCCTCTCGACTGAGTCAATCAGAACCTTGCGATACGGATCCCAAACCCCACAACAGTAATCCAGATGCGGACGCACTAGTGTTTTATACGCTATCTCCTTTGTATGAGCATTACAATTCCTCAAAATACGACCCATGAATCGCAATTTAGAATTCGCCTTCCCTACGACGGAAGTTATGTGCATGTCCCATTTCATGTTGCTTTGTACTATCAACCCCAGATACTTCACGGAATCAACCGTGTCAACAGATGAATTGTTTATTTTGTACTCGTGAACAAACTGATTCTTTTTGTTACTTATTCGCATTGTCTTGCACTTTTTGCAATTAAGTGTAAGCTGCCATTTACGGCACCAATCGAAAATAGCATCCAAATCGCGCTGAATTTCTAAGCAATCGTCGGACCACCTTATTTCCCTATAGATAACTGCATCGTCGGCAAACAATCGCAACCAGCATTTGACGTTATCACCTAGATCATTTATAAATATTAAGAATAGAAGTGGTCCTATTACACTTCCTTGAGGAACGCCCGAAGTAACATTTATCTCAGAAGAGGCTTCCCCGTCAACAACGACATACTGTGATCGACCAGTTAGAAAATCACGTATCCACTCGCAAATCTGAGACGAAATACCGTAAGCTCGAATCTTCGGTAAAAGTCGGTTGTGTGGTACAGAATTAAAAGTTTTCTGAAAATCCAAAAAAACTGCATCAACTTGCGAACCTACATCGATTATTTTCATTACGTCATAGGAAAATAGGGCAAATTGTGTTTCATACGATCTCTTCTTCCGAAATCCGTGTTGACACGGTGGAAGTAATTCGTGCTCATCTAGAAACTTCATAATGTTCGAGCATATGACATGCTCCAGAATTCTGCTGCAGACGGATGTTAGAGATATGAGTAGATAATTCCTTGGATCACTCCGATCTCCTTTCTTGAAAACTGGAATTACCTGGGGTATTTTCCAGCTAGAAGGTACTTTTTTCTCTTCTAAAGATTTACGGAATATATCTGACAGAAATGGTTCAATTTCCTCCGCGTATTCAGAAAATACTCTTACCGGTATATCATCTGGACCCAGCGCTTTACCCCACTTCAGGAGTTTTAATTGCTTTACAATACCTACGCTATCAATTTCTATCGGACCCATCTCTAATTCCACACGATGTGGTAAAGTGGGGATATTTTCCATGTTTTCGCGCGTGAATGAATTTTTGAATTCGGTGTTAAATACGGTAGCCTTGTCGCGGCTGTCTTCAACTTCCCGTCCGTCTCTTCCGAGACAGGCAATCGCCCCTCACAGCCATTGGTGACTTCAAAATACTGTTGGCTCGGCATCATCCACTTTGTTCTGCCTTAGAATTAGGCACCAAAGTATATTGCTATCCAGTTGCTGGCTGCCTCAGCTACGCATCTAAAAATTTATCTACAACTGTGTATATTCTAGTCATTTCGATGAAATATCGTATCTCAAAGACTGTTTCAAGTGACACATGTGAAAAGGTACAGGGACGTGCTGTACCAACTACTACAGTGGTAGGAGTTTACCAAGAAGCATAATACCCTCCCCCACAATTACCAGGGTAAATTTAACTCGGGAGGTTTCCGCTTTCTTTCCCTGTTGTTGTCACCGTTATTGCGTGTTATAACATGTCTAAGTTACATGACTTCGTTATGTGTGTGTATTTAATGAATTTTGATGTTCGTATCGGACATGAAACAGAATCAAGCTAAATCGCAGTGCGTAGTCAGGCCTACTCTTCCGAATGATCCAAGCAGATCTCTAAGATAAACTTCCTTATCGGACAGAAGAACGGAATCAACAACGTCGTGTGGCCCCACCGCATACACATTGTGAAGATGTTTGGTTTTTTAGTCAGCATTTGACACAATCTGATGAATGACGATTGTACATCATCAATCTTCTAACTGCCGGTCAAGATTTGGATGGTAAATATTTAATTATACCACGCCTCTACAAACAACCGCCCTCACTATGGTTTATCTTGTAGCGGAGCACTGTGCTACAGTGTGGCACGTAGTGCGCATAATAGAAACATCGACGTTTATCTGAACGAGTGTATGAGAATCATGACTCACCCCTGTCCTCTGGTTACATGTTTCAGATGGTATATATATATATATAATACCTCGGGAGTCAAGCAGAAAAATTATACACACAACTTTACTGCTTCATGTTACTTTATTTCATGAAAAAAATACATGTCTTAACCTTTATTTCGAGGAGCCATGTTGTACAGCTGCAGGATCCCAAGTTTCCAATCAGGGTTTCCAAATGCAGAAGATCGAACAAACGAGCTGTGAGAAGCGCGATGTATATTGTAGATGATACGATAGGCCAGAAAAGGTTCAGCTGTGCAGTGGCCCAAGAGAAAAAAAATAATTTCTGAAGGTATCATATATGATACCTCGGGACTAGGTTCACCCTCTCGTCTTAAATCTAGGAATCCATTAGAGTATGATGATCCTGACTTCAGTGTCAAGGAAAATGGCGTCAATGCTGGAACTCTTAAGCTGTTCAAGACCCTACAACCGGACTTCCTGGATTCTACGAGAAGAGACGCCAAATTAAACCACCTAAGCAACTCCATGCTCTATTAAGTGGGGACTTTGAGATTCTCCTGTCTGTGGAGCTCCTTTCCTGACTATGGAGTAGGCCTACATCATTAAGGAATGTTCTCCTAGGAAATACGCTGGACCATCCCAAGACGTTATCAGTGCAACACCTTCCTTCTCAGATTGGCCGCGACAACTGGACATACCTTTGTGGACTGCCTTGTGTGTATTGTATATATTCGTATATTTCACATTAGTTGCTTAACCATACGATAAATATATAATAAACTAGCCCGTACCCACGACTTCGTACGCGTGGATTAAGTTTTTTTTTTGCCAGAATTAAATATAGAAAGTTGTTGGTAACGAAGGATTGGTCCCAAACAATATCGAGTCGGAATAATGACAGGAAAGCTAACACTATATCATTGTACCGTCGAACCTGTCTCTTGAAGAGAATCAATTTCCAACATATTTCTGTCACCATTCGATAAGGTCTCAAATTTCGTGACTACAACTGTTAATCATACTGGAAAAAATATCCTGTGCCCTTCATACAGATTTCCTTACAAAATTCCATCACAACGATATAGTCATTTAGTCGTCAAAGCGTAACAAAAAGACAGAGACTTACTTACGTATTTATAAATAATATTACTGTGGTTCACACTCACACACTGACTGCGAACAACACCTGAGGGATCATTATAACGTAAAAAAGTGTACACCTACAACATTGCAAGACTACCTACGATTTGTCTCACATTGCACCCGTAACTTTCTAATATCTACAGTTTAACATTCAATCCGAATAACCTACGGCCCAGGCCTGACTCTTACGATGAAAAACAATTTTTTAAAATCTTAGCCTCCTCGGAGATTTGAACCGGAGACCACAACGTTCGTAAGCAAGCGCTTTAGCCACTGAGCTACCAGTCCACTTCACGGAAACACGGTACGGAGACGTCCATATCCAACGTGTCTGTCTATCGCCGTATTTCGAAGTTATGAGACAAAATGTGTTATTTATACAGATAATTTTTCAACCAAATGTAGACAGTATTTTTCTCCTTGTTTCAAAGGATAAGTGTGCAAACTTTCATCGAGATCGGATGAAAACTGTGGATTTGTATGAAGAACAAACACACAATCATTCATCTTTATAAATAAAGATACCACGCCTCGAAAAAGCCAATTCGAGTCAGTATCAAAGTGCCTTCGCGACCTTAGCCACGGGCGTATTTACAGCCTCCTAACTGTTTCATAGTCATCTCCTATACCTCAGTCAACAGACCAAGTAGGTAAAGGAACCCGTACGATTGGAAAATTGTACGAAAATTTGACATTTACATTTATTATAACGTTACTTATTCTGAGGTTACATACAGCGGTATCCTATTATACTGACCGGAGATGCCCACATTCGTTAACAGGTGTTGACTATAAAATATTTGGGAAAAATCTTATTACTCTTTGACGAAGAAAGAGACCTACCGAGCGTGGTGGGTGAACGGTTAACGCTCTGACCTCGCATTCGGGAGGACGCCGGTTCGAATCCCTGTCGGGGAATCCAGATTTGGGTTTTCCATGGTTTTCCGAAATCACTCCAGGCGAATGCCGGGATGCTTCCTTCAAAAGGCCATGGCCGAATTCCTTACCGTTCCTTGTCCCCAATCTCATTCCGCCTCTAATGACCTCGACGTTGACGAATCGTAAAGCCATAAGTAAAAAAAAGAAAGAGATCTAAAGAAATCTTTAAAGAACTAGGAGTTAAACCAGTTCTCCAAAGTGTGCAAAGCTATAGAACATCCTGGACAGACCATGCACTAAGGATGAAGACGATCGGATCCCACGGAAACTCCTCAAATACCATCCCAGAGGCAGGAGAGATGTAGGCAGACCACCAAGAAGATGGACTGAAACCGTAACAGGCCACCAGACCTAATGGATAGGAAGAAGAAGTCTTAATTAGCGTTTTAACGATCGTCTCTGCCAATATTTAGAAAAGATACTGTTTGATCCCAACATCTAATGTAAAGCAAATAACGAAAATACCCGGCAGCAGGGATTGGTCGATATTACAAAAAAAAAAAAGTATTGCTCGCAAGCAATAGGCAAGATTGTATGGAATAAATTCCTTGATGCAAAACCTCCACTTATCCTGGTCAAGAATCTGGAGACTAGGTATCGGTTTAGAGTCGTCTACTTTGCAGCAAACGTATCAGCGTGAGCAGCGTTCATTGTGCGAGTAATAATCTGGTCGGGGTCAGCCGATGTACTCAGAGTTGATTAAACCCGCGTCCACGTGCGTGCGTGCTGGCGCGAGTGTACGCGATGCTGCCCGCATCCGACCAATCAGGGTATGGAGCGCGTGGGCGCCCTCTGTATTAATTATGGACACTGGCGGGCGGCGGAGCGGTGTGAGGGGAGGATTAACTCCCGGCGTGTCCAGCACAGAGCGGCCACAATGGAACTCGATCGCCCGCCCCCAGCTAATACACAGCGCAGCTAGAGCGCTGTCCAATCAGCATCGCGCTCTTGCAAAAACTGAGTTCCAGAATGTGGAAACTGTTTCCTTAGATGTAGTCTACACTAAGCGTGTGTCCGCTTATTACGACGTAACCTTTCAGTCCTCGCATTTTAGCATTTCACCTTATTGTTCATTTGAAGATGCCTGACTGGATAATCAAGAGGTCCTCGGTTAAAACCCTAGTATCGACCTGAATTTTTACTGACCCCTAAATTGACCTTTACCTTCGTAAACACATCTCTTTGTTTAAGTGCAGTACACTAACACGGTAAGTGTATAGCAATCCACGCTAAATTGCAGGTCCTCGGTTACTGGGTAAGATAACACAGCGATTAGAGAAGTGCATTGAAACTCTGTCACTTAGGCGGCCGAACTATGCCAATAACGTCATCATCATCATCATCATCATCATTAGTTTTCTGCCCTCGGGCAGGTTTTCACTTGGCTGCTCTCCATGATCTTCTATCTTCTGCCTTTCTCTTAAGAACCATGTAGTTGCCGTCTTCCTTGATGTTGTCTATAATTTGGTATCTCTTTCTTCCTCTTATTCTCCTCCCACAGACTAAACCTTCCAAGGCGTCTTTTATCAGGCACTCTCCTCTCAACAAGTGTCCCATCCAGTTTTTCTTTCTTTCCTTTATTACTTGGAGAATTTTTCTGCTTTCACTGACCCTGTCCAGCACTTCAGCATTGCTTATTTTATCCACCCAGCTTATCTTCTCCATCCTCCTCCACATCCACACCTCAATGCTTCTAACCGCTTTTAATCCTCTCGTCTCAGTGTCCATGTCTCCGATGCATAAAGAGCCACACTCCATACAAAACATTTACAGAGTCTTTTTCTAAGTGTTTTATCTATTTTTCCCGTTAGTAACTTATTTAAATGTTTATTTAGCCTGGCAAGATAAGGGCTGTCAAACCCTCTCTTACATCTTACCAAGTGTTTCTAAAACATAATTTACACATTATACAAATTAACAGCAAACAACACTTACTTCACATTTTGTTAAAACTAAATTAATAACTAAACTACTCATTAAAATCTTAATAATATTGATGTTTAACCTGCAAATCAATAAGCAAGTGGTATAAAATAACATTAGTGAAGCCTTAAGTAGAAAACGGTATGATTAAATACTAATAAAGATTGGAGAAACATGTGAAAAAGGCACAAATTAATACAAGTGAAGGCAGAATAAATAAGAGAAAACAGTATAAGTTGATTCTTTTCGCATCTCTTTCGTAATGAAGGCTAAAGCTGATTAGAAAGGAGCTGCATTACAAAAGAAAAACAAATTCTTTATCAATACAGCGCACATTCTCAAATAGATGCTTTGGATATTGGAAATTGCCGGATCTAAAGTACCAATAATTGTTGAAACATCCACGCTATTCGCCAGATTTGAACATCTGTAACTTCGAGCTCTTTCCGAAAGTAAAGTAATTTATAGCGGGAAAAAAGTTTTGAATAAAATGAAAACGTAACCGTAAATTGGAGTTTACGACCTTCCAAGTAGATTCTGATAGGGCCTGGAAACTGTAAGATAATGATGATGGAAAACTGTCCATTTATTTCGAAAGGTGATATGATCTCATGTGAGATTTCCTTTCCACTAATTCCTTACATCGAATCTAACATTTTCAAATTAATGGTTACTATTTGTTTCTAAACATCCTAATACAAATAACTATATTTCATTCGTTTTAAGATGTTACACGACTTAGAAAGTATTAATGCTACTAACCGAATACACAGCAATTTTTTTTCTATGTTTAGTTATTTCTCAGATTCGGCCACAAGGGACCACGTAGACACCGCTCACCTGTTTTGCAGGTGGCCAGTGACAATCATGAGATGGTGCAGGAGGGGGGTGGGAAACTGGATTCCTACCCGAAATCTAACCGGGCCCGATAGGCCCGCCGTGCCTAATCTATTGGAGGAACGTTTCTGTTGCCAATTGTCTGCGAAACGTGTACCTTTGTGTCTTCTGTATTACAAGTGTATTTTTGTTTGTGAAATGTGTAGTTTATGATGCAAAGATTGACGACTGTCTCAGTAGCGTCAATATAATTGCGAAAAATTAAGGGGTGGAAAGGAAAGAGGGGTGTTTCTTTATTTTATTTTTGGTTAGAAACCTTCTCCATGAAAAATTACATGTATATGCCAACTTTGATGATAATCGGTCAAACGGTGTCAACTGTAGTTTTTTTTATAAAGAACACTGACAAAAATTAAGGGGGTGGAAGGAGGGAGAGGGGTTGAGCTTTAGCAGACCAAATTTTGACAGGATTTTTCTCTTTGTTTTAAAGTATACATGTACAAAGTTCAATAAAAATCAGATAAGATGTGAAGGTTTCTATAAAATTAAGAGGTGTTAAGGGTGTTTTTTTAATTTTTTGGGTCAGAAATCTTCTCCATGAAAAATTATATGTATTTGCCAACTGTAATGGAGATCAGTTAAATGGAGTATAAAGAAAATTGACAAAAATTAAGGTGGTGGATAGGGGGAGAGGGGTTCAGTTTTTTAAACCAAAAGTTGACAGTATTTTTCCTTTTATTTTTGACTATACATGTCCAAAGTTCCATCGAAATAGGATAAAAAATGTGGGTTTGTATAAAAATTAAGGGGTGGAAAGGGGTAGAAGGGGTGGTTTTTCAATGAAATTCGTATGGGATCACTTTGGATGTATATCATATGCACTAAAAAAAATTCACTTAAATCGATTAAAAATTGGCGAAGATATCGCTGAACATACGTACAAAAAAATACAGATGAATTGAGAACCTCCTCCTTTTTTAGAAGTCGGTTAAAAACTGTTTAAATACTGCAATGGGTGGCCGTACGCGAGGCCTGGCATCGTGTCCGGTCCCGTTGTATCTCCCAGACCCTGTGTGTGGCGTCTCAGCTATTGAGCCACATTGGTGAGTTATTTAGTTATATCATATACTTATTATAGGTCAAATCAATAATGAAAATAGTGATACGGATTTTAAATAAAATCAGATAATGCCATAATATAATTTTTTTACTCCTCGTCGACGTCGAGGCGTTTAGAGGCGGAAAGGAATGGGGGCCAGCAACGGGAAGGAATTCGACCTTAGCGTTTTGAAGGAAACATCCCGGTACTCGCCTGGAATGATATAGGGATACTGAGCAATATCGAGTTCTCCTTACATTTTCATTATCTCTGTTACAATCAGTATGTGTACATGAATTTCATGTAAGTATAAATAACTAGCTCTCTCCACGAAAAAGAAGAAGAAGAAAAAAATCTCTTGAATCAGGTAAGGCGAAGCGGAAGTTTCTATTATCGGAACCTAAGCTGTCCTTCCCACATTAATGCGCAACCTACTTCACTATTAGTCGAAACATCAGGATAATCTCCTTCGCCACTGTGCTCGAAATCGGTTGTGCGTCTGCACTATCATCTGCAGTAATTCTGCGCTGATTAAATTTCGTAGTCTGGAGAAACCGTGCTAGCTCTAATCTGCCATGTGGCAATCGGCAGACCTCCCAGCTCGTGGGACCACCGGGTAAGTTCCGCAAATCACCGCTTCGAAACATCTCGAAATGGCAGAACGTCCTGATCTAAAGCGATTTCAACTTTCCCCTTCTCCTTTCGCTTAGTTTCCCTTGTTATGATGCCACCTCTTCTCTTAGCTCGGCGATCATCTTAACAATTTTTACTAAGAGAAACTGTTACTTTTGGAATATTTGAAGCTGATATCAGGCCATCTTGATTTGGTTTTGCTACGGCCTATTGTGTACCGAAGTCCTGAGTCAAAACTAAATTCTATGCACAATGCCTAATGAGTGAGGGCAAAAACAATGCTGATGACGATCTCATCTTATGATGCGAAAGTTAAATTCGGAGGACCAGTTCGGGTGTCATTTGGAAGAGTAGGCCTGAATGAGCCAGCGGCGGGCTTCACAATCTTCAATACAAACAACGCACTACATTGAATACATATACATCAGTCCATCCAATATAAAGGTAGTGGCTGTTGCCATCTATCGAAGCATCGCGTAAGTTTCTAGTCTAAAGTTAGGTACTGGTGACGGAATGAAAATCCTCCCAACATTCACCTACCTGGGATCTGAAAGCTCCTGCAATAGTATCAAGGCGGCCAGAATTCCGTATCGTTATTTGTACCCACGTCCATTGACTATTCTTCATGTAAAATATGTCGGTGTTCGGCCGAAACTAGCATGTTTCAGAGCAAGAAAGCTTCGAAGTTGACTGGATTTTGGTACTGGTGGGAGATGGTTAAGTAAGCGGTTTAAAAGTATGGTCAACTTTCTTATTAATCCTCCCAATCGTTGTCAAGTTATAAGAGGAAAAATATAGATATATTCAATAAAAACTGTATAACCACGGAACACCACGTAATTTATAAGACCGAATCGCTGCTATATTGCGTTCGAATGGTGGATCTATATGCTAGTAAGTAAATGGTCACAATTTTTTGGCTGATCAGTGTACATATAACTGTCCACGGGAAAAACACGTCTTTTCTAAGTGTACTCCTGATACTTTCCGTGTATGTCCCTGGTCTTTATCGACTATAAAATATATATATTTTTTTTTACGATTTCATTCCTCCCAGCTGAATGAAGGCTGGGAGGCGGGCTGCTGGAGAGTCACGGAGACTCTTTTCAGCCAAACCTACGGGGAGGGAGGGGGGATGGAAGGTCGGCCGTGGCCTTGTAGGGAACCATCCCAGCATTCGCCTAGAATGTCTGAGGGAAACCACGGAAAACCTCAGACAGGATGGCCGAACCGAGTTTAACCCCGGTCCTCCCAAATGGCAAGTGGCAGTGTGAAATCGCACTGCCCAAGCCTCGGTGAAAATAAATTGTGTTAGTACATAAAATTTATGAAGGGATCACACACAAACTAACTGCGAAAGAAACAAAGCATGAGCGACCGATAACATTACAAAGACACACGCTGTCTGTCAACGTTCGTTTAGTTTCGAAATTTCGTGACAAAACATGTTATTTATCTCGAAGAAAGTATCCTGTGTCCTTCTTAATGATATACAGTATTTACTTGTAAAATTTCGTCTGGATAGATTGAGCCCTTTAGTCGGAAAACGTAATAAACATATAGAGTTACTTTCGCATTTATAATATTGTAATGTAGAAGTGCAGATGCTTTAAAAGTTGTAAACTTCCTCACGAAGTACTGTGTATTGGAGAGATAGCACGATCCTCTGTCTCTTTTAAAAGTGGATTGTAAGGAACAGGCTTAAAGTGTTTGTGGTGCTTCTGAGTAATGGTATGGATGGAACCTGCCTCCATTGTCTCAGACCAGTAGAGGACCGACCGCCTATCTACACAAAGGCAGTCCGCGTCTTGGGCGGTAATGCTGCTCGAGTGGCCCGCGTTAAGCTCCACAGGGTGAGTGCCTCCTCACCACTGGGAACACAGGGTGAAACAAAATGGCATACTCTTCACTCACTCACTTCTCTCCCACAAGTAAAAAGCGAACACAATGTTTGCTGTTACTGAAAGATACATCAAAAAACAAAAAAACAAAAAACAAACAAAAACAAAACAAAAAACAAACAAACCAAAACAAAAATCTGACAAAAAAATAGGCGGAATATTCAGTTTTTTGAAACAGAATGGTTTCTCTCGGTGTTGTGGATCGTTTATTTGTAATAATAATATAAATATGTGGTGACTTGGCCATTATGAAATTTATGCGTTTTAGTAAACAAAGTAGTAGAATTTCTATCTATATAAATACTTTACATGTGTTGCACGTAGTGCCTTTCATTTCAGTTTACTTTTTTTTTGGTTATGGCTTACGCTTCGTCGACGTCGAGGTCATTAGAGGCGAGAAAGGACTGGAAACAAGTAACTGGAAGGAATTCGGCCATGGCCTTTCGAAGGAAGCATCCCGGCATTCGCCTGAAGTGATTTGGGGAAACCATGGAAAACTCAAATCTGAATTCCCGGATGCGAGGTCAGAACGTCAACCGTTCACCCATCACGCTCGGCGGTTGTTTATCGACAAAAAGTTATGAGATGTTGTTCTGAGTCAAGTCTACACTCTGCAGCATGTATTCAGTTTTCTGAAACAGAATGGTTTCTCTCGGTGTTGTGGATCGTTGATTTCAAATAATAATAAAAAATGTGGCTACCCTGCCATTACGAATTTTATGCGTTTTAGTAAACAAGATAATAGAACTTCTACCTATATAAATATTTCATGAGTTGCTTTATCAATCTTAGAAACACGTCGTAGAATGAATCATATGTAATATGCCTTTCATTTCGGTAAAATTATAACATGCGTAATGCCTAATCACCAGAATTTATTTTATTTTAAATCAACGGTTCATAACACAGAAAGAAACCATCCTGTTTCAGGAAGTGAATACACACTGGTCCAGAACAGGATTTCGTAACTGTTTATCACTAATTTACGTCATTTTTCCTTTTGGTCTGCCAAAGAAAGTTTAATTCAACTTAAGTTTGAAACGGTATTCATGACTATATATTATTCGACAAAAGCAAACGAAATGCTGGGCTATATTTTCCGACAACACTATGAATTTATTTCTGAAGCAGTGGAAATAGTATTAAGAGAAAGCCGTGGACTTGCGGAATATGGAAGCTTTTTGCCAGCAGGACTGAAAATTAAGTTGCCTGTAACTGAGCAACCTTTAAAGAAATCAACCCTAAAGATTTGGAGTTAAAATGCAGCCAGAGTTTGTCATTGAAGGAATAAAAGTAATAATGGAACTTGAAAACACT
The DNA here is from genome assembly GCA_031002005.1 of Vandiemenella viatica. Lineage (NCBI taxonomy): Eukaryota > Metazoa > Arthropoda > Insecta > Orthoptera > Morabidae > Vandiemenella > Vandiemenella viatica. The sequence continues at coordinate 56,841,734 of CM061914.1, read as the reverse complement.
TCTGCTATTGATTTTTGTCAACAGAAAATTAACAAAAAAGTATTAGCGATCTATCCTCTATAATGTCGTTAATCGGTTTAATGATGTTCAGAACTAACCTTCATATGGAAAATCATTTTTGGGTACAACTCCCGGGTAACTTTGCTTTTGTTACACAACCGCAAAATATATTAGCAAAATATGCTTGCAGTTTTGCTATGTTGCATGACTTTACATCAGGTACATTAAAAGGAGGGAGGTGAAAAGAATAAGTAACATTTTTTTAAAAAAAACAAAACAAAAGGCAGCTCTATTTTTTTTTAACTTGGCGAATATTCACAAGAATAGTTTTTGTAGCGTTTTTTTGTCCCCTAGTTCCCTTACCGACAAGGGATAACTTTCTCACTTTCATATTAATGAAATCAAGTAAGTAATTATATCGAGTCTTCTCACCGTTTCTTATTTCAAACTCACCCTGGCATCAGCGCCAATCACTTTACCGGCCTATGATCCTTTTACACTAAATTCTACAGATATTGGGGGTTATTAGTGAAAACCTGTACCGGATTAGCCACGTAGCAGAAGTTAGCAAATGCTACGGGCCCCGCGCCTTCTGGTGGACCCCGCGCCTTCTTGGGGGGCCCCGCGTCTTCTAGGGGACCCCACCACGCCTAGAATTCTCGGGAGCCTCCCTTTTTTTAGCTCTACTATTGCCCCGAACGGCAAAAACCAAGGGCTCCTTCTTCACATTTGCTACGATCCCCGCGCTGTTTTAATTCGCTCTGGCGAAAACAACAGTAATTCTTATAAAAGATGAGACGATTTCGGTAAATAATGAATTTTCTCGCTTACACAACCGATAGTTATTCAGCACCACAATGTTTCTACTGTGTTCTTTGTAGTATCTTCACATACTTGGCGACCTACAGATAGCAACGGATGGCACAATACCTAGATGTGTGTGAGTAATTACTTCATATAAATCGGAAATCGTAACTACATTACTTACACGTGTTAGACAGAATCGGTTAAAACATTCCAGTAACAGAATCATCACTGGTCTGGTCCACTGCAGTGTGTATATGTTCGACATTTCCGTATTTATTTGTGGGAGATGCAATTAGGTCGGTTGGCGGAGAGCGGCAAACACTGTGCGGCGGTGCGCTGGGCTAATAAAGAGGCGGTAGCTGCCGCCACATCCGGAGCGGGACGCACAAAAGACGCCGAATTAGCTGTACCCACCTGGCCGTCGTCAACATCAAAAGCGGCCGACATATCATCGCTCGCGGCAGCTGGTGGCGTGGGCGAAGAACCGCGTCGGCCAAGAGCCAACTCAACCTACCCCACACGGCTTCATTATAGCCCAACTAGGGGCTCGATCTATAACCCGCGAGAAAAGTGAACTTGCCCAAGCACCGTTTACGGTTTTTACAAATCATAATCCTATTATTCTAGTTTTGAAACGCGTACCTGCGAGCCTCAAAGGGAGACCCATCCCAGACGTAATAATGAATCGGTGGCAAGTACGAAAATTTCGCGAATGATATACGAAAAAGAGTGAGGTTGGAAGTTTTTAGTAGGATGAGATAAGAACCAGCTCATTTGTAGAAATTATTTATTTGTCAACTCAAACAGGTACGTAGGAAAACACGTTGTCCTACGAAACAATTAAAAAACACTTTTGGATACGTGAAACATACGTATGGCACAAACTCGAGACACAATGAACATTATAATTTACTTGTAATAGAAATTACAAAATTTTTGCATTAAAAATTTAAATTACAAATTTATATTACAACACCTCTTTGTATACAATATTTAAAGTGAAAATATGGTCATTAGAAAAATTTCGATGATATGTTCTCCGAAGAGAAACAAAAATATCCGGAAAGCCCCTTACTCTAGCAAACACACACAGTTTATTAATATTTATGAGATATGTGGTGTTGCTATCTAACGGTAATGAAATCACTCTTTATCAAATCCAGCGACTCCTGGCAGCCTAACTCTGAACTATCCCATACACGTGACCTTAATTGTTCATAATTTTGCCATTTATCTGTTGAATTCCGAAAAATTCCTTTCTTAATTAATGATGTGATCGCAGCGGATGCCTACTTTACATCTTTCAAAGAACATATATACAGGGTGTTACAAAAAGGTACGGCCAAACTTTCAGGAAACATTCCTCACACACAAACAAACAAAATATGTTATGTGGACATGTGTCCGGAAACGCTTACTTTCCATGTTAGAGCTCATATTGTGGACGGCTGTGATACAATACGCCATTCTCCAGGGCTGCATCAGCGCATCAGGGATTCCATGCGACGGAGGGTGGATGCATGTATCCTCGCTAACGGAGGACATTTTGAACATTTCCTGTAACAAAGTGATTGAAGTCACGCTGGTACGTTCTGTTGCTGTGTGTTTCCATTCCATGTTTAATGTGATTTGAAGAGAAGTAATAAAATGAGCTCTAACATGGAAAGTAAGCGTTTCCGGACACATGTCCACATAACATATTTTCTTTGTTTGTGTGTGAAGAATGTTTCCAGAAAGTTTGGCCGTAGCTTTTTGTAACACCCTGTATATATATATATATATATATATATATATATATATATATATATACATGATTTGGTGTATGTCTGATGGTCGAGACAGAGCACCGTTTCTTTTTTTATGGTTTTACGCCCTGTCTATATCAAGATCATTAGAGGCGTGAAAGAACTGTGGTACAGGAACGGGAAGGAGCTCAGCAATGGCCTTTTTTAAGTAACTATTCCGGCATTTTGCTGAAGTGATTTCGTGAAACCATGGAAATCCGAAGTCTGGAAGGTGGTGATTCGAAACGGCATCTTTCCGAATGCGAGGCCAGAAAGTTACGGTTCACCCACCACGCTCGAGGTGTCGTAGTTAAACTAAACTGGAAAGCTCTGCACGGCAATGGGCCCCTACAGATTAACGTGCGATTTGAACTAGGAAGAGTCTTCACTTACTTTGCATCAGTGGTTCCCAACAGGGGTGGTAGTGGGCGTTAAAAAGATCATTAGAGATCAAAGTAAAATTTAGGGATCGTTGGGGACCAACCGTCATTCTATGATTTCCATTATTATATCCGGCTTTAAGGTCTACACCAAAGTAGTTCTTAATTCGCATGATAATATGAAAGCGAAAGAAAATTTAGTAAGTCAGCAATTTATTAACTAAGAAAAGAAACATACAGTAAATAATGGAACGTAGCGATTTAAGGTTGCTGATAACGAATAAGGCACCAAATATCGAAAAATTAGTGTTATTGCAGCCCTCTAATTAACATTTTTTTAATATATGTATTATTTAAACTGTGAACCAATATTGGAATATACGCTTTTGAATCAATACTCTTTTAATAGAGTAATTTTAGAAATCTTTCATTGTTTTTCTACAATGACAGTGTATACTTAAGAGAGGTGCCGTCGAATAAGTGTTCCAGAAAGTGATTGTAAACCAAAAAGTTTGGAGCACTCTGAATTACATTATGTTTTATGATAGGGAAGGTGAAAATGAGGTGGCGAGTAGTTTTTTTTATCTCAAAAATGAAGCAGAGAGTAATTTTTTCAAGAAGGTGATGGTAGGCCAAAAACGTTGGGAACCTATTCTTTACGTGCGCAATGACAGCTTTGCCAAAGGTGAAGGTCAGGTTAAAGGTCCGTGAAAATGACGGCGAGATCGGGTATTCGAACCGGGAGCTGTCAGGTGAGACACACATGGTGACAGCTAGCCTTGTCGGCTTGCAGAGTGTCGTGCACAGTGGCTGTGGTGCTGTCGCCGCGGGGAAAGTGTTGCGGGTGGCGGGTATTGATCTGGCAGGCGCGCAGGGTGAGACTCGGCTGCCGTATCGACAGCTGGACTGCACTCCGGACCATCGCCACGACCACAAAGCTTCTTCCAGAGTGACGGCTCGTGCAAACAGAAAAATCCAACCCAAGTGGATTGGGATATCTCAATTCATCTTCACGTTTCGCTATTCCTTGAACAACTTTAAGAAGTTTTCAGCATCAAGACTTCTGATTTCAGAGTACGATTGAAGCAGCAAGATGAGACAAGATCATGCTAGAAACCTACAGAATATAATAGATAGACTGGAGGCTGCAGATGCGGGGTTTCTGAAGAGCAAGTAACAGTGTCAAAAATTACGAACGTAGCCACAGTCAGAAATAAACCGTAGAATTCAGTACGTTTATGAAAAGTCTTAAACGATTTACTTTAAAATTCAGAACCGCGAAGGATAGTCGATAGTATCACATACAGGCGTGAAAAAAAAAATCAATTAAAATAAGCATAGACATCAGTGTACGCGATGACGATCTGCGAACAAGGGTATCAGAAACCTCTCAACCATACCGCCCTTGAGAGAGGAATATTGCAAATACGTCTCAAAGCAGTGCTTCAAAATTAGCAAACAGACAGTACTGGACATGAAATAAAGGAAATATTTCGTTGGTACATGGAAATTCGTCCTAGGTAGTTCAGCGTGTGAACGTAACTCAAATATTCATCATCCCACAGCAGGACAATAAAATAAATTACTGATTCATGTCCAGTTGTACTTACTGTAGAATATACCCTTCCTCATGAAATGATTTTGATAGTCATGAAAACTTTATGGAATGGCTGAAAGGTATTTAAAAAATCGTCCAGTACCATTACTATATGTTCGTTACATGAGGTCTATAAAAAATGGGGAAAAACGGAAGCTTTTACTGTCTGATCCTTTTATTTATTTTTCTGTCGTTGTTAGACGGAACACAAGAGCAGTTAATACGACTTAAGTCAATATGCTTACCTGTACGGAATTACAGCGCGAAAAATTACGGAAACATTTTTTATTTTATTTGTATACCTATAATTTAGTGTACACCAAACGAAAAGCAGATGGCGGGGTGGTTCTATTAAAAGGACATGGCAGAATTACTTCCCGTTCCTTGCTCCAGCACTTTCTCGCATCTAATGACCTCGACATACAAGAAGCGCAAAGCCGCAATAAAAAAGAAGATATCAAGGTAACAAGTATTCAAAAGAACCACAGAGGAAAAAATAAAAAGTATCTCTCTTACTTTATTTTAGCAAAGGTATTATAGTAAAGTTGAGTGAAAAGAAGGCACATACCACTGATAGAGAACGAGATTCATATAATTATAGCGGAGTGTAAAGTAGTCAACAGTAACTTAAAACTAACGCTTCAAAAATAAAAATAGCAGTATTTGGAGATAGCCAAAGACATTGATCGGGACAGGCTTACTTAGAAAGTGCGAGAGAAGATAGATTTAAGTCATGCCTTTTAGAGCCTTATACGCGTGGATTTTCACTACTAACATCTATGACACAGAAAATGCTGGATATATGGTAAGAGGAAGACTAAACAAACGAAACGAATTACCCTGAGAACAAAATTCAGTTTTTCGAAGAGTAGCATGAACAGCAGTGCTAAATCCGAGAACTGTTGTACATTCTTGGGGTAATATATTTCACTCTGGTAACTTTCATGCAAATAATAATTTAAACTTGAGTAGATTTACCACTGAAGAAGTCAATTCGCTAACGAACATTATATTGAACGAAAAATACGTTACACGTTTCCTACCTACACTTGTCCGTTAATGCACAGCTTGGCGCTGCAGCGTGTAGAAAGTTCGTTGTAAGTTCGGTGTAAAGTGTGACAAACCGGTCGTGGTGCTTGTAAGCTATGCATAGTTGCACGGAATTATCTATGCAGACATTGATAAGCTGTTTCGTCAAGGATATTAAAAATTAAAGTCTTCACCCTGCTGCATTATCCACGTCGATTCATTTGCCGTATATTTTTATGTTAACATACGCTTACTAAGAGCCATTATTTATTATCCTTAATTTCACCTGCTTATATTTCCCGATGGAAATACGTTGGATACCACCTCGTTTAGGGTTCCATGCAGCTTGTCTGAAAAAATAAAGCTAACTCATGAAAAATTCTTAAATATGAGGAAGCGGGAAGAAATATGAACGAATTTTATGGACTAGTTTCAAATGGTTACCCTTATTTATAACAGTCACTGCCAATGATCGAAGAAATACAGCAATGTTTGGTATTGAGGCACAGCGTGACATAACTTTCGTCACAACAGAAACGTTTGCGCCCTTAAATGTGAAGCATGTAATGCCGAAGTAAACTCTGGCAGTCAGAAGTACCGAGTATGTCAACGTAAGAAACAACAAAGAGAAAAGGAAAAATTAAATATCTTACGGCTAAAGTAAGAGCGTATTTGTTTTATAACAAACAGTTAATAATCACATAAGAATTTAGTCTTCTATCTGGTTGGAAAGGTTACTGTAAATAAATAATGAGCTAAGTTAAGCACTATGAAAATGTAATCATGCCTCAATATATCCGTTATTTTGCTGTCAAAACGAAATAAAAACAATCCTTGATTGTAAGTGATAAAGAAACAACTGTAAGCATATCTTTGACATAGCAAGGAAACGATTATACTGAGGGAAGATTTTCGATTTGACATAAGAAGTCAAATAATATTTCCCCACAATAAAAAAAAGTGTTGTTTATAAATAACGTCAAAGTGGTTGCACAATCCAAGAAAACCTAATTTAATTTTTTTTTCTGAATAGTTAACACTTTTACTTCCTCTAGATCCACGGGAATATTTGAACACATTTAAGATGTAAAATGTCGAAACACATAACACATCGGTAAACCATAATCGAGATCAGAGCATCAGTCTAACAGAAGCTGTATATGAATTGCTAAAATATACAATTGTAAATATCACTTCAGAGACAATAACGTGACTAACTGGCGTACGAGTTGTACGAGTATACGGTCAAGCAAAATCCAGACTAATGGTTTACAGTGAACATCTGAAATTATTAAAGGGAAGTCATAAAAGAAATCAATCTCTTTCGATATATGTCGACAGTATTAAAATTTGAAGGACTGAATGAATGAAATAAGCAGATATTAGTATCCTTAAATTTCTATCGATCTCTCTCATCTTGAAACGCTTCCTATAGTAATGGACCAGAGATAAAACACATTAAAATAATCATAAACCCCGATTTCATTAAAACTTGTCAAAAATGCATCAATGGAAAATATTCTGAACAGATCGTAAATTAAAGATTTGTGGAAAAATGGGATGATCTAATTAATAACTAAGAAAAGAGTGTTAATTTGGCAGGTAATAACTGCATTGTTAGTATCAGAGAATATAATCATTTTTTGGATAATTTCCTTATTTTTAATCAATTTGAAAATAAAGAAAAGTTTTATAATTTAATTGACCTTCCTTTTTAAAAAATATAGCTTCTGGCTTATCTCAAAAAACGCCATTTTTTTCCCTTTGAACGTGAGATAAATTGAAGTGCTTTATCTAACACCGCAGACATCTTCGATATGCTAAGCAGTTGGGCGTATTTGTGATTAAATCAGACACATTCTGATTGGGGCTTCTACTGCGATTTCAGGCACTTTGTCGTCGAGAATATGGCAACCAGAGGTGGGAAGTTAAAGCTGAAACATAAATGATATTAAGGATAAACCAAAACATGTGTACCAGAGTCAGAAAACGATAAAACATTCTGACAGTAACTACATCAACGGCAGCTTTTCCATTGGACACTTCACACGTAATTCACATGAAAGTTTTTACATTCTACTATTAATTTATCCGTATCAGTTTCAATAATTTATCTGTTCAAGAAAAGTTCCAGGACACGGTTATCATAATTACGATGGGAGGAATGAGCTTTCCTTAGAATGTTACATTTTAATAGTCAGTTTAATCTCTCTGTTGTTAATTACCGATTTATAAATCCATGTTAATTCTTCGTAAAATAAAAAAAAAAGTTTATATCAGAAAAGGATATAATATCTTATCGCATTGTTCAAAGTTTTTAGAACTTCGTCTCACTGAAATATCTTTCAATACCGTACTGCGATATAAAGTATGATTTTGTTGGTTAATTAACATACAAGGATTAAAAGTCGCTAGCTTCTCGTCTGAAATATTACCACAGAACAAATATACCATTTTGATCTAATGCTTTGTTATTAAGAAGCTGCAGTGAGCTGCTAATGACGCTATCGGTTGCGGCGTCCCGGGGAGGTCTGTAGCGTTGCGGCGCTGACTGTACCGGTTGCCATGGCGACGCCACCCCTAGCCGCTAATGCGCCACACCCGACACCGCCATTTTTATTGAACACGTTCGCCATCTTGCAGGCCGGGCGGGCGCCACACGCACACAGAAGAGCGGACGGGACGGAGGGAGAGAGAGGGAGGGAGAAAGAGGGACGGATAGGGTGGGCAGAGAGAGCTCCGACATGGCGCGCTCGGTGCAACTTTCACCACCAGGGACGGCCCGGCGTCGTCTCCACTGACACAGGGCGCCCCGCAAGTCGCGCACCCAACACCACAGTGCAGGCGAGGTTATTAAGGCAGCTCCGGAATTACAACAGCCTTTCATCTTCGCAATTAATATTGAACATTCTGAGCTGTTCAATAGACTTTCTTCTTCACAATTACTATTATCGTTTATCATTTTGAGATGTTCAATAGACTTTCTTCTTCGCAATTACTATTATCGTTTATCATTTTCAGATGTTCAATACACTTTCATCTTCACAATTAATATTGAACATTCTGAGCTGTTCAATAGACTTTCTTCTTCACAATTACTATTATCGTTTATCATTTTGAGATGTTCAATTCACTTTTATTTTCACAATTAATATAGACTTTCTTCTTCGCAATTACTATTATCGTTTATCATTTTCAGATGTTCAATACACTTTCATCTCCACAATTAATATTGAACATTCTGAGCTGTTCAATAGACTTTCTTCTTCACAATTACTATTATCGTTTATCATTTTGAGATGTTCAATACACTTTTATCTTCAAATTTAATATTTATCATTCTGAGATGTTCAATAGACTTTCTTCTTCGCAATTATTATTATCGTTTATCATTTTGATATTTTCAATACACTTTTATCTTCACAATTAATATTTATCATTCTGAGATGTTCAATAGACTTTCTTCTTCGCAATTATTATTATCGTTTATCATTTTGAGATGTTCAATACACTTTCATCTTCACAATTAATATTTATCATTTTGAGATGTTCAATAGACTTTCTTCTTCGGAATTACTATTATCGTTTATCATTTTGTGATGTTTAATACACTTTTCTCTTCACAATAATATTTATCATTCCGAGATGTTCAATAGACTTTATTTTTCACAGTTACAATTAATATTTATCATTTTGAGATGTTCAAACAGTTTCTTCTTAATAGTTACAGTTAATATTTACCATTTTGAGAAGTTTAACATGATTTCTTCTTCACAATTAATATTTAACAGCCTAAGATGTTCTACAACCTTCCTTCTTCACAATTAAACTAAGTATTTATCATTTTGAGATATTCAGTATACTTTCCTCTTCACAATACCAACTTATTTCCTTAGATGTTCAACAGCCTACACATTTGTAATAAATATTTATCATTTTGAGATGTTCAGTATATTTTCTTCTTCGCAATTTCAACTCATGTTTATTATTGCGAGATGTTATATAGCCTTTCTTCTTACAGCTTCGGTCAATACTTATCATTTTGAGATCGGCAGTATTGCTTCTTATTCACAGTTATCGTTTTGAAATCGGAAATACACTTTGCTCATGACAGTTTTAATTAATACTTCTGTCTGAGATCCTATCTTGTTTACAATTTTAATAAAGATTTAACATTCTTAATATCCGATCTGTCTCGTAACTCTGGATATCTAGGGACAGCGTAAAACAGACTGAAACGTTTATTTTATTTCATCTATCCTCTTACTTTGCTGCTTTCTAGTATCTTTTGACCAGATGTTACTCCCTTTCCTAGTTTCCTTTTCTTGGAAATCCTTCAACCGTTCTATCAATCTTCTAAAAGTTGTTCTATTTTTCGCTATAACGTCTGTGTCCGTTTTAACACTGGTTAGTAAAATCCATGAAGTATGTAAAACGGCTTGAGTATATGAGATGTAATATGCCTGTCGAGATATTTATTGATATTTGCTAGTAGCATGTTTTAAGAACACTGAAAAATCAACAATAAACGTACTGTAACAAAATGTAAAGGCATTTTGAAGCATTGAAGTCTGATTTCTATGCCACTCGCAGAGACAGTAGGCACCCGCTACAGTAATTTTCAAACCAAATTGACAGAATACCCCAATGATCAAACAGGATATCAAATTCAGCATTTATTGTACAGTTAATTATCTGAAGAGATACTCACTACATCTGAGACCAAATGAACTATTACTAAGGTTATATTCTTTTACATAAAAAAAGCAAAAATATCACTAAACATTTATTAGTTCTGTGTCTATGCTGATTATCCTTGTCATTTTATATAGCTTCATTAATCCGTTATATAAATTCTTTCGAAGTATTTACGGACCTCAAAGTAGTTCGGGATTATATTTAAGTCGTTTCAGATTAGGAACTTGTAAGCTTTACAACTCGCCATGCCGAAACTTCCCGAAGGTGATACGAAACGTGGAGGATTTCCAGGAGCCGGAAAACAGAAAACATGCGGGCAAAAGATAGAAGAATACAGAAAAGCCAAAAGATGAAGAACTATTGCAAGATAATAAATGAATCAATGAACAGGTTAGTGCAAACCATCCAACAAAACAGATCGAAAATTCGAAGTGGTATTTTCGTTAAAGTCAATATAGAGTTTTCATTTCCACATAACAAGTTAAAATATTATCGATTATACACATAATCCTTCGCTTCCTATAAAATGTAAACAAAGATAAAAATGTGATTTCAAAGTATAATAACAATCACTGCTGTAATACCACTATGGTCACATCCTTCACAAACTTTCAGGAACGGGTTGGGGAGCAAATGTCGCAGCTCTCAGAACATCAGCTCTTGCTCTGGTATACTCAACTGCTGAATACTGCAGTCCAGTATGGCTAAATAGCAGACACACAAAAAAGATCGACGTTCAACTAAATGACACAGTGAGAACAATATCTGGATCTGTTAAATCTACACCTACAGAGTGGCTGCCTGTACTCTCTAACATCGCCCCACCAAGTCTCCAAAGACAAGCGGCTTAAAAAAAAAAAAAAAAGGCAGAAATGCTTAAGATATCCACACCTTCCAATTCATCAGTACTGCACACACAAAGCTCCAAATAGACTAAAATCTAGATATTCAACATGGAAGTTTGGTCAAGCGCTGGTCCAAAATAATTTCAACATAGACGTAGCATGGAACGCTGATTGGACAAATTCCAACCCCGAGAAACATGCGCTAATCCAAGACCCTACACGACAGCCTCCTGGATTTAACCTTCCTTAGGAAAACCTGGAGGGCACTGAACCGAGTGAGAACAGGCCACTGTAGATGCAACTACTGGATGTACAAGTGGGGAATGATAGAGAATCCTTCTTGTGACTGCGGTAACTACGAGAAAACCATTCACCACATTGCCATGGTATGCCCTCTTAGGAGATTCAGTGGTACAATGCGTCACAGCAACGGAACCACAGAAGGAATTGAATGGCTATAATCGTTGGACATCAGTCTGTAGTAATAGTTATATTTATTGTAATTTAATGTAGTTACTGTTTTTGTATTTATTCTGCCATACGAAATAAATAAATAACTGTGGTCACGTTGATTATTAACGAGATAGTAAGACTAAAAATAATTGCTGCAGGAGTTCAAATAACAGAGTTTCCGTTATGAACCTAGTTCCTCTTTATGCAAGAACGGAGATTTTCCCGGCGTATAACTGCAATGAAGTCTTCACGGGTGCACCAATGGATTGTGTAATGAAAATACGATATTTGGACGACTAGCTGCGTCGTTTTCCTCAGGGGCGATATCATCTGTAATTGTCGGCTGACCATAGATACTCTTTCTTATTCGTCCATTACCCTTCAGACATTCCAATGGTTTTCCTTAACGAAATCTGCTTAGCTCTTTGCATTAAGAGAAATTTCACGACATTGTAGTGATTAATGACTGGATATTGTGGGCCATTTCCTCAATTGCAAGTTAATCAATTTTTTATAAAGTTGAATAACACGCCAATGCAATTGAATTTTGTTTTATTTTGGTGTCGTACGCGTTTCGCTCTATATCAAGAGCATCATCAGCGACATCTGTTAGATATTTATTCATTTATTTAGTTACATTTGGTTTACAAAACAATATAAAGTTGAGGTGAAATTAAATTTACTTACATGTTATTTTTTTACTTTTTTCTCATGATCAGGGTTAGCTTCTGTGTGTATGTTTTGTAGAATTTGCTGAAGATACCTTCAGCAAATTCTACAAAACATACACACAGAAGCTAACCCTGATCATGAGAAAAAAGTAAAAAAATAACATGTAAGTAAATTTAATTTCACCTCAACTTTATATTGTTTTGTAAACCAAATGTAACTAAATAAATGAATAAATATCTAACAGATGTCGCTGATGATGCTCTTGATATAGAGCGAAACGCGTACGACACCAAAATAAACCAAAATTCAATTGCATTGGCGTGTTATTCACCTTTATAAAAAATTGATTGTAGTGATTATTATAGCAGGCTATGGAGGCTTGAGCTACTGGGAAATAAAACAAAAATACCACACGTGTATAATAGAAAATCGTAGTTAATGTTGTTAGCTCTAAGAAACGGAAATGCAAGATAATTTTCTGGCTTCTCTTGTGAGAAAGTGTAATGTTAACAGCAATAAAAAATGGTAGTCTACACATACTGATATTGTGAACTTCATGAAAAATATTTCAATTATATTTAAGGGTCTATTAATTTTGTATGAAATAATTCTCGCCTCATAAGTCCATGTAGGATTTTCAGCTGATATGAAACATAACTTAACTTAGTCCACAACCCGAAGGTTGGTTGGATCCTCCCAAAGGAGGCATACGAAGCCATTGTATCAGAGGTAGGACGGCCAGTTCCTTTCCTCTGGGACCTACAGTTTAAAGTTGAATCCGAACCAAACACAACTCTCAAAATTACTGCTCCTGCCGGGATTCGAATCCGGGACCGGAGCAGCGAACGTTTTCGAAAGCAAGCGCTTTAACCACTGAACTAACAGACTGCTTTTTGAAACATATGGGACCATTAAATATTTAGGATTTGCGTAGGGTTTTTTAAAATAAAAAGTGTTGATCTTTACGATTCATTTAGAGCAGGGATAGTATTCGTGACGAGAAACAGTGGCTCAGGGGATACGGTGTCTGGTTGATAATCGACAAGTCCCGTGTTCAAATTTCGGTCTCAGATTGGTTTTTCAAAGAGCCTTAACCTGTTAATATCCTCTAGCAAATATTGTTTTGTGCATGTGAAGTAAACTGTAGGTCCCCTGTACCTGGTGGGACTGCCGGGTTAGATTAACAGGCTACGATAGGTGCGGATTGCACAGGTCATGAAGACCACGCTAAATTATTATTATAAGCAATAGGAAGCAAATCGGCAAACCGTGAAGGAATCATCCTTATTCGACTAGAGTGATTTCTGGAAAACCATTGAAAACCAAAATCTGGAATGCGCATTGGGGACCTGGGAGAAAAAAGCAATCCAGAATTTTAACTTGCACTAATAAGGTGCGGTAAGCTTCGTTAACTGTGACTTTTATTATTTTACAGGGTAATCTTCTACTGTTCCCGAGATCACTGCAGGCGAATGTGAGGGTTGTTGCTTAAGAAGGCTGGGGCCGAAGTCCAGTCTTATATCCTCCCGATGAATATTTTCTTACTTCTCCAATTACTCGTAAACAGCAAATCGTTTGCTTTGGGAACCACTCAGAGCGTCCCGGCTGTCAGTGGATCGAACTCCTTAATATTCACAAGGCATCAATGACGACTTAGTTGACTTCCCTAAAGTGAAAACCTCTTCGAAAGACTCGCCATACGCCAGTAAAACTTTCTAACAGTAGATACGCTAAAGTAAACAAACCTCTCCACTCTGGGGTTTCAATAATGATTTTAATAATTACTAATAGTATGCATTTGAAATTTGACATCACAACTACGGCATTTAAACAGGTGATCATTATACAAATTCACCGACTAAACGGAAAATCATAATAAATAAACGTTTAGGTATTTTACTTAAGTTCATCTACATTTACATATATATATATATACTCTGCAGTTCACTAAATTGTGGGTGGCAGAGGGTGCCCAGCACCAAAGCTAATTTCTTTGCTGTTAATTCCAATCCTGAATGGTACGAGGGAAAAAAGAATTCATATAAGAATCAGTGCGGCACCTTATTTCTCTAATCTTATCTTTCCTGTCATTCCGACTCAAAATTGTTCAAACTAGGGCAGATATTTCAGTTCACATCTACTTCTCGGAATTCAAAACAACTGTTCGGTGCAGAAAATCTACCCTGCACTGTTTTTTGGTTGTCGCTTTACTAAATCCAATTTAGTCGTTTTAATAAAAGTTACAAAGAGACGCGCAGTTAATTCAGATATATGAAAAAAAAAATTTCAATGATTTAGTAATATTACAAGGGCGCTATTGGGCCTAATCGGTAAGGCAAAAATGAATTAGATTATTATATTGCAAACTAACATGTCCACTAAACTTAAGAATGGCTATCATGAAGCAATAAATTACTGTACAATTTTCATCCCAACTTGCTATTGTTACTGCAGTCCGTTTAGTGATTTTTGGTGTCATATCCCTCTTTTTTGATTTTTTGGTTATGGCTTTAAGTCTCGTCGAAGTCGTGGTCCTCAGATGCGGAAGACGAAGGGGGTAGATGGAGGAAAGGAACGGGAAGAAATTCGGCCATAGCCTTTTAAAGGAATTATGTAAGCATTCGTTTGCATTGATTTTGGAGAACAGAAACATGGTTACGAAGAAGTCTTCATGAGTGAATCTACTGATCGTTTAGTAAAAATACGATATCTCGACGACTAGCTCCGCCGTCTTCCGGCAACACTTCATTACAATGATATCTCGGAAAGTCGCCGTTCCGAAATCAGGTTGGTCGGAACGGGATTTGAACCCATGTCCTCCTGAGCATTACCGCTTACCATGCTCGGTGACATTCTATTTTAGGGAACATTTATCACAATTTTGAGTAGTTTTAAAGGAAACATTTGCCCAGGAACACCTTAAAATAGAAGTATGAAAAATAAAGATATAATGATGAATGTATTTCATAACTGGATGTTAAGTTAGGAAATTTCATATAAATCAGGTACCAATACTCGCAGCTGCCTTTCCCATCTTCATGAAGTGACATAGTGAATTCCGCTGCGCACTATGACACTTATTGTAGGTGCAATATATAATGGAATATTACTATATGACCTGCTGAAGACAGCACTGTGTTTTAAAAAGACAATCCTATTTGAGACTTGACAGATTATGCAGAAGCAATACGCCGCGAGATGCTCAACTGTCAAAATACTTCAAAGTTATTCGTAAATCAAGCTGCAATTTTGAGAAATCAACCGTATGCAAATTTATTTGTTGCAAGAAAGTAAATAGTGTTGGTCTTAATATAAACCCGTGTGGTAGAATATCTGTTTATCAGTTTTATCGTTGGGTGAAAGTAATCAGTATTGGTCTCAAATCAAACGAGTGTGGTAGAACAACAAAATGTTTGCTTAATATATTGCTGGCTGAAGGTGGTAGCGTTGGTCCTAAAACGGACCCGTGTGGTAGAACGAACAAGACAGATAAACTCTAGCAAAAACTGTAAGCGGTGCAATTGGCAGAAATGTCTATAGCGATCGAGTGAGTATCATAAGTGTGACGGCACCAGTTCACACCCCACTGGACTTCTGCTAAAATAAAAAAAAATAAGCCAAAAAAAGTGTTAGCACTGTGCAACATTGGCGGGGATGGCGCTACACGCGCCGATAAACCGATAAAGCTCGTCCGGCGATATTCCGTTCCGTAATTTCGCCCTTTAGCTATTAAAAAAGCGTGCCGACATACAAACAGAGCGAGCCGAACCAATTCATTAGGTGCGCACACACGACCACGTTACACCTGCGCAAAAGAGCGTTCACGGTGTTGCCCGCCCGTAATATATCTCGTTCTATCAAGTTGGTAATTGGCTCTCGCCCGAGCGATGTGGATCCAATTTGGGGCTCACAAAAGTGCGTTATGAAATAACGGCGTTCCGCCGATATCGTGTCGCATAATGGCGCCAATACTATCCGAAACTAAATTAAAACCTTAAAATGGGCCGCTGTGGAGTCGGCTAATGATGTCGCGGATAAACCGCTTAAAGCAGTAAATACAGCGCTCGTTATTAAAAAATCGCCCATTTTTCTGTTACGAAAGTGAATTCGATGATAATTTATGTTCGTCCATGAAAATTTAGTTTTCCGACATCCATGGGAGGTAGTAACGAAACAGGTGATTAAAAAATGTGTCTATTAGCAGTGCTGCTAGCTGGTTTACGAGCTTTTACTGTATATCTGTCCCAGCTGACTGCAGACTAGACGTCCGTGCTTCAATTTCCGACAAAGCCTATAATTTTTCTTCGAAGCTGAATGTACGGATGTGAGCAGTAAAATTTGAGCCCGGAATTCTGGAATCTGGGATTCTGTGGTATCACTGAGCTAGAACGTTACTGACCAGGAATGAAATATAACATCTATACTAATATTATAAATCCGAAAGTAACTCTGTCTCTCTGTCTGTTTGTTACGTTTCTTGGGCTAAACGGCTAATCCGATCTTGAAGAAATTTTACAAGCAGATGCGATTTGGCATTAGGATGAACATAGGATACTTTTTCTGTGTAAATAGTACTTATTGTCACGTAATTTTGAAAAATTACCGAAACGCCGATAGACTGACGCTTAGGATGTCTAACACCCTGTAGTGCATTACTCTATAACGGGCTAGTAGTGAAGTGGTTAACGCGCTTGCTTTCTAATATTAGGATTGTGGTCTCCGGTTCAAATCCCGATGGAAGCAAAGATTTTTAAGAATTGTTTTTGATCTTATTAGCCACGCCTGGACGGTAAGTTTTTCGGATTCCATTCAAAGTAGACACCACAAATTTATGGGTGCAATGCTTGTAAAATCGTACGCGATCTAACAATGCTGTAGGTGTATACTTTTTGACGTTATATTGATCACTAAGCCGTTGTTTCTCTCGCAGTCAGTGTGAGTATCTGTGTCATCTGCACTAATCTACTATATAATTTCGTAAGGTCACTCACTCACCTCCATAGCTATTGGCTGGAAAATGGTGACGTCATAGGCCAGCCTTCGCTCGCAAAACAGCAACCAGATACCATTATAAGGAATTCATGGTTATGTCCACAATGTAATAGCTAAGCAACTACTATCAAATTAATAGCCATAATACAGTCATTAAGTTTGCTTTTCGTAACGTTTCATAGTTTTAAAAAAATTGATAAATTTTGCGGCTGAAAAAAAAGTGGATCTACTTTTCGGCAACATGCTGCTAATGAAAGCAACTTAAAAAAATTAAAAAATTACTCATAGTCTTTGCTGTAACAACGAATGACAACTGTTATTCCGGCTTGGAAAAATTTCAATCTAATTAACATTTTCACAAATTTTGTTGCTTGATCAAAGTTTATGCATTACGGTTTATTTGCTTTTTAAGGATTTTACTGACCAGTTTCGTTAATGGTTTTTGTTCTTGTCCGCTGCACGCGAGTTATTACCTTATTTTAAGCGAACATCAGACCAAATATGTTACCGAATCGAGTATTATGGAAATTCATTTCTTCGGAGTTGCTCAGCTGTTTAATAGTATGGAATGCTGTATTAAGTTCTCTGGAGAGATACTATGACCAATGATTACATTTTGAGTGTTTGCCCAGTCTCAATAAAAGACAACGTGATGCTTTCGAAACAAACTGGAATTTTTAAAATTTTGCTGAGTGAACTTTAAGGGTCAAATACAAGTAACTTTCAATTATACGATTGCGCTATCATCCCTGATAGTGTTTAATACCTACCTCTATTAATGCTTCTGAGTTCTTCAAGCTCAACAGATTTTATTCACCCTGAAACACTGGTCAAGTTTACATTTGCTCAAATCACGTCAACCTGTCATAATCTTTCATCCTAGAACCCAGAACTATTCTAGACCTGTGACGATACGCAAAAAATGGTCACGGGCTTACACTAGTAATATTATAAATGCGGAAGTAAGTATCTGCCTTTTTGTCATGTTTAACGACTAAATGGCTATACCGATATTGATTGAATTTGACAAGGAAATACTTTGTATCTATAGAGTGGAAACAGGACATTTTTTTCGGTATGAATAACAGTTGTACTTACGAAGTTTTGAGAACTTATCGAATGGTGACAGATAGACGGATGCGTGTGTTAGTGTCTAATGTTACGTCGGTTGCTCAAGCTGTGCTTCTCGCGCAGTCTGTTAGTGTATGATCTGTTAGTAAATTTCGTTTAGAGAAAAAACTTATTATTTAGTATAGATGTCGATTTGCTCTGCACTGTACTATTACTTTGTGTCTGCCTAAAAGTTTCTGACACCAGTTTATTTTGTCTTCTTTTCTGATATGCCTTGCGTGAGTAAACCTGGCCTAAGGTGTAGATCTAGAAGAGCACGAGCGGCTAAAGTTAATAGAACCGCTCATGCTGAAGAAAGAAGAAAAGACCGAGCTAAAATAAAGCTGCCCTCAGTTTAACCCTCCCCTCCCCTATATCCCCGCACCTTTGTTTGTTTTTCTGTTTTGGAAATCGATTCTCTTCATGAGACAGGTTCGACGGTTGAATGATATAGTGATGGCTTTTCTGTCATATTATGCTGACTGGGTGTTGTTTGGTACAAATCTTACGTTACTAACAACCAATTTTGGCAATGAAATTCTATGTCAACGCGTACGAAGTTGCGGGTAACAGCTAGTATATATTAAAACAGCGTACATGTCATATACTGAAACAGCATTTTTCACCTTTTTTTCAACACGAGTACCAGCAAAATGTCAAAAATTATTCTACAGAACACTAACTTACATGGATCTTTTTAGTTTTTAAGAAAAAGTCTATGTGTATATTAATAACATGTTTGAAATTTCTGCTGAAACCTGTGCCTATACAGTGGTAAACATCCAGTATACCTAAGCCACTGTATAGTCACGTGACCAGCTTCGAGGGGAGTAGCGGCGGATGTGGCCGGTAGACTAAATGGATGAGGTATGGCTCCGGTATGAGTCGTCAAAGTAATTCAGAACAGCGACTGTGCCCTTGGTAATGTAGGCAGTGTAAACGTGAATACAGCCTCTTTATTGTGTGTATGTTTCGCGAGTATAGTTAAGTGTTCGTAGTGATGTTAACAACACAGGAGCCTGCTTCTTGGAATATGAAGTTCCGATAGATAATTCACGGTAACATTGTAAAAGGTGATTGTCACGCTGAACTTTCGAGGAACTTAAAGTTATCGTTACCTCGCAACTGCTTGTGAATTATCATTTCGAAAACCCTAACGTTTTCTGAAGTATTCTCCCAACATTATGTTGGCGGCGACCGGTTCCGAGCTTGTAACCTTCACCAGTATGAGTTTACTAATTAATCATAATTAAAATAATAACATTAAATCATCGTCTTACTTCTTACAAACCACAATTTTAAAATTCGAAGTGAGCTAATAAAAGTGAATTAAATATTGAACATACACTTAATAGTTAATGACCAAATGAGTAACAATTTTATGAACCTATAAAGGGAGAGAGTAAACTAGGAAAAAGACTAATTATATTATTAGTGATTGTTAATGAGATGGCTGTCTCTTGCAGACTTCCTGGATATCTAAGGCAATAATAGTCAGTTTCAGTCTAATGCTGGTATATGCATTAAGTCGGTTTCTGCATTTTGTTTTAATTGAAGGAGAGATGAAAAATTCTTATACACAAAGGTTTTTGATAACTTCGCGACGATTTTCCATACTTCTTCACATCATCCTCGTGAAGGAGACATCCAGAATATACACAGACCAATAGCACGGAATAGCAATTTAAGCTGACCCTCACTTGAAACCTTAATTGAATGTTCTTTCTTCGATAGCGTCACTCTTGGGACTACAAGCATGAATTGGTCGCGAACTCATAAACATTTCTCACAAAAGTTTAAAAAGTTTGCCGTGATTTAATATCTCCAATTCTTATACTAGATTACATCGTAGACGTGGACTTGGAATTTTATCGCTAGAATTGGATGTAGAAAGCTATAAATTACGTAATAGGTGTACCCAAAGGCAGGGAGCTGGGCAATATAACGGGGAAGCCATTCTACCAATGAATCTGTCTAATGAACAGTGTCTATTTCCAACATGTTTAAAATAGCAACAAATTAGGGGGGAGGGGGTTAACGCGGTGTGACCATCTATCACAGTGCCTCCACCAGATTTTTTGT
Organism: Vandiemenella viatica; assembly: GCA_031002005.1. NCBI lineage: Eukaryota > Metazoa > Arthropoda > Insecta > Orthoptera > Morabidae > Vandiemenella > Vandiemenella viatica. Next base: position 56,821,285 of record CM061914.1, on the reverse strand, counting down.
CTATCATTTAAAATTATGTCACTTTCTGGCGACTTCTTGTATCAATACCATTTTGTACTCAACGTATTGAGTTTTGCTAAGATTATAGCCTTCGGGGTCGGAAACCCATGAGCTGCATATATCTGCCCATTCGAAAAAAATACGTCTTCTCTGTGTGTACCCCTGCTACTTTCAGTGTCTGTCCTTGGGCTTTAATGAAAGTCACCGCAAAGACTACACAAACTGACTGCGAGAAAAATAAAGCCTGAGTGATCAACATAATACTACAGACACCTACACACGATATCCGTCTGTCTGTCACCAAACAGTTAGTTTTCAAAATTTCACGATAAAATGTGTTATTTATCCCGAAAAAAGGTATTTTTTGCCCTTCCTAATTATATATAGTATTTCCTTGTCAAATGTCATCAAGATCGGTTTGGCAGTTTAGTCGTGAAAATGAAACAAACAGAAACGAAGTAACTTTCTCGTTTATAATATTAAGTGCAGAAACTCGCTTATAACTATATGCAACAGGAGTATGGTACCAATTTCATATGAGCAATTTTTACAAATATATTTTTGTTATGATATGTTTAATTCAATCTGCATTAAATTTACCGAGAGTGGTGGTGTAACGGTTAGCGTTCTGGCCTCACATTCGGGAAGACGCCGGTTCGAATCCCCATCCGGGCATCCAGATTTGGGTTTTCCATGGTTTCCCAAATCACTGCAGGCAAATGCCGGGATGCTTCCTTCAAAAGGTCATGGCCGAATTCCTTCCCATTCCTTGCCGCCCCATCCTTTCCCGTCTCTGAAGACCTCGCTGTTAAGAGACGTTAAGCACTTAAAAAAAGTATTAAATTTTTAATATTCTGCCTGCTGACCACCTACCCCATATTCACGGACCACAAGCTGAGAATCGCTGCAATTAATAATGACCCTAAATGTTACATGAGTTGATTCATAGGGATCATAGAAAACAAAAATCCGGATGGTTGGACGCATAATCGAAACCCTGCTCTACAGAATACCACGACAGAAATGTACTGCTCATGCGTCATGACTGGTAGCAGGATTGACATTAAGTAGAGAATTGCAGTGCTGATAAGTATTGTCACCGCTAAAGAAAATTCATCGACGACGAATTTAAAGCGATTCTTGGAATTAGTCGAAGCTTGTACAGTTCCCGCGCAACTCGGGCAATAAGTGTTTCAGTGGTCAAGTCCGTTTAAGAAGAGCTGTACAACTTTGGAAACATTATATCTCCGATGTCCACGTTAGTTCTAACGATGCGATAAGATTCACAAAATTTCAATTATTTCTCACGCTTCAACTAAGAAAATCAACAATATCTGTCGTGCGATCATCTACGTGGGCGACTGGAAGTTACAATGGGGGTCTGACATTTCCGCTGCTATAATTGGGCACCGGGTGAGTTTTTTTTTTATGGCGTTGGCTCAGATGTGAATTAAGATGGACATAAACTGAACACTGATTACGCGCCAAGGCCAACCGACTCACTCCCCACCCGGGGTCATCTGTCGACTCTCATCACACGTTAAATTAAGAACACGTCTCCTGTCAGTTTACAGAGTTCGAACTCTTTGTTACGCGTCAGTTACCCTACGTTAATAATGGGTTGCAGGTCTTACACTGTCAAGCATTAAAGTAATACCTCCTTTGTTTAGCAGTATCACGTCTTATCCGGAGGTAAGCCGTTAACGGTCATAAGATTTTGGAACGATTATGTAATATGCCAATTTGTCTGTATACTACACGCTTGCACTGATAATCCGGCATGTACTGTCGTTATCATTCCGTCACAGATTTCATAAAAGGATTGAAGTTTCTGAATTTCTTTCGTTCCATCCCTCAATTAATAAATTTAAAAGGTAAAAAAAGAAAAAAAATGTGAATTGAGTTAACCAATACTTCTCGAAGGGTAGGATAGCTTTTATCGCAGTGAAAATTAGAAGTATTCTTACCTTTTTTTCGAGGTCATTACAGGTGAGAATTAAGGACTTGGGGCGAGGAACGGCAATAAATTCGACTATGGCCTTTCCAAGAAATCATTCCGCTATTCGACTGTAGTAATTTGGGGAAACTAAGAAAAACTCAAATCTGGATAGCAGGACGAGGATTCATTCGAACCCGCGTTCTCCCGAATGCGAGGCCAGAGCGTAACCGCTCACCCACCACGCTCTATGTATTCTTTTCATTACTGTGATATAGTATGATTAATTCTCCAGAACAGTGGTTCCCAATTTCCTTTTGGCCACGGAACCCCAATTGATCATACATTTTTTGGTGGATCCCAATTTTTATAAGCGGAAACTAAAAAACCAGTCTCGCAGCGGTAATTCGTCTCAAACGGAAGCAGAACCATGATAGCCTTCTCACTGCGCGGTTATGACTCTTTTCAACGAACATTTTATTTAACTGTCGGATGGAACACGGAACCCTTGCGACCCTTCCACGGAACTCAAGCGTTCCGCGGAACACGATTTGGGAACCACTGCTCTACAATACAAGCAATACGTAACAAATCTACGAGTTTACATTATTCATGATACATTTCACATACCGACAACAAAACAGCTTAGGCGAGCTGCGGAAATTACGAGCTCTAAAACTTCCTATAAGCTACTAAAGAATATAAAATACTACTTATACACAGGTATTCTGGCAACGAGTTTGTATATCGATTTCTAATCCTGCAAAGGTAAAAAGTTTTTCGGGTCGTTGACACGAAGCACTGTGTTTGTACTCCAAAAACACCACTTCTCGTTGATCTTTTGGTCTTTTCCAGTCAACACTAAACAGTACAATTGGTTATCGCTTGAAAGGAACGATGGGAACTGTAAATTCTGTCAGTCGATCAGGAGACGGTAATGATAGTGCTCTGTGATATACTTGGGTATCCTTCCTGATGGAGTCGTGAAAACAAAACATTTCGTTTTTTTTTTTTTTTTTAACTGCTTTACGTCTCTTTTTAACATCGAGGTCTTTAGAGACGGGAAAGGATGGGAGGCAAGGATGGGGGCAAGGAATGGGAAGGAATTCGGCCATGGCCTTTTGAAGGAAGCATCCCGGCATTTGCCTGGAGTGATTTGGGGAAACCATGGAAAACCCAAATCTGGATGCCCGGACGGGCATTCGAACCGCCGTCCTCCCGAATGCGAGGCGAGAACGCTAACCGTTACACCGCCCGCTCGGTAGAAAACATTTCGTCATCTATTGTAGGCCAACAGTAGGCTTGTGATCAACGGAAGCTGTTATACACTTGATCAAAACAACACGGCTAGCTATCGAAATGTTTTGTTTTGATAACTATCTCCAACTGAACACAAGTGTAGATTCCATGGTGACATTTCACCGCTAAAGTCTCCATTTACACATAAATTAGATGGTACTTCAGCATCACAAAACAACGAAAAATAGTGTAAATGTGAAGTACGTATATACAAGAAATAACAAAAAAGCATAAAGCTGTGGTAGTAAACTTTGTGGACAGTACTATCACAAACTAAAAGTTAAATAAAAACAAAAGTCTAAAAAATCTAAGTGTTCCATGGAAAAAAAACGTGGTTTACGTATGAGGGCTGTTTCACAAATATAAACAGAAATGAAAGTTTATTCTAATCATTACACGTAATGTACTTGACTGTCTCTAACCCCGTGAACGAATTTGGATGCGTTCATAGGAGAGATCACCATCCAGTCAAGGAGAAAATTTGGCTAGGTAATAGCCTCTCCCCAACCATACGGTGTTTGTTACTAATACAGATGACATTTTAACATTTGCATGGTACCAGGGCTCAAACCTCGACTTGTCCTGATTACGCGTTTGAAAAATGTTACCGTAATCACAACGGTACCCAATTACACGTAACAGGAAGAGAAAGGCACGAGGCACAGTGGGGTAAGCTTACAAGGTTCGCAGAGAAACAGTATCATTTGGTTTTCTCCCTCAGTTAGGTCATGAATTATGACATCTAATGTAAAAAAATAAAACAACCCGCCAAGGCAGCTCAGTGCGCTAAGGCGCCACATATACCAGATAAGGGAAGTACAACGGGACCGGGAACGACTCATGGAACCCCCCCCCCCTCCCCATTTACAGGTCGTTCTGATTGCGGTTTTTAGGCGGTTTTTCGCAACCATTAAGGTGAATGTCGGGATGCTCCCCAATCTCACCTCAAAAACTATACATTCCACAAAAAATACACTTATCACACACAGAACATAGCTACATGTTTCACAGATAGATGACAGTACTTCGCACTTAGTACGTAATACGACTTGCACGTACGTACAAAATGCTTGGCTTCAGCAAAGGGCAGGCAGTTGTAAAACCAAAGCGACAAATCTGACCATGCCAACGGTAAGTAAAACTCATCAAAGGAAGCTGACCCTGAAATGTCTGAAAAATATGGTGAAGAAGAAGGTCGACTCGAAGTAAAACACAAGAGGAAAGAGGTCAACGGATTGAATGTTTTCCAAATGGAGTCTGAGGCGGTATTTTAGCTTTGTCTTTCCAGCTAACCCCCATCTACTCCTTTTATTTAACACTCCCATCACAGAGCGTGGTGGGTGAACGGTTAACGTCCTGGCCTCACATTCGGGAGGACACGGCTTCGAATCCCAGTCCGGGCATCCAGTTTCCCCAAATCTCTCCAGGCGAATGCCGGGATGCTTCCTTCAAAAAGGGCATGGCTGAATTCCTTCCCGTTCCTTGTCCCCAGTCCCATCCCGTCTCTAATGACCTTAGCCGCCGACGAGGCGTAAAGCAATAAGTAAAAAAAAATATAAAAAAAGTACTGTTATCAAAACGGGGGTAAAAAAAAAAACAACAAAAAAAAAACGCACTTTCCTGTTTCTGTCATCATTTAGTAATAACCAGATAAAGCTGTTAGTGACAAATTTTATTTCGCAAACTTTCGTGAAAAACTTCATGAAAGTTCCAAGCCGGGTACCCAAGGGCAAATAAGGTAAAGTTGCCGATGCCCACGGCTATTAGGAAACGTTTCAAATCGGCGACACCGCGGATTTGGAGAATTGCTCGCGTGGAATGTAGCATATTACCTGAGTTAAGCCTGTTGCACGGCTGGAGAGCGCTCGCAGTTCCACCGTCCGAGGAACCTCCCGCGAGACTGGGACAGTGGTAACTGTTGCCATATGATCCGGCAGGCCTCGTCTTTTCACTCATTCATCCGGCCGTTTGTTGTTGAGAACAAGACAAGCCTCCTACTTGTGCGCAGTCGACGGTAAAAATATGACGACATTGTTCGTGACGGGCGAACAACGGGGGCAAGGAGGCAGCCTGCCTGGGGGATGCGCGCCTTCACATAGCCAGCGCCGGCTGCGAGCTGGGAGATAATAGAGAGCGAGGCGGCCCAGGTAGGTAGCGGAGCCACACAGATACACGGGGTAATTGCGCAAGGCCCACGCGACCGGCCAACGGGGTGAGATGGAGCTGCAGATAGCAGAACCGGCAGCTGGACGTCAACGGGATCAACACGTGACGCTGTGTGACATAGTCGGCACATGGCTTAACTCCAACAGGCGACTTCTGACGGAGCAATGCGTCTTTTTCTCCCGGTGCTGTGACTTCCTCTTTTACCAGGAAGTTGTCCTAGCCGTGATACATCTCAATGGACACATTACGAGCTTTCCACTAATTAGTGTGGACAATTAGGGGGTGTCCATAAATTACGTGAGGTGAAATAGGGGGGTAAGGGGGGTCCAGCGAAATCTCACGAAGGAGGAGGGGGAGGGAGGTCAAGGGAAATATCACGTGAGGTTATCGAAATTTTTGTTGGACTGTAGAGCTTAAGTCGATTTTAGGGGGGTATTTCGTCCAAAAGTGTGGGTGTAAGCGGCTTTGAGAGAGTGAGACCTTAATAAAAAAAAAAAAAAAAATTCAAAAAGTTGCGAGGGCGATCTCTAGGGGGAGGGGAGTCTCACGGGACCAGATCTCACCAGAGGGTAAGGGGGGGGGGGTGTCGGTCGAACTAGATCTCACCAGAAGAGGGGGGGGGCCAAAAATCCGGGAAAACACCTCACGTAATTTACAATCGTCAGATCAGCTCCCGACGAATCATATAGATCAGTGTTTCCCAACCTTTTTTGGGTCATGTCCCACTTTCAACATTTTTTTGCCCCCCCATACATAATTTTTAATAAAAAAATTATTTGTTATTAAAGAAACTGATATACGATGGTTTTTGAAAGAAAACACTTTAATATTATCATAAAACACAGTAAGTAAAATTAAAAAAACATATAATGAAATACTAAAATTCAAAAGAATTATAATAAACATTTATTATGGCAATTTAGTGTGATCCTTTTAAGAATTTGCTTTTTTGCTATATTTTGTAACCATATCTGGCATTATGTTTAAATAACTCAAAGAGAAAGCGGTAAAGTCGTATCAAGTCAATTTCTAAATTGCCCCCCTAAAAAAACCAAATTGCCCCCCTGTGGGGCGTGGGCCCCACGTTGGGAAACACTGATATAGATAATAACATCTCCACACTAACAGGGCATAACAGCGTGTTAGGGAGCGTTCATTAATGACGTGAGGTGAAATGGGGGGGGGGTCCGACGAATCTCACGAAACCTCACCAAGGGGGAGGGGGGGGAGGTCTCACGTGAGGTTTTGAAATTTTAGTAGAATTATAGAGCTAAAAAAAGTCTACAAATGACGCGAAAGTCGATTTTAGGGGGGGTATTTTGTACAAAAAAACCGACCTTGGGGGGGGGGGGATGTAACCACCCTTCGGAGTATGAGACCTAAAAAAAAAATCTCAAAAAGTTGCGAGGTCTATTCGTAGGGGGGCAGGGGTCTCCCTCAAAATCTCACGTCTATTTAGAGGGGGGGGGAGTTCCAACCAAATCTCACGAAGTCCCACCAGAGAGGGGGGGGGGTGTCCAGAATTACGGAAAAACTCCTCACGTCATAAATACAAAATTATTGTTATAGTTCATTTAAAAGAATCAACATTTTTCCTCTGCACTACACATACGCGAAACGGTATCCGTCACAATAGATTTCTACGTGACGTCATTAGATGGCAACCACTTTGTATCAACCAAAGTGGTTGCCATCTAATGACGTTAAAGTGGTATATCTTGTTTGTAAACATAGTCCTCGAAAAGTGAGTTTTCAAATAGATATTAGTGATAGACGACTTTTATCACGTTTTTTTTAAAAACACTGTGCAATGGAAGACGGATTTGTGAAAGCAGAAACCACGAATCTGCCAACAATAAGTTCTTTGATGATTGCAAAGTTTTTCGCATCAAATCCAGATTTCTTTTCTGCCGAGCTAAGGAATGTTAAAACCTCGATGTAAGTATTGAAATTTTGTCAACTTCGTATAATTTTAAAAAAACTAAATATATATTTTATGCTGACTAAACGTATTTACTGATTGTTTCAGATCTGGAAGGGAATAGAATGGTGACGACGCAATAGTGGTTACGTATAGCTCAAAATAAGTTAAAACATTTGTGTTGTTAAATGTACTGTTTGTCCAGAGTACAAAGTGAGATCCAAGCCGTATGCAGCAACTCTTACTGTGAATGAAAAAGAAGAAGTGGTTACAAGCGTTCAGTGCCAAAATTGTCCAGCATCTGAAGGTGGTTGTAAACATGGGGTTGCGGTTTTGATGTGGTTACACCTCGGAAGTGAAGAGCCATTCCAACACGTCGGTAGAGTGTTATTGGAGAAAATCCAATCTAGCAAAGGTTGGAGCATCTATTAAAATATTGACAGCAAAAGAAATGGCCAAAAGGAATTAGTACCAGAAAGTGGACTTACGAATGAATTCATAATGGAATGCAAAAAAAAAAAAAAAAAAAAAAACATGCCAGTTAATTTAACATGAGCCTGATTTTGAATTTAAAAAATGCGATTCTTTCACTGCATACTCTTATGTTTAAATTTGTGGATGTAGACTGTGACCGATTTTTAATTAAAATCTCACAGGTATTTCATAAGACTAGCAAACAAACTGCAGAAAAAGATACTCAGGATCAAAACAAAAGTGGTTTATGTCATGAACTCAGATATGGAAGAATAACAGCTTCCAAATGCTACGTAGCCTGCCGTTGAAAAACGTGATGGGACTCTTCTTGCTTCTATTCTTGGTGCAAGAATTCCGGCTACACTAGCAATAACCAGGGAGCAAAAATTAGAAGAAAATGTAAGGATCAAATTAAGCCACATTTCAAAAAATGGTGTAATACCCTATGGTTACTGCTATTGGAATTAAATTCACGGTTCCAAGAAAGAATCATTAAATTTATTAATCGCTGTTACTCGCAATCAACATTTAAGTATTCGTACTGCGCTTATTACCAAGCTCCGAAACAAATAAGAATTATTTTACAGCCACCATATATACGCGTCCGTACGATATAACAGCGTGGACTACAGTACAATGTGTACTCTCAGCTGTTGCAAGCGTGGCAGCCAAAGATTCTTACACTATTAACTATCCCTACCTTTTTTTTTTTTACTTATGTCTTCACGCCTCGTCGACGTCGAGGTACTTAGAGGCAGGTTAGGACTAGGCGTAAGGAACGGGAAGGAATTCAGTTATGGCCATTTTTTGGGAACTATCTCGGCATTCACCTGGAGTGATTTAGGGAAACCTTGGAAAACTCAAATCTGGGTCTGGATGACCAGACGAAGATTCAAAACCGCGTCCTCCATAGTGCGAGACCAGAGCGTTACCGCTCACCCACCACGCTGGGTGCGAAACCATTAGAAGCTGGAGAAGATTATAAACAAGAGCTGGAAAGGAATTCGGACATAGATTTTCGAGTAAACATTCCGGTAATCGTCAGCATTGATTCAGGAAAACAATGGAAAATTATTGTCGGGACTATGGAACGGCGAACGAACCCACATGTTTAAAAAAACATAGACTCAACGTTACCAACCACTCCCCAGTCTCGGTACATTCGTTAAAGACCTCTTGAGGATCCTTTCAGTTGTTAAATATCTATGGGGTGGTTATATTTATATATTTGCGGAGGTTGTGGAAACAGAGAAATACAGACTGGAGCAGAACAAAACCTACACACACGACAGGTGGGTTTTAGGTTAGCTGGCATGTCAGATTCGGTAGACATTCCTTTGACGACTTTACACAGCGAATACGAAAGTAATCTCGCTCGTATAGGTACTGTACATCCAGTAACATGTATCGAGTTGAAGGAAAAACAGGCACCGAGCGTGGTGGATGAACGGTTAACGTTCTAGCCTCGCATTCAAGAGGACGCGGGTTCTAATCCCCGTCCGGCCATCCATATTTGGGTTTTCAATGGTTTCCCCAAATCACTCCAGACGAATGCCGGGATGCTTCCTCAAAAAGGTCATGGCCGAATTACTTCCCGTTTCTTTTCCCCAGTCTCATCCCGCCTCTAATGATCTTAGCCGTCGACGAGGCTTAAAGTAAAGAAAAAAAAAAAAACACACACACACACACAACAACAGGTAAAGACGACGAAACTATAGGAACAGGCAGTGTTTCTACTGACGAGTAATTCGCTGACAAGATGCAACTTGGAGGAAATTTTTATAGAATGATTAGAGACATTATGGGGAATAGCAAAATTCGACTGAAGTGCAAACAAACCATCTACCGGACTAGTTACATAGTTTTCACCTATGATTATCAGGCATGGACCAAGCGGAAGAAATATCTGAGGTCCCTCGAGCCAACCAGGTTCGACAGAAAAATGAGGTCCAGTAGATCCAGAAGTTGTACGAAGTTTAAAGATTGCGGGTATGGTGGACGCTGCAAAAGTACCTAGTAAAACCAGGCAACTGTGATTATAGTTCCGTCCTCTAGAAAGTTTTACGTATATCGCATGAAGTATAATCAGGCGGATCAATGTAAATAAAAGTACTGGTGGTCAACCAACAGTGTTTTAGATTACACATACGGATACAATACTTAATAAAGTTATACGTACGGATGCAAATGTCAATAAAATGACATATACACACAAGAAGGGAAAAATCCACACTGCGCTGTCGAATAATATTTAGAAACAAAAGCAGAAACGAGAGGAGAACAGAAAGAGTTTGAAATCTCTGGAGAGAGTTCCTAAAGCGGCACATTAAGGGTTGTTACGGCTGAGCTAACATCTCGGAGGAGATGTGTTTGTGTTTACGTTGGCTGACCGAGATGCGCCGGCGGGTGGACTACGGCAAAGTAGTTTGGAAGGCCACTCGCGGGGAGAGAGAGAGCGGTAGGTCCCGGTGGGAGGCGATATTGCATCAGAGCCGTTGCCCCGGGCAACCGGTGACAGCAGTCTCCCTGCCGTGCCCACTGGACCGGAAAAAACGGAGGACACGGTAAGACGGTAATAAAACGCGTCCCGGCCCTCAGCGAGTATCTGTTTTATTAAAACGTTTAAAGGACTAAGTAATAACAGCGCAAGCAACAAGCGGCACGACGATACCAACTCACACAGGGCTCGGAATAACATTTCACCTCCTCTCCATTTGTAAGTACAACTAAAACGTAACCAAGAAAATTTCTAGATTTCTACAAAACTCTAAATATTGTGCCGCTAGGGTTAAGGGATTATGTCCCGTAGACGCGCGACTTCGTACCCGTAGAAATTTATTGCTAGAATTGGATAAAATCCATATTCAACTATAAAATAAGTTGTTTATGTACATAAATTTATCAACAGATCATACTCAAACCGATTGCGAGGGAATCAAAGCCTGAGCTAGCGATATAACATTACAGCGACTTACACACACTATTGTCTGTTCCATGGGAAAATATGTTATTTATCCCGAAAAAAGTATCCTATGTTTTTACTACCGATATATAATATTTCCTTGTCAGTTTCATTAAGATAGGTTTAGCCGTTTAGTCAAGAAAACGTAACAAACTGACAGAGAGACAGAATTACCTTTCGTATTTAAAATATTAATGTACATAGAGAACTGTGGCCAATTACAAAACGGCAACCAATAAACGTTCAAATAAAACAAAGAAACTTTAACGGATGCATACGTTGTAAAAGAGAAATGGAGTATTGTCATGGGGTAGGATTTTTTTCCCCCCTGAAAGTGTTCTCTCCACTCAATAGATTATTGGATCACCAAGTGATGATAGAATCTCCACTTTATGACTTACACTGTAAATACGAACTCATTTCAACATAAACGAATTTGTCGGATGAACATAACTTTAATTCAATACCTCGTAACAAATCGCTCATTCACTATCAAATATTACCTAAAAACACAGAAAAATACGAGTTCGCTATCAACTAAAGAGAAAACTGCATTTAAAATGCAGCAGAAATTGTGGAAGTTACTACATACTGAAGATGAGTTCCGCGGCCTAACTTCGCACGGCAACATGAGAGAGTTGTTCATGACCGAATGTTCTAGAAGCACAATGGATACGTTAGCCAGTGATAATGCGGACCCCACCATCGAGAAGTTAACAAAAACTGAAACAAATACTTAAGAATTCCACAGTTAGTAAGCTCTACAATAATCTGCAAATTACAAATATTAATCCAAATTATTTGAAACTCTAAAGTAAATTATTTGAAAACCATAGCTACGATATGAATTCAATAAACTGAAAAATATATAGGAATTATACTGACGCTCCGCTGACTTTCTAATCGTTACTGCATAAATGTTTTAAAATGCAAGTAATATCACAGGGAACATTGCTAGACTAAAACAATTTTTCACTTGGTTGCCAATTTTATATAAATTTTACGACGCGATTAGATGTTGGAATTAACGTGTATGTTTCAGTATCAATAGCTAACAAACTGTTTATGATACATAGCTTGTTTATGAGGAAATAAATTTCTATAAAATTTAGGGGAGTGAAAAGAACGAAAGCGATGTAAGTTTTAAAAAAAATGCATCCTTTCCTTATAAAGGCAGATAACTGTACCTTTATCATAATTACGAAAAACATTATAATAATAATTCAGGGAACAAACATCACCTGCCTTCTGTGTAATGTAACTTCAAAGCTTGCATCATTGCACTCAAATTTTAATATCTGCGTACCCATGCCTTACGACAGTAAGACAAGCGATTTTTTCTAAGAAAAAATCCTATTTTACATATATACGCAGTGCTGCCAGCGAATTGGCACTCAATATCCGTAGATGGCCACTAAAATTTCCGTAGATTGGATACAAAAATCCGGAGACTCGCTGACTAAAGACTAAACAATAATTACTTAAGTGTGAGTCAAAATTAAGAATACTTTTATTTGCAGGTCTTTAAAATTCGAAATACAAAATAATATACTACATTAAAAGTAAGAAATATCTCTGAACATGTTTTATACATGGTCACTTTCAACACTGCTGCTGATATGCTTACTGTTTTTTTTTTGGGGGGGGGGGAGGACTATACATTATCTATTTTCTTTGTTGACATTAAATTTAGCATATCTTCGGTAACAGGAAATGTTAAATACTGCGAACACTTTGACTCTCGGATATTGGTTAATCCTTCTCGGAAGGCACTGCTTTGTAATCCGTGCCAACGAGCGCGTCACGGTGCATAAAGAGTGCGCCGATAGTTCTGTATTACGGTTTTTTAAGATCTATAAAATCTATAATCAAACAAAATATGAACTTTATTTCAATCGTTCGTTCACACGAGTGGTTGCAATGAAACGATTAACAATTATTGACAATTCTGTAATGCGTTAATCCTATACGCTCAAAGTTTAACAAAACACCAATATAAGGAAAAATCAACAAATAGTAAAAAGTAGCAAAAATCCGTAGATATTTTAACAAAATCCGAAAATCCTAACTTTTTATAAAATTCCGTAGATCTACGGATAAATCCGTAGAAATGGCAGCACTGTATATACGTTGAGCATTAGATATAAGATTTTTAAAGACTGTTATAAGGAATGAGGGTACAGTTTATTTAAAAGCGATATAACAGATCACCAAAGTCTTCTAATTGCGTTCTTCACAGGAGTGTTATACAAAAGGACCTATAAGTCTTTGCTTTATACATTAAATCACAGCGGACTCTAGATGAATACAATAACGACACACATTTAATACTCAACTCGCCTGTAATATTCCGTTTATTTATAGACTCACTTTCTATGGTAAAATTCGACTGAATTAAGTTAATGCATTTTTTGAACCATAATATGGAGGAGGATATGTAAAGTCTCATTTCTATTAAGAAGATTCTTATTCGATGAAGTTATTGAAGATTAGGCGTTTACCTTTTTATTGTTTTTATGGACTATCGACTGGAGTTATTACGGCAAACCACGTAAAACCCGTATGAGTATGGCCGACCGGAAACGAACCCGTATCCTCCCAATTGCCAGGCCTCAGTTTTAGGGGGGTGTTGTTTTTTGCCATTGTTTTCGTGGGTTTATGGCCCAGAACGAAAGAAAGCGAATCTAAGCATACAATTAAATTTGACCTGTTGAAAACCACGTAAGCATTTTCAGTGTAGGCTAGAAGAGCTAATTAAACATCTGCTCAGCTTTCTAATAATTAATCTGAGTAGTAATAATTAGACTCAGTGTCAGTATCGAATGGCTTTACGTTATTTCTAAATTTCGTAACTGGATCACAGAAGCGAGATAATTTCTTCAAGTAATTCATTACAATCTGTTAATTAGTATGTTGATCCATCTCATTTTCTAAAAAGAAACTTCAGAACTCTCAGCCCATTCAATTCAGATACTTCTGACTAAATCCTACTATTTCTTAGTGTTAAATTAATGATGATTGATTCCTCGGGAGTTACACATTAATGCCTCTTTAAACGTAGGATTGCTCGTCACGGTAGACTTGAACCCACAGTAGAAATTACTGTGGGTCAATATCTAACTGGTCTGCAACGCGTATTTAACGTAACCGTGAAAAATCTGAACAAGTATTGCTAACACGCAAGTGCCGCATTGTAGTTCAAGGAAATAAACTGTATGACGTGCAACACGAAGAAACGAATGAAGTTAATTTGTAAGGGGGGGGGGGGGAAATAATTCTCAGTCTATACGGCGTGAAATTAGAAATACCTAAGAGCAATACGGAAAAATCCTAGAACGCCAGAAGGCCAGATATTGCGGACTATATGGGGAACTCGCATTCCAGTTCACAAGCGAGATTTTCGGAGATACCAGTTAACTGCATCGAAAGAGATAATGCTGTTGCACTTGTCACGCACCAGCAAATAGGATTATCGAGTTATTTCATTTGACCGTGAGCTTTATAAGGAACTGAACATAAATTATGGTGATACGGTATCAACAAGCTTGCAACTTCGGATCTGAGCGAAATAAACTGTGTTCGATTTTTTACAGCAAATTCCTTAACTGTGTGATTTAAATCACAAAAGCATACAAATGAAAAGTTAATTCCGTAATTACCTCACATTGACTTGAATTTTAATGGATGTTATATTCAATAATCGTGAAAAAATTGATATGTGGACTTTAAATAATATTTGGCATGTCGTAGATCTTACTTGAATATTCTTTAACTATGGTATCTGTAATTTCACATTAACTAACCACAACAGAATATAATTCACAAATTTTCATTAATTCGGTCCACGCTACGGGAAACTGCTTAAAATCCAGAGACAGTATAAAATCATAAACTAACGAAGACATTCTGAACGAATTTTACATGGTGAGCAATTAAAACAATTAAAGACATATTGAATTGTCCTGAACCATCCTGGTGAGTTTTCTAGGAGTAGAGTTGCACACTGTGTAATGTTACAGCTGTTGGGTGTTTCGTCCTGAGGATACCAGGCAGGAGGCTAATTACTACAGCGCCCGCGGTCCTACACGCCTGATCGACCTGCGCGCTATTATGCCGCCTGCCGTGCAACGCGGTACTGCCTAATGGACAGGCGCCCGCCGTGTCTCCAGCTTCATCCACAATGCACTCCACAACTTCGGCCTATGGCCTAGACTTTCACAACGGAGCGCGTATCTATCCTGTCACATAATTTTGAACAAATAACATACCAGTCATTCGATGAGTAAGTCTGCAGAGGTCAATGTAACTTTTCCTCAAATGTATACTCATCAACATGTCTGCAACAGATTTTTAGAAAGATGAGCCCCCATTCATTTCGTCTTGATAAACTTCTTCTCTCTCTGCAGCTTCTAATTTCTCTAACCTTCGTTTTGTAAACCATTTTTAATCTGGTCCAACCATCTCCTTCAAAGACGTCCAACTTGCCCTATTGCTTGTACACTTGTATCCAAACACACTACTATGATGGTAATCGAAATGCATGACCAGTTTCACATGGCGAAACAATTCTGGTCAAGCCTAGACTTGGATCAGAAATTAGAAAACATCGGAGAAAGCAGAAGAAAATGCAATAAAAGCTGACACTGTGCAAGGAGAAAGACCAGAGTTTCCAAGGAAAACAGAGAAATCATGTTGCCTTCATGGATTTAATACCCTATGGACTCGTATAGATGAAAATATTTTCACAAAAGGAAGCAAAAGTAAACAGATGATAAGAAATGTTAACTCCGCTTTCATATATCGTAATCAACAAGACACCGAGCGTGGTGGGTGAACGGTTAACGTTCTGACCGCGCATTCGGGAGGACGCGGGTTCGAATCCCCGTCCGGACATCCAGATTTGGGTTTTCCATGGTTTGCCCAAATCACTCCAGGCGAATGCCGGGATGCTTCCTTCAAAAGGCCATGGCACAATTCCTTCCCGTTCCTTGTTTCCAATTCCATCCCGCCTCTAATGACCTCGACGTCGACAAGGCGTAAAGCCATAAGAAAAAAAAAATAAACAAGATGTTCTATTGCATTTCTAAGCCACTATTCTTGTTTTAACCGCCCTTAAATTTAAAGTCTGACAGTTAGGTTTACCAATTCATCCTGCAAAATGTTCCACCTCCACAATTATAAATACTGTGTTATTCCGCTTGCCTTGAAGCATTTAGAAAATGATATACGTAATAAGGTTTTGTAACTTTACCAAATTGGTATCACAGTAAGCGAGAAACAGAAAGTACAGCATGTGTGAATAAAACTTGAACGTACCAAATCTTAAGGAAGCAGTGCCGGAAGCTCATAGGAAAAGTCAGATCTGTAAAGAAATTAACTATTAAACACTTGAAGTGAGAACATAAACTGAATTAACACTCTCTACAACATCAGTAGGGAAATGTCCGCTGCATGTAGCTCTTATCTCCATCTATACTCTGCAATTCACAAATACTGTGGGTGGCAGAGGGTGCTAAGCACCAATCCTAATTCAGTGAATTCCAATGCCGAACAGAACGAGGAAAGAAAGAATACATAAATGTATCAGTACGGCATCTTATTTCTCGAATCTTATCCCTCCTGTCATTGCGGCCTAAATAGATTGGCGGAAGAAGTATTTCATTGCACTCGTAAATTAGAGATTTTCGCATATTCTCCAGCAATTTCAAACGAAAACGACGTCGTCTGTCCGCCAAACAATCCCAGCCCAACCCACGTATCAGCTCTGTGACACTTACGTAAGGACTGTAACCAGCAGTCACGAATCGAGCGGCTCTCCTCTGTACTTTCTCTAACGGGTCAATCAATCCTTTGCGATACGGATCGCAAATTCCACAACAGTATTCCCAATGCGGACGCACTAGAGTTTTGCACGCTATTTCCTTTGTATGAGCATTACAACTTCTCAGAATATGGGTTGATCCTTAAAAAGAATGTGTTCAATACGGATAGAAAAGTAAGTTTGACAAGCCCATATATCAGACGCTATTGCAATGCACGACATCTATTTCAGGAAGCAAAAACAGGTGACAATAGAAACGGAACGTCAGATTATGCTCTCTAGATGGAAATATAATCGGAGTGACCAATTTCAATGTCTTTAATTACTGTTAATGCAGTACACAACTTACACACATTTCAGTTAACGGCACTGGAAGATGGTGTAGACCACAAATACCTGTAAAAGTGACGGCAGCGTTTGATTTGTTTGACCTACAGCTAGCGAGGACTAATAACGGTATTTCTGAATATTCATTGGTCAGTGTCAGATAGCCTCTGGCGCAACGCATCTGTCCGTGCGAACTTGTTTCACTTGGACCACGAATAGATTCACATCGATACTTCAGACACTTTTTTCAGTACTATTAAATAACTTTATATCTACATAACTAACACTGTAAAAACATAGTTCTTCACACGCAAGTGGCACCCCTATCTCAATATAAATATAAAAATGATTAGGAACATATAAATTAGCATCACTGTCTAGGTATATTTTGTATTAACATGTTGAAATTTCAGTATTAAATTTCAAACATAGTATAGGATAAGAGAGGCTATTTTCCTTTTTGGACAGCAACAAATATTACTATATGAATTTGTTTTTAAGATATCCCGTTATCATCCAGGAACTTAAGTAATTATGATGCAATATTATTTTGAAATGTTCATTAAAAATGCTGGACTTAAAGAATGTTATTCCACATTATTGTTTTTGAAGTTTTATCAAACAGTTTACATTAATGTTCGGTCATTATTTTTAAAATCATTATCATTATTTCTTATTTTCTTGAAAACATATTTTATTATTGCTTTAAAATTCGATTCATTAATTTGAGATGTAGAAAATTTATCAAATTATTACTCAAATCTGAGTAACTATTTTGTACCGTTTATTAAAGTTTCAGATTATAACCTCATAAAATGCTCGAAATTGTCACATGTCTGTATGATGTTAGCACACTAATCATTAAAAATATATATATATATATAAATAAAGAAAAACGGTCATCCAGGTTGTTAACTAATAAATTACTTTAACCAAAGCAGTCAGGTAAGTTTCTTTTTTTTTTTTAACTGCTTAACGTCTCATATAACAACTAGGTCTTTAGAGACGGGAAATGATGGGGGGCAAGGAATGGGAAGGAATTCGGCCATGGCCTTTTGAAGGAAGCATCCCGGCATTCACCTGGAGTGATTTGGGTAAACCATGGAAAACCCAAATCTGTATGCCCGGACCGGGATTCGAACCGCCGTCCTCCCGAATGCGAGGCCAGAACGCTAACCGTTACACCACCACGCTCGGTGGTAAGTTTCTGTCTTCGGAAATGCTGACTGAAACGTTCATCAGTTAAGGCTGTTAAGTCTTAAAGACGACGCTTTTGCTAGAGCTGGGAGAAGATTGCGGAGAAGAAACGAGAAGGAATTCAGCTATGGCCTAGTGAAAGAACAATTCTGACATTAAAGTGGTAGTGATTTTCGGAAGCAACGTATAACCTAAATCCCGGAAGAGAGCAAACATATCAAATCAAAAAGAAATATTTTTTTATATAATTTCGGTTATAGTGCAGTAACAATGAACTAAGCTTCCTGGTGGAGATAACAATATCGGTAGGTTTATACAATTTTTATACAAACTGATAGCTGAAAGTAAACATGTTTTTGTGATCGAAGTTTAAACTTGATATATTCTGAACGATACATTACACTGATACAGAATTTTCTCAAAAGAATGTCTAGAGAATTTTAGTTTCCTTGAGTTGATTAATTTTTTTCGAACTTTAGGAAAGAAAACATGATTGTAATTTTCAATTAAATTTATGCCACTAATATTTTTATTTACTCTTCTGATTGCTCAATAGAAAGGCATGACCTATACTGAACGGTTAGAATTTTACAGACTACCTTGTTCCGAGTCACACAGCTCTGGGTTGTGCAGCAGATCTTCAGATTCTTTTCACTGTGCAAAAAAGCATACTCATACCTTTTTCTCCCCTAAGGCGGGAGGATACTGACCTTAATAACGCATTAGGCGTTATAGCTGCGACTCAGCAAACCGCAAACACCACGCATTTGGTAGCTACTGAGATCGTTCTCGGAACACGCGGCTACAGTTGTAAACAAAACGAAACCGAGTATCGCTCCGGGCAGGGCTCCTCAAGGGCGGGACAATGACGCCACCAGATCCCACGTCCTCGGGAGTCCTCATTGTCCGCCTGAGACACAGGGACGCGATCACAAAGCGCATTGTGCCGCCTGGACAAACGTTTGTACAAATTCGGCGGAGATGCTCCCGCGGCGATAGGGCCACCGCAGTCGGACTGGGCCCGGTATACCTGCCTGCCCCGGGCGCGCCATTCACAGATATTGGTTTCCGTAATTGTGCGCCGCTTTCCGTTCCATTTGGCGACTCTTCACCGGCCCTGTTTCTGCGCAGTTGAGTTCTTTCAGCGGCGACGTGCCCCCGCCGGGTGTTTTGCGACTGTCGGGAGACTTCTCCGAGAAACGTTTCTTTCACTAAAGAATCGTCACGAAGTGTTCTGGACGAGATCTCGATCAGAGAAGATCGACGGCAGTTGAAAACACCCTCCAGCACCACTTACTACAGAATGGAGAAGGTTTGCTCAGCAGGACCGAATCGGCATTACGTACTTGACAGATCGCAAACCGACAAGGACTCATTCTGAACAAATGCTTCTTTTGAATTACTTCAAACTTACTGAGTTACACTAGATAATAATTCAATATGAAGTGACAAACAGAAATATTATACTAACTCTATGACAAATAAGAGACACCATTCATACAAGTGAATACTCACACCACTGAAAGAATAAAACAAGTCATCTTAATTGGAAATACACTGTTTTTTCAGCCATCCTGTAGTGTAGTACCAGACCTATGCCTACGACATTCCAGTGGTTATGAATACTTCTACCAATCCTCTCCTTAAAGTGAGCTTTTACATGCAATGTAATGGAACTAACTAACTAAGCTAAAGTCATGTTGTCTTGCGAACTGGTGACAGAGTTTTGATTTGCCGCGCATTCCGCCTCTGTCATAGTTGGACCTACAGTTTAATTTGGAATATGAACCATGGAACGCCCTGGTATAGTTTTCTGGCCCCGTCGGAATTTTAACCAGGACCCTGAGTTGTCGGAGCAATCATTATAACCATTGAGCTATCAGCCCTCTCATTAAAGCAATAAATCATTGCTCTGGCCTCGCATTCGGGAACACGCGGTCCGAATCCCCATCCAGGAATCCAGATTTGGGGTTCCAGTGGTTTCCCTAAATCACTACAGGCGAATGCTTCCTTCCAAAAACCATGGGCGAATTCCTTCCCATATCTTGCCCCAATCCTTTCCCGCCTCTAATGAACACGATGTCAACGAGGCGTAAAGCCATAAGCAAATAAATAAATAAAAACAAGCATGTACACAAATATCCTATCCCGTTTCACCTCAAGTAGCGATGCTCCAGACTGTCGTTCCGAAGGTAAATTTTCGTGACTGTATGTATTGACGACGTGATATTGGTCTTGCGTATTAATTCATAGATGTCAATTTACTGGTTAGTCCTCTTGGCCGCTGCGAATCAGCCGGCGATAAGCTCAAGAGACTAAAGGTGTTGACCGAATAGTAGAAAGGACACAAATACGCCACGGAGTAAAGAAACCAAAAGTCAAGCACTCTAAAATGACAGAAGGTGGATTATTCTTTAACAAATAAGCTTTATAGTAGTACTAGGTGACAAGTGGCAACAGGCAGCGGAATCAAAGATTCCGAGACAACTACTCACATGGTTTCCAGATCTGGTAAAGCTTACTTACGAAGGACATCAGGAACGCTTCATGGCTCAGATCGACAGTAACACGAACGTCCTTCAGGCACCATATGCATCCTGGGTTAGGTTAAGATCTGACACGAACGCAAAGCGAAATATTTGGGTCCCTAAAGTCAACGGAATTATCAATACCTGGGAAAGTAGGGAATGGTTTGACAGGCATGAAATACTTGAAGAGTAAAATGAAGCAATCAACAAGTGAAGTAATTTATTTGGGCTACAAGTCTCTAGTCTGGACCTAACTTCAGTGAAATAGGATGGTATTGGGCTCATATTAACAGTGTCGCATACAGAAACGGGAGCGTTGGAAAAGTGCACATTTAGATTAAGTACCAGAAATTAACTTCGAACACACCCGCTAACTGATATGGTAGAGAAGCGAGCTTAAGAGTGATTGAATAAAGACGTCTGTGACTATGTACAGGGCGTATGTTGACGGTGATCCATGAATGGATACGGGACCAACAATTAGCAGAAATTTGTGGAAAGCAGGAGAAGAAAAAAATGCATAAATTAGTACTTGATTTCAGACGTACGGAATGAATTTTTTTTCGTTAATAAGTAAAGGAATCTGTGTCTGAAATAAGCTAACGA
Organism: Vandiemenella viatica; assembly: GCA_031002005.1. NCBI lineage: Eukaryota > Metazoa > Arthropoda > Insecta > Orthoptera > Morabidae > Vandiemenella > Vandiemenella viatica. The sequence goes on along the minus strand of CM061914.1, from coordinate 56,800,048 downwards.
TGGATGAACTGAAGAGTATAACTCATGTAGTAAAAGAATTTGACCGAGCGTGGTGGTGTAACGGCTAGCGTTCTGGTCTCTCATTCGGGAGGACGTCGGTTCGAATCCCCGTCCGGGCATCCAGATTTGGGTTTTCCATGGTTTCCCCAAATCACTCCAGGTGAATGCCGGGATGCTTCCTTCAAAAGGCCATAGTCGAATTGCTTCCCATTTCTTGCCCCCCATCCCTTCCCGTCTCTAAAGACCTAGTTGTTATAGGAGACGTTAAGTAGTTAAAAAAAATTGTAGCAAAAAACCAGATAAATTATTTGTAGATATGTAGATATTTAGCTAAATTGCCAAAAAAGTGTCATCCCAGTAAGTAAAAATAATAATACACGAGTTATTCTGTTCGAATACTCTCAGTTGATATCATGTTATGAGTTCTAGATGTTGTTATTTCCTGAATTGCTAAATCTGACACTGTCTTATTTTTATCACATTACAAAAAAAAAAGGGGGATGGGAAAGCATGGTATCCGTAAAGCAACACTAACATTATAAATGCGAAAGTAACTTTGTCTTTCTGTCTGTTACGTTCTCGCAGCTAATCAGCAAGACCAATCTTGATGAAATTTAACACGGAAATACCATATATATTCACCACGAAAGATACTTTTTTCGGTATAAATAACATATTTTGTCATGAAATTTTGACAACTAATCGAGCGGTGACAGACAGACGGGCAGCGTGTGCAGGTCTCCGTAATGTTATGTCGGTCATTTAGGTCCTCTCATAATCAGTTTGTGTATGATCCCCGTCATGTTATACAGACTCCGTGTTCTATGGGGCACCTTTTAGGTAACTTACAGCTTTGAACATTCAAATCTAACAATTACATTCTAAGTCCACGCGTACGAAGTCACAGGTAACAGCTAGTAGACTACTAATCAGACGTTCAGAAACCAGTCACTACTAAATTTGTATTTCTAGCGTTTGTGTTATTTTTTTTCATCGTTTTTGCCTTATTCAATGTTTTTCCCAACTCTTCTAATTACTTAAAATGAGTAAACGTTTAATTCTTCTTAAAATAACTTTACTTCAGCTGTGTATCCCTTACAATCGTAACCACCAACAACAGCAGAAACTGAACACAAATTAAATTAATATCGGACTTCCTAATAGTTTGCATGGTCCCTTGTGGAAATTTCATTGAATCTTAATTCGTCGTCACGAAGCAATCCAATCTGTCCTAACAATCAACACACACCATCAAAACAAAACAAAATAAAACTAAACTGAAAAGGATCTTATGTGAGTATGCTTGGAATAAACATGTGATCATCACATCTTGTTGTAGTGTCCCTAAAGCCGTTCGGGAGATCCACAAACGAAAGGAAGATGAAAGAAGTTACTAAAAAAAAAATAGGATTTTACGGCTCTTTGCCGGCAGCGTCATTAGACCAGAGAGAAGGTAGTGGGAAGGAAATCGGCCATGGTCTTTCCAAGTAACCATCCCGGTATTCTCTTGGGGTGATTTCGAGAAGTAATTGAAAATCGAAATCTGGATGATCAGATCGGGCATTGAAGCCATGTCGTCGCGAATTCTAGGCCCAATCGCTGACTGGTAATGTACCAGGCTCGTTTAGAGGTAATAAATGACTCAATGTATAGATACACCATTCTAAAAACAAAATGACTTATTTTCAGATTCAGATCTGAATTTCTGTCAGACGTTACGCAGAAAACGAAAGAACTCTTATGAAAGTGAAAGTGCCCTCACGCACATGTACGAATATTTTTTTTTTTTTTTTTTTTTTTTTTTTTTTTGCGCCGTTACTTGCAATTCACTTTCACACTTCAGTTAATGGCATTGAACGAAATCGGCATTTCGTTAATGGCACGACCGTTTTTACCGCGCTTTAACTGAATTATGGAACATTTTTAACGCAAATGCTTTAATGCAGTGAGAGAGCAATTACAATTTCGTATCAGGCACGTTAAAAGTGAAACGGCACATTTGTACCCAATGAAAGAGGCTGTTGGGAAGGGTTGGGGGAAGTGGGGGAGGGTGACGAATGACTCGTGTCACATGTCATAGCGCTGTGTACCTCCCTCAATCGAGTAGACCAGTCAACACAGTCGACAGTGAATACATACGGTATCAGGACGATAGTTAGGAAAAATCCGTAGATGTTTAAATTAAGCAAAGACTGAAGACTGCAAAAGTACTCCGTCGAAGGTGAGCTGCATAGCAGTTTAAGTATTGGATTTTTTTGTTCTTATTGCTTTACGGCTCGTCGACGTCGTGGTTGTCAGAGGCGGGAAAGGACTGGGGGCAAGGAACGGGTATGGATTCGGCCATGGCCATTTGGAGGAAGCATCCTGGCATTCTCCTGGAAGTATTTGGGAAAATCATGTAAAACCCAAATCTGACTGGCCGAGCCGGAATCCGAACCCACGTCCTCCCAAATGTGAGGCTCACCCACCACGCTCGGTTTAAGTACCGGAATGTAGCATCACAATATTATGATGTTGCTGACACAGTTAATAGTAGTACTAATGAAACACAGCCGATTAACAAGTATCATATCCAATTTCCATGCTCGCCGGAAATAGCGAGTGCTCTTACAATTAGTATTAAATTCAAACTCTTCGGTGACCTGCTTCGGTCTTCAGCTTAGGCGGAATTGCACCGTGTTTCACATGTTCTACCGACCGTAACGTTGGAATTTAATAATAGGACGTGACACCAACCGGGTAGCATAAAAGCATTATATTACGGCTGCGGAAGCCGTCGTTTGCGAGTATCATATCTCCTTCAAAAGGTAGCTAATTTTGCTTTAAGTTTCGTTAGTATTTAATTATGAGTTTCAAGAGATCGAATAGGTGGTTCTGTGAAATCGCTCATTATAATGACCCGGATTAAACTAGATGAAAACCAGTATGATTACATATTTTTAGACCAGAGTGATTTATATCACGTATCGTCTGGCCATAGAAGTGGAGAAAGGTTTTAAGTTCAAGGAACGACAAGGAACTCGATCCTGGTATTTTGAAGGATCCATTATGACATTCTCCTGGAGGGTTTTCGGGAAATCATGGAAAATAGAAATCAGGATGAAGGGATAGGGTTTCAAACTCACGTCCTCCCGAATGCCATACCCGGCATTAACCAGTCACCTGCCGGGCTTGGTCAGTAAGTCTAGTAAGATGACTCAGAAATAAGGCAGACTCGGTTGTAATACTTATTCTCTTCCAAAATTTTCGCGACCCTTAAACTCAGGCACAACTTGGTTTGGATATACAAATTACGCCAAGATGGTTTGTAGTTCGAATTCCACACTAAGCGATAGGTTCGCGCACCTTCCAGAATTATCTAGCTAAGCCACGACAGGAAACGAGTACCCGACAATTTGAAACTGTGTCACTCGACCATTAAGACCAGAATAAATTTTTCGCTATTAGAGGATGTTTATAAAAATGAAGTATCATAATAAGTCAATCAAAAATGTCATCAAATGATAGTTTTTGTCCCCGAAATCTGAAATACCACATACGTAACAGTTTAAACGACCATCAAAATTGACGGGTATCACCAATAACTGCATTTGATTTTAAATGAGGGAAATTTTTATTACTATAAAAAAATCTCTAAGTATAATTTAAAAAATGAATAATAATTATTTATTTGATTTATATATTCCGTGATTACCTACGTTTCGTGTAAAAATTCTCTGATTTTTTAATAAAGGGGCATCCATAAATTACGTGAGGTGTTTTCCGGATTTTCTGCCCTTCTTCCCTCTGGTGAGACTTCGTGAGATCTGGTCCGCCCCCCCCCCCCCCTGCTAGGAAATCACCCTCGCGACTTTTTTTTTGTCTCACCCTTCCAAAGCCGGTTCCAACCCCCACTTTTCGATGAAAATACCTCCCTAAAATCGACTTTCGCGTGTTTTGTAGACTTTTTTTTTTTAGCTCTACAGTCGAAAAATATAAAAAATTCCAACACCCTCCCCCTTGGTGAGATTTCGCCGAACCCCCCCCCCATTTCACCTCACGTAATTTATAGACGCCCCCAAAACTCCCCGTTTCTGATCTTCTGTCGAAAAAATACGAAAGTTATGTTGTGGCTAGTTCTGGTGATTGTTACAGAGAATACGTGAAATGCTCTTCTCCTTAGTAGAATTTCTGCATCTAGTCGTCGTATATAAACAAAAAACAACATGTAAACTTAAACGAACGTCGAATTTTAATTTTTTAAACCTCTACATAGCATCGTAATTTCTTATCTCAGACCTTCGTACTTTGGTCTAATTCAGTGTTTCCCAACCTTTTTTGGGTCATGTCCCACTTTCAACATTTATTTGCCCCCCATACATAATTTTTAATAAAAAAATTATTTGTTATTAAAGAAACTGATATAGGATGGTTTTGAAAGAAAACACTTTAATATTATCATAAAACACAGTAAGTAAAATTAAAAACATATAATGAAATACTAAAATTCAAATTCAAAAGATTTATAATAAACATTTATTATGGCAATTTAGTGTGATCCTTTTAAGAATTTGCTTTTTTGCTATATTTTGTAACCATATCTGGCATTGTGTTTAAATAACCCAAAGAGAAAGCGGTAAAGTCGTATCAAGTCAATTTCTAAATTGCCCCCCTAAAAAAACCAAATTGCCCCCCTGTGGGGCGTGGGCCCCACGTTGGGAAACACTGGTCTAGTTACTACCACAAAAGACAATTTGCTATTATCTGGCATCGCAGACACGTTTTCTTTTAAACAATGTAGTGCAAATAAAATAAAACTCAATTATTTATTTGAAATATACAGACGCAAATAATGCCGATGCAGTTATTTATTTGAAATTTTCCGGTTAGCTGAGCAGCGCTGTGGTGGCGGCCGGTGTAACTAACAGTTCGGGCATCATCGGTCTCACCGAAGGTTTCCGAGGTATCGAGGTAACGTCCAGACTCCAAGTTCAGCGCATTTTAATGAAGTAGATGGTTACCCATCCTAAGTTATCATCCAAGGAAAACCCAGGAAGACAACACGATCTCGAGATTGTAAGGAGGTGAAGCTCTAAGGTTTAATACGGCAACGAATGGAGATGGCCGAGAGTCTGATACAGGTGCTTATGCCTGAGCTGCTTCGCGCCCCCTGGCTCATCCCCGTGACGGATCCGAGCACTTCTCGGCGGACGGCTCTACAGTGTATGTGGGCACAATAAAGGCTACGTTCTAAAAAACAGAAAAGGGACCACCACAATGGCGAGGAATTCCTGGCCGCACACGGTAGCCGGCAGAAAAGGAAATAAAGAACAACAAACAAGAGGCCCTGCGCAGCCACAGGGCAACATACCAACCCGGCCCGGCTCTTTAGATTATTAACCGCGCGCACGGGGTGTCCGCAACAAAAAGTAACGACAAACCCCTCCCACAAAATCTCGGCTACCGGTAGCCGTCACTTATACATTCTAAGGACAAATTTACGCACGCTAGTTTTCAAACTTCAGCATACTTCACTGGTTCGGTGTACAGAGAGTGTGTTATGAAATTTTACACAATTTTCCAGTTTCAATGGGAATATGCCGTTTTCTCTTTTCCCTTGCGAAAGGTAGAAATAAGAACCAAAAATGTTTCTTCGAAAAACAAGTTATTTTTATAACAGATATTTTTATTTATCGGTCGTTTCCCAAGCGAAAACTAATGGGAAAGGCTAATGTATAAATGCTTTTGAAATCTAATATCACAGATGACTTCGTGAAAACGGTAGTTACCGATATGAAAGTCTTTCAGTCATTTAGAATTTTTTTTAATTCATTTTTTTTTTGTATTTATGAGTGAAAGGCACAACATGAGTATAGGGAATATCGCAAAACGGTTGCCGTGATATCTCTATATATATAAAGGTGAATGTATGTATGTATGTATGTATGTATGTATGTATGTATGTATGTATGTTTGTTTGTTTGTTTGTTTGTTCTTCATACACATACACAGTTTTCATCCGATTTCGATAAAACTTTGCACACTTATCCTTCGAAACAAGGAGAAAAATGTCTACATTTGGTTGAAAAATTATCTGTATGAATAATACATGTTGTCTTATAATTTCGAAAAATTACTAAACGGCGATAGACAGACGCGTCGGATGTGGAGGTCTCTGTACTGTTTTTTCCGTATAGCGGTCAGGTAGCTAAGTGGTTAAAGCGCTTGCTTACTAATGCTTGGGTCGTGGTCCCTGGTTCAAATCTCCGTGGAGGCAAAGATTTTAAAAAATTGTTTTTGATCGTAAGAGTCACGCCTGGACCGTCGGTTATTCAGATTGAATGTTAAATTGTAGATGTCACAAATTTAGTGGTGCAATGCGAGGCAAATAGTAGGTAGTCTTGCAATGCTGTAGTTGTAAATTTTTTTATGTTATATTAATCCCTCAGGGGTGATTCGCAGTAAGTGTGTATGTGATCTGCAGTAATAATACTATAAATGCGGAAGTAAGTCTCTGTCTTTTTCTTACGTTTTGACGACTAAATGCCGACACCGATGTTGACGGAATTTGACAAGAAAATCTGTAGGGAGGACACAGGACATTTCTTTTTTTCGGTATGATTAACAGTTGTAGTCACGAAATTTTAAGGAATTATCGAATGGTGACAGAGAGACGGATGTGTATGTTAGTCTGTAATGTTACGTCGGTTGCTCAAGGTGTGCTTCTCGCGCATTATGTTAGTGTATAATTTGTTAACAAATTTCGTTTGGAGAAAAAACGTATTATTTAGTACAGATGTAGTTTTTCTCTGCCCTTTTGCTTTGTGTCTGCTTAAATGTTTCTGCCACCAGTTTATTTTGCCTTCTTTTTTGACATGCCTTGCGGGCGTAAACTGGCCGAAGTTGTAGCTCCAGCAGAGCACAAGCAGCTAAACCCAAGAATCGGATGCTCATGCTGTAGGAAGAATTATAGACCAATCTGAAATAAACCTGCCCTTAGTTAACCCCCCCCCCCCACATGCCCTCACCTTCATTTGTTTTTCTGTTTTTAAAGAAATTGGAAATTGATTCTCTTCAAGAGACAGGTTAGACGGTAGAATGATATACTGATGGTTTTCCTGTCATATTATGCCGACTCGGTGTTGTTTGGGACCAATCCTTTGTTACCAACAACTTTCTATATTCAATTCTGGCAAAGAAATTCTTAATCCACGCGTACGAAGTCGCGGGTATCAGCTAGTCGTCTATAATGTTACTAAGCAAACTATCACCACCGTGCAGCTAAAGCGATGGAAATTACTACATTAACATTAATTATAGCAATTTCGTTGGGAATACAAGACCAAAAAAAGTTGCAGTTGCGTCTTTAATTGCATGGATATAAATATTTAAAAAAATATGAAATTTCTCAACAAAAAAAAGATCCCCTAGAAAGTTTCACTGCCAACCTCAACCAGCAGTAAAGGCTGGTTGGCACTGGGCTAGTAGTTTAGTCGAGTGGCGAGTATTTTAATAGTTAAATTACTCGCTACTGCTCAGAAATCGTTCGCACTACGGTCAAGTACAGTACACCAGTTTCGTGGTATTTTGCCAGATGAACAGGCTGCAACGCAATAAAATGAATGAGCAGATATAGCTTAGGTTAATCGCCATTTTAGAAGAGAGGATGAAGAAGTTTATGCGATAAAGAAAAAAAAGCAATGGGTAGGAAAATGATTTAATAGAAGGGATAAACTAGGAGCTACAAATTGTCTTCTGAAGGAATTAGCATTAGAAGATCCCTAAGAATAGTTTGAGAATGTCCAAACGTTGTGTTATTGAATATGCAGTCGCAAATTCAGCGTGAAGATACCTATTTAAGAATTGCAATTCCGGCAATTACAAAATTTCATGCAGTTCTCTACTTATTGCTGGTTCGCACTAGGCTAGTAGTTTAGTTGAGTGGCTAGTTTTTCAGAAGCTAAATTACTCGTTACTGCTCAATTTGAGTTTAGCCTGCCGTTTTTTTTAATCATCTTGCTTCATGGTTCAGCTTCCTATCTACACGACTGATGATGTTTTCTAAAGTAGAGTAGCAGGTGATACCATCCGTATGGGCACCATATATGCTCTGTATAAATGTGTTTAGTATTATTCTGGCCCATTTCATGTAAGGTTTAGGTACGACCAAAAGACTGCCTGGGAAGTAGGACCTATATCACGTGTGTTTGAGTACTGTGTATGGTTGTGTGTGTATGCGTAGATGATTGTGAGGAGGGTTATTCTGTATATGTTGCGTAAGTTCATATGAAGAAGAAAGAAGTGACGTCGCGAAATCCAGATTGCCTATTCAGGCATACACTTCCGAAAAAACGCCAAAGAGACCACAGTATTTTACGTCCCTATCCAACAGATTAATTGCCATCAGCAATCCCCTCACTCCATAAGCAATATGTGGAGAATTGTGATTTAATACAGCAGTTTGATAAAAATGTGCTACTATTTAGGCTAATTTGTAAAATACTTATACAAAAAAAAACTTTTCTTCTGAATCTATAACCAGCAGAGCATTTATCAGCATACAATCCTTTAACGGCATATTCCCTTGCATCCTTCTTTGTATAATACTTCTAACAACAAAAGCACGACGAATGCTTCTAGAAACAACAGACAACAACAGGTCTGTCTTTAGACAATGACAAAAATTTATAAGTCCATTTACTTTCCTTAAAAATCAGGAAGTAGCTTAAATACTGGGTGTTCACCCATCTATTGCAAGTGCAATAGAAGGATTAAAACCCAGTAATTGTATAACAGCTAAGGAAAACTGTCTAAATAATCAAAAAGTAACTTAAATCTCTCTGGTAAAGTAGGTTTTATTTTATTCATCATGATTTCGTGGTTAAAATTTTTTCCCCCCTTATGGCTAAGTCCAGTCGACATCGATTTCATTAGAAGTGGGAAAGGTTGAGGACAAGGAACGGTAAGGGATTCGCCCATGGCCTTTTTGAAGGAAGCATCCCAGCATTGGCTTGGATTGATTTGGGGAAACCATGGAAAACCAAAATCTGGATGCCCGGATGGGTATTCGATCCCGTGTCCTCCCGAAAATGGTAAGATCATTAGAGGCAGGACTGGACAGTGGGCAACGACCAGGAAGGTATTAGGCCAAGGCTTTTTGAAGGAAATTCACTGTAATGATTTCGGGAAATTATGAGACACCAGTGGGCGGGAAACTGCAACCGTGCGCCAAGGTGTGGTAGTGTTGATAGAACGGAACTAAAATTAGAAGCAATAACCAACAGATAGAAGAAACGGTGTCGACAATGAACCTGTCTTATAAATGGCAATCTATCTCAGCACATCTGAACACAACGTTCGAACAAAGGCGAAGGAGTAGTTACCCCGTCCATCCTCAACAGACCTTTACAACAACCACTTCAAAGTTGGATCGCAACACGGACGCGATTAACAGCAGAACACAATGAACTTGGTGTTGGGCAAACTTTTTCGTGGGCATTACTCCCCCCGCGTTAGCGCTTCGGGAAATTTAAACGCCTGCTGTTTAAATTGCCCGAAGCGCCAAAGTTCAGCCGGCGGGATAAAACCACCCACAAGACGGGGCCCGCAACAAAAGACGGACCGGCTGGCCGCTAAATTATGGAGCGGGTCACCGCGACACCGTGTTCCCAACAGACCTCTCTCGCGGGAGACATCAGGTGCACGACCTCATTCCAACTATCATTACAGGTGAGATAAAGCCCAGCGGTCAAAGTTACCCCAAATTTCTACAAATTTAATATGAGAGATAAGTCTTTCCCGGCGTATCTTTGATATAAATTCTTCGCGGGTTTGCTGCCGGATTACATTTTCTGTTGACGAGCTTTCGGCGACTTGCACTGCCGCCATCATTTATTTGACGCGGCTAGAATCCCAGAGTGTTTTCTACAGTGCTGCCGCCGCGAAAACGTTCACAGTTATTTAACATACCTCTACGGGGAGGATATGTCGCGCAGCGTTAAACATCTGGAGAAGCTGCGCTGCAAGAAGGCCAAACTACTGAGTTCGCTGGCCTTCCTGTTAAGGTGTAGAGGACACCGAAACAGTGCCACGGTTTGCCGTTGTAAACCATCCGGCTAACACTACTGCCATGAAGAAGATTTTACGCCGCACCAGCCTGGCGATTGTAAGGGAGAGGATTCGTCAAACTCGCCGTGACCTCGAAAAAAATGCTAGAGAACTAATGGGACGCCATTTGCTATTAGCAGCAGCCCTCTCGCCGATGGATTGGGAATGGGTCGACAACTTCACCACCGGACAACAGAATTCTATATTAAGGACGGCCACGCGCAGGCAGTGCTGTAAATTCAACCGCCTGTCGCGTGATCTGCGCGACACCCAGCTACCCGAAGACAGACGAACCGTGATTAACCTATCGGGGAAAGAAATTGACGAAGGTGCTATCTCAGCCCTGAAGAAAGGATTGAACTTCGCACCGGCTCCACGTTCCTTGCCTATCATGAACATCATCAGCGGAGTGGAACAAGCTGTGCGTAATATTCCAACGGACGCAGCGGAAGAGGTACGCCGGGAGACAACGCGCATCCTGACGAGGGCCAGACCACCTAAGCCCAATATGACCGCAGCTGAACGAGCCGGCTTACGTGTTTTACGGGAAGACACCGAAATCGTGGTTTTACCAGCTGACAAGGGAAATTCGATCGTAATTCTGACCAACACTGACTACCACCAGAAGATGTGTGAAGTTTTAGATGATGATGCATATCGTGTGCTTCCGCGCGACCCCACGGCACGGACAGTCAGAAAAACCAATATTTTAATAAAAGAAGCTGGATTGGCGGAAGAAACAGTGAAGAATTTGACAGTCCGAGCCCCAAGACCACCAAGATTGTATGGCCTACCAAAAATACACAAAGAGCATGTTCCGATGCGGCCGATAGTTAGTGCCATAGATTCGCCGACGTACAGGTTGGCCAAATACCTCACACGTCAGTTAAGTCCGTTTGTGGGTCAATGTGCACACCACGTTAAAAACTCTGCTGCGTTTGTGGAAGTGGTTAAAACAATGAGACTAGAGCGTGACGATATCATGGTCAGTTTGGATGTCACATCGTTATTTACGCGGGTGCCGTTAAGAGAAACAATCGAACTACTTAGTGAACATTTTGACCAAAAACTCGTGGAATTATTCAGACACACGCTCACGTCGACGTATTTCGTGTACCAAGAAAAATATTACGAACAAACGGACGGCGTGGCCATGGGGTCCCCGTTATCCCCAGCGATTGCCGATTTTTACATGGAACATTTTGAGCATGTAGCTCTTGACGCGGCCCCTTTAAAGCCCAAATGTTTTTATAGATTTGTTGACGACACATTCCTCGTGTGGCCTCATGGGATACCAGCCCTATATGAATTTGTGAACTATCTCAACGGCGTTCACCCCAATATCAAGTTCACGATGGAAATCGAAAAAGATGGCGCACTTCCTTTTCTTGATGTATTGGTACGTCGAAAGCCGAACGGAGGGTTGGGGCACAGTGTGTATAGAAAACCCACACACACTGATCGTTATCTAAACGCCCTTAGTTTTCATCACCCATCTCAGAAGCGCGGCGTACTGAATACGTTGGTCCACAGGGCAAAGGCGGTATCCGACAATCAGCATCTACAAGAAGAGCTGCGACACTTAGAACGCGTTTTTAGGGCCAATGGTTATAGTTCCAAAGAAATTCGACATGCGATTATCGGAAGAAGAAACAAAAACAAAACGGATGACAGGGAACGAGAAACCCCACGTGCCTTTTTGCCCTTCTGCGGAGCGGTGACATCGAAAATAGCCAGGCTGCTCAACAAGCAAGGCATCCGCTCCATCTTTCGGCCCCCGCCTAAGATCCGTCAGTTATTACGAACCCCGAAAGATTGTATAAATATCCGGGCCCCTGGAGTGTATAAAATTCCTTGTGAGTGTGGCTCTTCCTATATAGGACAGACTTTGAGAACGATCGATGAAAGGCGCAAAGAGCACATAAGATACTTAAAGTTGGGGCAGAAAGAAAAATCGGCTATAGTAGAGCACGCCCTTGAAAACTGTCATGAGCCGTGCTTTGACAAGACGACACGCCTCTGCCATGCTAATAATTTTTGGGATAATGTCGTGAAAGAGGCGATTGAAATCAGAGTTAATAACAATGTGATAAATCGGGATCAAGGACTTAACATAAGTCAAACATGGAGGCCAGTTATTAGACAATTACGAAACACACGGGAGCGGACCATATTTGGGCATAACAACAACCGGAACATGACGTCACCAAGCAGACCCGCCCTCCGCGCGAGTTCCCCTCCTCTCCCGCCCGGTAGCCCTATATAGAGACTACCGCTAGGCAGTTTTAGTTAGTTAAGCAGGGCTTGACAATGGGAGCAGTGCCGGCTCTCGAAACGTCGCCAGTCGACTTTTATTTGACGCGGCTAGAATCCCGAGAGTGTTTTCTACATGGAACTGGGTGGTTTATAGACCTTCCCTTACAAAGATTCGATCTCCCCAAATGGCAGTGGAGAGTCATCAATGGGATTGGAACAGGACAAGGCAGATGCGGCTGCTTGTTACACAAATAGGGCTGGGACTGTGACTGTAGCGCCACCGTACAGACAATCCACCACATAGTTTCCGACTGTCCTCTTCGAGCCGCCAACAAAGGAACAATAGCGGACGTACACGATGCGTCGATCAGTGCAGTTGATTGGATACAAACACTAGATCTAGAGATATACAACTGTACAAGCTTGTGATATGCCCATCTATCTTCATCTTTTGTATACAGGGCCGGTTTAAGGCTATCGCGGGGGGCCCCAAGTTTGAGGATGGCCCGCCACAATCCCCTTCAAAATTTGTCCTTACTTAACGAACACATTTGTTGTTAAAATAAATAATCTACAAATTTAGAATGTTAACAAGCTGCGTTCACAATAGACGTTTCCAAGGCGTGGAGTCCCACGAGAAGACCTTCATCAGATTCAGTTTTGAGAAAGTCGTATCTGATGTAACTGAAATAGGCCTATATATTTAAAGGCGTGTATTGCTCTGAACCTGTTTCAGCAATTTACGTAATTTCGTTCGAATAAACTAATTCATCTTTCAACATTTCATATAAAAAGTTATTGAATTAAAATGTGTATGCCTGATCACGTGCCTCCAGCCCCAGAAACCGATATGTACTAGCAAAGAAAAACAAGAAAAGCAATGTCGTATACAAAAAGTGTATTATAAATATAATAGCTATAAAACTGAATACAAAAACAATTTCATTTGACACAATGGGCAGCAGGGCTTAGCCAGAAATAAAAGTGACAGTAGTTGAGAGATCCATATGAGATGCATTGAAAAAACACAAAGACTCGGCGAAGTTGGTGCCGTTCAGCTAATCCATATCTATAAAACGAAAACTGGACATATTGGTCGCATAAAAACTCGGAAACTACGGAGCAGATTTCGATGGAGTTTACGCCGTTTTAAAGCTTAGAATCTTAATTCACTTGTCTGGCATGTCTTACACAGACGGAAAAAAAAATCCCAACACCAAGAAAAAATTATTGTAGAGTAATGAAATTTGGACAATGCATTTGTCAAGTTAACATGTTTAATTGATTAAATTTTCAAGATCACAGGTTAATTTAAGCTCAAGAAAATGCATTTCAAATGTGAAATACTGTTAAATTAATAGCCGGTGTAACCTCCAGAATTTTGAATGCAAGCCTGCAAACGTGAATGCATTGTGTCATACAGGTTTCGAATGTCACTTTGTGGTATGGAGTTCCATGCTTGTTGTACTTGTGCTGTCAATACTGGGACGGTCAGTGCTGGCTGTGGATGATGCTGGAGTTGTCGTCCAATGATATCCCATACGTGTTCAATTGGAGACAGATCTGGTGATCTCGCAGGCCAAGGTAACATGTCGACACTCTGTAGAGCACGTTGCGAGACAACAGCGGTATGAGGGCGAGCGTTATCCTGTTGAAAAACTCCCCCTTGAATGCTGTTCATGAATGGCAGCACTACAGGTTGAATTACCAGACTGACGTACAAATTTGCAGTCAGTGTGTTTGGTATAACCACAAGAGTGCTCCTGCTGTCATAGGAAATTGCTCCCCAGACCATGACTCCAGGTGTAGGTCCAGTGTGTCTAGGCCGCAGACAGTTTGGTTGCAGGCGTTCCCCTGGCCTCCTTCTGACCAACACTCGGCCATCACTGGCACCAAGGCAGAACCTGCTTTCATCAGAAAACACAACAGATCTCCACTCCGTCCTCCAATGAGCTCTGGCTTGACACCACTGGAGTCGCAAACGGCGATGGCTTGTAGTCAGTGGAATGCACGCTACAGGGCTGGAGTCATGGTCTGGGGAGCAATTTCCTATGACAGCAGGAGCACTCTTGTGGTTATACCAAACACACTGACTGCAAATTTGTACGTCAGTCTGGTAATTCAACCTGTAGTGCTGCCATTCATGAACAGCATTCAAGGGGGAGTTTTTCAACAGGATAACGCTCGCCCTCATACCGCTGTTGTCTCGCAACGTGCTCTACAGAGTGTCGACATGTTACCTTGGCCTGCGAGATCACCAGATCTGTCTCCAATTGAACACGTATGGGATATCATTGGACGACAACTCCAGCATCATCCACAGCCAGCACTGACCGTCCCAGTATTGACAGCACAAGTACAACAAGCATGGAACTCCATACCACAAAGTGACATTCGAAACCTGTATGACACAATGCATTCACGTTTGCAGGCTTGCATTCAAAATTCTGGAGGTTACACCGGCTATTAATTTAACAGTATTTCACATTTGAAATGCATTTTCTTGAGCTTAAATTAACCTGTGATCTTGAAAATTTAATCAATTAAACATGTTAACTTGACAAATGCATTGTCCAAATTTCATTACTCTACAATAATTTTTTCTTGGTGTTGGGATTTTTTTTTCCGTCTGTGTATGTTTCAACGTTAAATAATGTAGGAGCATTAAATGAAATTCTGAACGTATGGTGAGAAATTCCACAGGAGTAATCACTAGATGCCGTATACTCCGCACTAAACACACAACACAATGTCTCTGACCATAGCCTTTAATTAAATCAATAAGATAAGTTATAGTAATAACTATTTTGCACACTAAACAAAACTTTAAGGTATTCTTTCTTTTAATTCGATATATACAATTTTTAAAAGCCATAGCTTGAAGTATTCTTTCCTTTAATTCGGGATATCAATTTGTAAACGACATATATAGCCGTAAAAACAACAGAGATTTTCTTTAAGCACGATCTCTGGACAATATCTCTGGCCTTCAGAATTAGTCTTTTGTTTACGATAATATTATTCCGGATTCACTTTTGATATTTTATCTGCAGAGTTAAAGGATCAGACGTTTCGAGGCACAAGTACATCCATTCACTTCGCAATTGAATCAAATGTGAGTTTTTAACATAATCTAGGGTTGTTCAGTAATGTAGTAATGAAATTTCTTAACCAAATTATCGAAGCTTGATATACATAAATCTTTCGGACGAATGAAAATAGTATACGTGCAAATAAACTTAAGCCCACCAGTTTCTTGGTAGGGGGCGGGTGAATGTAAGCTCTCTTTAATTCCGAAAAAGTTGGCGCGTGTTTTATGAAACTTTGTACAAATGTTTTGCGGGAATAAAAATAGGGTACGGTTAAATCTACGCCAACTATATCGGGCAACGCCGGGAACTACGCTAGTACTCAATAAACTGCTGGCCCATTGTACACAGATTTAGATAAAACATCAGTCCGTCTCTTTAATCGTTGTTTGAGCTATACACACAGATTATATATATATATATTTATTTTATTTTATGCGAATAGACCTATACAGATCACGCACAACGTAGTCATTTTCTGTCTGAGTTTCTTTTGCTATTCCAGTATTCTCGCATCCGTTTACTGAAGGCAAGTTTTCTCTCGTCTGTCCAAGTTGCGGCGGTCTTGTTGGCTTTAGTTTCTGGCATGACTACCTAGTCGTGTATTTTTTGTCTTAAGATTTAGCGATCTAACATTTTTGAACTCTTTATTTTAGGTTTTTCCAGGTCTTGTCATACTTGATCGAACCAGCTGTTGGGCATTTTTAATCGTTGCATGAGTTTGAATACCTGCTTAATTAATATGTTATCTGGCATCCTGTAGATATGACCGTAGAATTTTAGTCTGCGTTTTCTGATTTCGTTGGCTATGTTTGAGTGGGACTATGCTGTTTTGTTTGACTTTAGTCTGTAGCCGTCTTCTGTTTTGGTTGGTCCAATAATTTTCCTGATTATTCTTCGTTCTTCTTTTTGGATGTTCTCGATATCCCTCTTATATATATATATATATATATATATATATGTGTGTGTGTGTGTGTGTGTGTGTGTGTGTGTGTGTGTGTGTATCTGTATGTGAATAAAGTCACGAAAATTATCAAAAGTGTAGGCAAAAGTACATCTAGTAAAGAAGTAGGGGGCCCCGAAATCAAACGTCGCAGGGGGCCTCAAAATTCCTTAAGCCGGTCCTGTTTGTATATCTTGTAAAATATCATACGATAAATAAATAAATATTATTAGCTGTTGCCCATTAATTTCATCATGACGCTAGCACTTTTCACAGCGTCCGAAAGACCGCTGAAGATACTGGTACCGCAGAGCGCTTCCCCGCTGATGTGTGGAGGCTCGGATGACCACAGACGCCGGCCGGGCGCCGTGGAAGCAATTTGCTGACAATGGGGAGTCCAGTCCATTGTGCGGAGCTCCTCTGGGCCGTGCGACCGCCCACAATGGCAGCGCATCTCTAGCTGAAGCCGGGCGGCACTTACGTTCCCACGATTCCTGAGGACAGCTCCACGCAACCATCGAACTCGAAAGCCCGAGCGGGCTGAAGCAGCGCTTCCCAATCCTTACCTGACGTACGGTACAACATCTCGTATCCTTAATAGTAGGGTATGGACCTTTATAACCAAAAAGATTAGAGAAATATCAATGCAAATACGACCTTAAAATGGGTAAATGTCACCTAAAAATAACATAATATGACCAAACATTTAAATTTAATATACAACAAGACATGCTCGATTGTACATCAACTTTCAAGTAGGTACCATAATTTGCTTCCGTGCACCAATAGGAAATTAACTTTTAAATCGCTTTGTTGAAGTCACTTTAATTTCACATAATTTACAGAAACGAGCTCTTTCCTCTGTACTAAAATAATCCTCTCCATAATTTCGCACTTGTTTTCGGCATGGTGGTAATCACTGATCCACTGCAGATTTAAAACTGACTGAGGATTATTTTCAAAAGTATTGGCGGCAATGAGACATTGACGCAGGTCTACACAGGAAATCTGCTGCTGCATTTTGGAGATTAAAAGGATGGCAGAACATTAATGTTTAGAGTGACTAAAATGCACAACTAAAATTCTTGACTGGTGAATTTTGATCAGTTCAGTGACAATTAGTTTTGTTTCAATGTATACCAGAAATACAGTTTTGTGAATTATTTTCTTAATGTCTTCTCTTTTATAATTTCTAGTGAACTCTCGATACTATAAAAATATTACCACATTTTTCCTAAAAATATTATCATTATATGACAAAAATTATGAAAACGGTCTGAATATGCATTTACGTATATGTTATACAGGGCGTTCGCCGGGAAACGCAACCCACTGTTAGCGCTACAAGGAAGAAAACTGCTCCCGGCGAGTGAGCGGTCAGTTTCCGGCATTGTTCGACCGTCGGCCGCGGACTATTTCATAATAATTACGCTTGATAAACTTCATAAACTTGTGTGCTAAGCATTTAAATGTGACGTAATTCATTAGCTTACCTTATAAAAGATGCTGGAAGTGTTGACCCTCTTGTGTAATGCACTTTTCACATCTTCTGAACATATTTCGAGACACACGCTGCCCTAACTGACTTAATGATTTTTTGGGTGACTGTTCTAGTCGAAAAGCGATATCGTCAATTTTCTCCTCTGTGAGAATACGGTTGACCGACAGTCTCTTTTTGTTAAAAAATGAACCCGTTTCTCTTACTTTTTTAACCAGACGCAGAATTGTTGATTTAGCTGGCAGTAAAGCGCCAGGAAATTCGCGACGAAATTTACTGCGACACTTTTTAAACGACTTCTTCTTCACATATGTATCGTAGAGAAATATTCTTTGTTGCAAACTGTAACGTACCATAATTTTACTCACACTCAAACACGGTACAGATTAATAAGAGTATGAAGCCCCAAACCAGCCAAACCGCAAAGAAACGTTTATTCACAACACTGATTAATAAGAGACTGAAGTCACAAACTATCTACAATGCAAAGAAACCGTTCTTAACAATGTAAGGGTCACTGCACTGCACTGTTGGGGCAGCGGAGGTGTTAAACAGTGCGGTGATTCACGGTGCCGTGTGGCGGAAACTGTTGGCACGACTGACCGAGCAAGTTGCCGACGGCAACAGACTGGGAGGGTAGCGTTTTCCGGCGAACGCCCTGTATAAAATACATTTAAACAATCAGAAACGTTCAGTGTTTAATTCAGCATTACAGCTAGGGTTGCCAACTGTCCGGTTCTAACGCGATTTCTCCGTCCGGTTCACTAGATGTGACCGGACGCAAAATGTCCGGTTATTAAGAAATTAAAAAAAATATGGAAATAAACAAGGTCGTCTCGCTCCTTATTACCCCCCCCCCCCCACTGAACGTAATTTAACTGTTTGTTTCACTCTGTGTTCAAAAGTTGGTCGCATATCTGATTGTCGTGAAGCGATAGGTTTATTGTCTCAGTAACCTACCCGGTACGTTACATATACACAATGAGTGATATGCCGAAGAAAGAACGGAAAGGTTTTTGTTTCAGAGAGGAATGGGTCTCAAATGACTAATTTAAAACGTGATTACGTAAAGAAAAAGATACTGCTGCATATTGTCAAGTGAGTAAAATGAATTTTACTGTAAAATTTGATGGTATAAAAGCAATGAAACGTCATGCGAGTAAAGAAAGACATGTGAGGAAAACAAACTCTCCACGTAAAACAGCTGTTTTAACCATTTTTTTAAAATGGTTGTGCTGAAGAAGACACTGTTACAGATCAAAAGGAAGGGGAGAAAAAAATATGACTTAAATCCGAACCCTACTTGTTATTAGTATCACCCAAATTTAAAGTTATCAGGGTCTTCTTGAAATAAAGACAGGCGTACTTTTTTTTTGAAAAAACAATTATTGATACTTAAATATTATCAGTTTTAAAAGTATGGTGACAGTTTAAATGCTAGACGCATACAAGAAAAATATAGAAAGAAAATACCGTTTCACAGAAAATATGTAATAATAATTACACGAAGAACTTCCCCTTAAGCTCAGGTAAGAACCACGAACTAAAATCAAAAAATATAATGGTAGCTGGAGACAGATCTCATTATGCTATCACATTAATGAGTAAGCAATTTTTCGAATGGGGGGCACGGAATGGGAAGGAATTCGGCCATGGCCTTTGGAAGTAAGCATCCCGGGATTTGCCTGAAGTGATTTGGGAAACCATGGAAAAACCGAGCGGGGCGGTGTAACGGTTAGCGTTCTCGCCTCGCATTCGGGAGGACGGCGGTTCGAATCCCCGTCCGGGCATCCAGATTTGGGTTTTCCATGGTTTCCCCAAATCATTCCAGGCAAATGCCGGGATGCTTCCTTCAAAAGGCCATGGCCAAATTCCTTCCCATTCCTTGCCCCCCATCCTTGCCCCCCATCCTTTCCCGTCTCTAAAGACCTCGATGTTAAAAAGATACGTAAAGCAGTTACAAAAAACATGGAAAACCCAAATCTGGGTGCTCGGACGGGGATTCGAACCGCCGGCCTCCCGAATGCGAGGCCAGAACGCTAACCGTTACACCACCACTCTCGATTTAAAACTTCTGGCAAACAGTAGCGTTCAAAGTACTGTATGTACCTCCGAGAATGGCATTGGTGAGGGCGTGGGTTCGAATATCCGTCAGGCCATCCATTGTTTCCCGAAATCACTCCATCCAAATGCTGGGAAGATTCCTTGGAACATTCAAGGAAAAATTCCTTCCCGTTCCTTGTCTGCAATCCTTTCCCGCCTCTAACGACCTCGAAGTCGACGAGAGGTAAAGCCATAAGAATAAAAAAGATGTAGTAATCAAGAGCAGAAGCAGTTACGATTTTCCTTATTAAAAATTATCACATCACTAATCTCTTAATACTAAAGAAGATAAAATTTATAAAAGTGAATTCCAGTATTCAATTGAGGGTCATTTTTCGAAGGCAGCGAACCTTTCACCGTACCGTTTTTGTTTGCGTGTCTATTAATACTAGTATTTTACTATTGTAGCAAATTACACAGTGAGGCACCGAAATGCGGTTAGTGGCACTACGTGGCACTAGTGGCAATTACGTGAGGTGTTTTTCCGGATTTCGGATCCTCCCCCCCTTTTGGTAAGATTTTTTGGGATATGGTCGGACCTCCCCCATCCCTAAGATGACGTGAGATTTCGAAGTGTAGAACCACTAGGTCTGTCTTAACTCTGACAATAACTTTCTTGAAACTCCTACGAAAGAATTCAACCAATCTTTGGGTTATTTATTAATTTATCGTGGACATAGTTGGTCTGAAATTTTGTTGTAAGTCATTAACTCAGGTATTTAGTGCCTGACACACTCCGTTCAACTACAAGACGATGAAAATTTGTTTCATTGGTGTAACATGATACTTGCTGTTTATTTCCATGTAAGATGTATGCTACGATTTGCTGATGACATTGTCTTGTTAGCAGAACGAGCTGAGGGTATTGAGAAGTTACTGAGTATCATGAACAAAATCCAGAAGGATGATTTTGGACTGAATATAAATCAAAGCAAGCCAAAAGTGATGAAATATAGCAGAAATGATACCAAACACAGTAGATTAAATATAAAAATAGGATCGGATGCAATAGGAGAAGTAAGTGAATTCTGCTACTTGGGAAGCAAAATTACAACCGAAGGCCGAAGAAAGAATGATGTTAAAAGCAAAATAGCACTAGCAAAAAGAGCCTTCATGAAAAAGAGAAATCTTTAGTTTCAAATATTAATCTAGGAATTAGAAAGAACTTTTTAAAACTCTACGTGTGGAGCACTGCACTTTATGGTAGCGAAACGTGGAATTTAGGAATACCGCAAAAAAAGAAAATTGAAGCAATTGAAATGTGGTACTACAGAAGAATGCTGAAAATTGAATGGACAAAGTACGAAATGAACGAGTTTTGGAAATAATGGGTGAGGAAAAAGTTTGTGGAAGAAGCTTACAGAAAGAAGAGACAGGTTGGTAGGTCATATTTTGAGACATGCTGGATTGGTTAATTTATTAGTGGAGGGAACAGTCGAAGGTAAGAACTGTAGAGGAAGACAGAGATTAGAATATATGAAACAGATAATTGAGGACGTGGGCTGTAAGGGGTATGTAGAGATGAAGAGGTTAGCACAAGATAGGAAGGGATGGAGGATTGCATCAAACCAGTCGAAAGACTGATGACACAAAAAAAATAGTGATAATAGACTCTGAAAGAGATTATTCGGTGTAATAAATTACAAATCTACGACGATACATTGGCTGAATGAAAGAAGAGAACACCTCAGTGAATTGAACATTGGGGAGGAGATCCTTGGCAAGTAGGCACACTTTTTTTGGTGAAATCTAGAAGCAGGTCTTGTACAAAGTGGTCAGAAGAACGAAAGAAACAACATAGTGAACTCATAAATAGATTTTGGAAGGACAGGAAGCCAAAAAGTCATCAAGACAACCACCTAAAAAGCTCCAGCGCGCTCTATAAATGGGCATAACATAGAAGCAAAGAATAATGAAAGTACGTTCACTGTGAGCAGCACATAGTTTGTAATCAGAAAACTTTCGTTATTACTATTTACGAAAAATGGACAGAAAGTCACATCACAAAAATAGCCAATTGCTGCCAACATATGGCAACGAAATTCCAAAATTTCCATTAAAAAAAAAAAAACAATTTACTGAAACATTACAAAGTTTCATAATATAGTGTACATCACAGAAACATCCGTCTCTAAAGACCTCGCTGTTGAGAGACGTAAAGCAGTAAAAAAAAAAAAAAAAAAAACAGAAACATATATGTAAACTGGTCAAATAAATGGGATGAAGATTGACGTTGTCAAAATTTGTCACGGAGATGTCCATGTAGATATGCTCCGAAGTGGCGTTTGTACTTGTTTTTGTTTTTAGTCCATAGTTGGAGGATGGATAAAAAATCTTTAAGGTTCTTATGTTTTCTGATTAGAATATTTTAGACAGCATGTCCTGATACCCAAAACATTGTGGTGGTATAGTCTTAATGTCTGGTCGTATTAAAAACTTGCACGTAACCTCAAATGGAGAGATTTGTGATAAATTAAACCTTATTTCCACTGTTTGTAAGAACTTTATAATGGAAGAAATGTTTACAAACCATCAAAGTTGTGACTGAAAAAAAACTTTCGAGTTGAGAAAACCGGCGTCTAGATGAAACCGTGTTAAAAGACACATGATACCCGGGCAAATATGAATGCTCACAATGGATGAAACTCAAGCCGTTATCGGCCAATCAGCAGCGAGATCGTGAAAGCGAGACACCCCGATAAGACTACATTTACGACTTCGCATAAAACGACTGCAACTATCGACTTTGCAGATCGAAGTGATAGAACGGCAAGCGCGCACTCATTGAGAAATGCCAATAATACGATAACGAGCACAATGGACGAAAATTGCGTTTAAATGCCAAGATAATGAAACCAGAAATAGCACGTCACGAACGTAGGTCAACAGGAGAATATCATTCATGACGAGACGGGAACAAAGATAGTAGGATGTTGCCCTATCAGAGATAAACCATTTCTAAGACGAGTCATGCCTAAATTATAATTTATTGCATTAAATTTATAACACAATTTTCGGACGCAATTTTTGCCTCTCAATATTTGATTCTTATGCTTATTGCGCTCTTCATTAAAGCCACATAAGCCCGTTTCGTTTGCTTTAAGAGCAGTAGTCGGCACAGGAAACTGGTGCTTGCAATTTCTTTAGCTATTCCATTCGTTTCTTTTCTTGTCAGGTCTTTCATCTACATCTACATTTCTCAATTCACAAAGTTGTGGGTGGCACAAGGTGCTTTGCACAAAAACTACCTCTGTGCATTCCTATTCCGAATAGTACGAGGGAAGAAAGAATTCACAATGCGGCATCTTATTTCTCTAATCTTATCTCTCCTGTCACTGCGACCCAAACAGGTTGGTGGACGAAGTATTTCATTACATTCATAAATGAAACGGGGTTGTTCGCACGTTTGCCAATAAATTCAAACAAAGTCTGTCAGTCTGCCAGATAGATCCATTCCAGTCTATGTAACAAATCTGTGACGCTTTCGTTCCGACTGTGGCAAACAGTCACAAATCAAGTGACTCGTCTTAGTACTTTCTCTCTCTCTTATTTTTTTTTTTTTTGCTGTCGTCAATCTTTCGACTGGTTTGATGCAATCCTCCTTTCCTTCCTATCTTTTGCTAACATCTTCATTTCTACATACCCATTACAACCCACGTCCTCAACTATCTTCTCCATACCGTCAATTAATTCTTTGAGATATTGATCCCAAACGCCAGAACAGTATTCCAAATGTGGAATCACGAGAGGTTTGTACATTATCTCCCGTATATGTGCTTCAGAATTATTCAGAATTCGACCTATGAATTGCAGCCTAGAATTAGCTCTAACCATGACCGAATTAATGTGCAGGTACCATTTCCGGTTGCTTTGTGCTGTTGCGCCCAAATACTTCAGAGAATCAACAATGCCAATGACTCAGCTGTTCACTTTGAACAAACGGATTCTTTTTTTTAGTTATACACACTGGCCTGCACTTTTTGTAATTTAGTGAAAATTGCAATTTTTCACACCATGCTGAAATAACGTCCAGAGTATTCGGCCGAATTCCTTACTTCTCTATAAATGACCGCATCATCAGCGAACATTCCCAAACTGCTAATAACTCTTGTCTCTGAGATCGTTTATAAAAATTTAGGGGTCGTAAAGGTCATTAGGATTGTGTGGAAGGAACTGGAAGGAATTTGGCCAAGGCCTTTTGAAGGAACCACCCCGGAAACCCTGTAAAACGGAAATCAGGATGGCCGGAACGGGATTCAAACTAGAGTCCTCCAGAATGACGGGTGGAACTCTAACCGCTCGACCGCCAGCAAAGATCCGTGATCAATTACTAATAGGCTTTATTTGATCTAACCCTGCCGTTTAACGATATCCTACAGTTTCACTCGGATTTCGAGACACGAAAAGTTCCAGAGCATTTCTTTTAAAATCCCAAATGACACAAGAATTCGAAGAGAGGATCTTTCGATTCTCACTCAGACACATTACAACGGAGCCACCAAATCACCGGGGTAAAACTCCGTTTTGTATGCTGTCTTCTTTCAGTCGTGGTATGACAGATTTCTGGAAAATTGTTTTCACATTTATAAAGTTTGCTCACAGTCATTCATAGCTGTTGTTTGATTTTATGTTACGAGTATCAAATGACACATATATATCTTCAGATGCCTTTTGTGTAAATGTTTTGGTCAATCTGTTTTCCATCGCAATAAATTTCCTAAAAAAATGATAAGGAAACAGATATAAGCCCGCTAAGACTACACAAACTACTTAGAAGCGTTTGTTAGCTTTCCTTTTTATCCATATTTCCTCATAAGCTTGCTGTGGGCTTCTTTTCTCTCACCTGACCATGTTGTTCCAGGTCTTTTTTTTTAGTCTCTCTTCTCGATCAACTTGTCACTTGTGAATTTTGGATTTAAATATATCTCTGTTTTCGATATCTTTTGGAGCAATTCCTACTAACTTGACGTCTTTCTTAATTTCTTCAATCCATTTTTTTGTATCTTATATTGCTTTACTTCGGTTTTCATAGAATTCGACTATTTGTCTTGTCAGTCTGTTAGGGTTCATTCTTTTGATGTGTCCAAAAATTTTTAGTATTTTCTAATATCACTGTGAATGTCTGCATACTGTAAAATTTCCTGATTATTTTTGAGTCTGTATTGGTCTCCTATGAGGTTTGGGCCCAAAATTCTCCTTATAATTTTGCGTTCCTTTTTCCCAATGTTTTGTATATCTTTCTTCCTGTTCAAAATAATGTTTCTGATACATAAAGACATGCTGGTTTCATAACTGTATTGTAATGTCTCAGTTTTGTGTGCTTGGAGATGCTTTTGTGTTAGGCGATAAGCTGTTTCCATCTTTCGGCTTCTAATTTCATTAGCTTTTGCTTCGGTTCCACTCTCTTGGATATATTTCACCGAGATACTTGAAGTATGGAACTCGTTTGATTTTTCCATATTTTGTCTCCATGTATTTTGGTGTTTTTGTTTATTGCAGGTAATAAATTCTGTTTTCTCAAATTAAACGTCTAGACCCACTTTCTCCGCTATTTCTTTCAAGAGTTCGATCTGTTTCTTGGCTATTGCGATGTCACGGGTTAAGATTGCTAAGTCGTCTGCAAATGCTAGGGAATCTATCTTTAATTTTCCTCTGCCTAATACAATTGGTGGTCAATTCCAAGGATTGATTTTTGTTTCCGCCATTCCTGAACACTTTTTCGATGACGCATTTGAACAGTAACGGAGAGAGTCCGTCTCCTTGTCTTACTCCTGTTTTAATAATGAAGAGTTCTGATATTTCCCCCAAGAATTTTATTTTGGACTTTGTATATGTTAGTGTTTGTATTATTAAAGCAAGAGTTTTGGGGTGTAAGCTTTGTTCTTTTAATATTTGGAATATGACTCACGATCAACTGAATTATATGCTTTTGTTTTTTAAATCGAAAAATGTGCAGGCTAAAAGGCTGCTACAAATCTTTGATGTTTGAGGATAAGGCTACTATATTATGAGGAGAAATAAAGCGCGTATGGTGCATATTGTCGCATTCTAGAACACAATATTTTTTGTACAAGAATTTTCTTCCATCACTCTATTTTCCACTATTGCTTTTCGGCCCTCTATCCAGTGTTTTATGAATTTCGCTTCTTCTTCCCTGTTGCAGTGAATACGAACATATTTTAATGCAACAATTCATTTTCATTTTTTTTTTAAATATGGTCAAACAAGACTAGTTGCTTCCTCGCTATAGTATCTAATTACGTGTGTACACACTGTATCCTACAATTCAGTTCCTTTCATGATGTTGAAGTCTTCGACGTCTTTTCCAGTAGTATTACCTGCGGATTAGTATACTTTCGAGTTATTCATCATCCATACGCCTGATCCATACCTGACAAAACTTTCAGAGGGACATTTGAATATAATTTTTTTTAGTACTTTGACTTATGTTTTTCTGTAGATCGAAGACTTGAAATTACACTGCGTTCCCCAACAATTTCCGCCGAAACACCTCATCAGATCAATAGTTTACGTTCTACTACCACCTTGTGTGTTTGTCAATTTTTTTTTTCCGGACACCAGTACTTTCTTTTTGACCACAAACCTGACATCATATAAGCAATTACAAGAATGACTCATATTTGTGGAAATGATAATGTGTAACTGGAACACTCATAATACTATATATTTACTCCACTGTTTCAAAGTTAAATTTAATTAGATCTTAATAAGAGTTGAAAAGGGCAATTAGCATTCATTATTATAAATTGTGTAATATTATACGGCCCTAACATATATTAGGATCATTAGGATACAAAACAAAATAATTTGACAGCTAATTTCAAATTCGAAGAACCAAAAATGCTCAGAGAAATGGGAGAAAAAAAAGTGTTGACTCATTACTTAGACAACCACACAAAAGCCTTTCTCCAAACCCCACGCAATTACTTTTTGAAATACTCAGTGATGAAAATACGGAAAGGCAATTTAATTCCATAAAAGAATGCAGCCGCAATAGCACAAATGAATTACTGCGAAGTATGGCAGAAATTGCAAACTTCCGATTTAGGCGCGTATAATACCCCGGCGCATTAATGGTCCAACACTGAATAATTCAGTCTAATTTCACAGTCTCATTCAGACACTAATTAGCAAATTTTAACAATTGGATTTCCGTAATTAGAGACACAAGTCAGAAAAAATTAAGTCCCTTAAGCAGCTGCGCTTTTTTTATTACCACGAAATTATGAAATAACAAGTAGAAATTTAGTTAAAAGTTTCCTTTCACAAAAGGCATCCTAGCTTAATGAAAGAGCGGAAAAAATTTAGGAGCAGTTAGCATTTTTTTATATAAAATCCGCAAAACGCTTTGCCGTTTTCCGTTTGAATAATTTCCAGTCATTGACGCTTTTGGCCACTGGACAAAGGATTTCCGATGCCTGACGTGATAGTTCCCGGGGCGGTTCAGAGATGGCGCGCGAGTCCTCTCCGGCGCACGGGCGGTGCTATCCGAACACTGATCCCGCAAACTGGACACCAAATAATTAATGCTAGCTTGCGCGCAAACATCGGATGGGATTACACGGGGCGCGGGATAATGTTGCAGTTTAATTTTGTAATCTGCCTCACTCAATCTGCCTCACTCCCAATAAACCGTTTTATGTATATAAAATAATTTGCCTGCGTCCGATGGATGTGGTGTATCGGCGATTTTCTGACAAACAACCCGCAGCGCACTAATCCAGTCATCTGGCGAAAGTCGAGCCTCTGTCAGGCGGAGCGAACTTCGCCATCGACAAACGAACTTCGTGCGGAAAGGTTTCGGAAAATAAGATAAGTATTGAGGTCGATGTATACGTACCAACACTCGCTCCTGATGATTCAGAAAGTGCGAAATGTAATTTGGTGAAACTTTACGGAAGTGGAATTCATGAGTATCGGAAATAAAGTAAACTTAAGTATTCAAAGTGTATGAATATTGAAATACATACACTTATAACAAAGAAATAATCGGGTGCTAATTGTATTATTATTAACTCCGTTACATATTTTCATAGGGTTTTGTACACTAGTTGTAGTCTGTCCCCGTTAATGTTCAACTTGTATGTAGTGGAAGCAATAAAGAGGTAGAAAAAAAAAATAATATGGTATAAGTAGTCAAGGATAAAAGAAATCAGGATCTTCCGATTTGCTGATGACATTGTCCTGTTAGCAGAACAGGATGAGAATATTGAGAAGTTACTGGATATAACGAACAAAATACTGAAGGAAGATTTTGGACTAAATATAAACCAAAACAATACGAAAGTGATTAAATGAAGTAGAAATGATAGGATCAATAGTAGTTTAAATATAAAAATAGGATCGAAGCAATAGGAGAAGTAAGGCAATTCTGTTACGTGGGAAGTAAACTTACAACCGATGGTCGAAACAGGAATGATGTTAAAAGCTGAGTATCACAAGCGAAAAGAGATTTCATAAAAAAGATAAATCTTTTAGTTTCAAAAACTGATCTAAGATTCAGAAAGAAGTTTTTAAAAATTTATGTGTGGAACAGAGGACTTTATGGTAGAGTGAATGGACTTTAGGAATACCGGAGACAAGGAAAACTGAAGCAGCATTTGAAATGTGGTGCTATTGAAGGATGATGAAAATTAAGTAGACAGATAGTATGAAATGAACGAGTTTTGGAAACGATGGATGAGGAAATAAATTTGTGGGAGAGTCCTATAAAAAGATTTTAACTGCTTTGCTTCTCTCAACAGCGAGGTCTTTAGAGACGGGAATGGATGGGGGCAAGGAATGGGAATGAATTTGGCCATGGCCTTTTTAAGGAAGCATCCCAGCATTTGCCTGGAGTGATTTGGGAAACCATGGAAAACCCAAATCTGGATGCCCGGACGGGGATTCGAACCGCCGTCCTCCCGAATGCGAGGCCAGAACGCTATCCGTTACACCGCCCCGCTCGGTATATAGAAAGAAAAGACAGGATGGTGGGTTACATTTTGAGATATGCGGGATTGGTTAAATTGTTACTGGAGTGAACAGATAAAGGAAGAGATAGACAAAGATTAGAATATACGAAGCCAATAATTGAAGATATAGGTTGTATGGGTTTTGTTGAGATGAAGAAGTTAGCGCAAGATAGGAGATGGAAGATTGCAAAAAAACACTGGGAGTCTCAAGACAGCAAAAATAAATGAATTAAAAAAGTACCTATCCATGTAATTTTGGAGAACTTTTAGGAAGTAAGATTGAGGAATTCTTGAAACATAAAGCATACAAAGAAGTAGAACAACTGTGTATTTAAACAATACAGTGATGTCTGAATGCTACTTGGTTTCATAACCTACATCGTTCATAACTGCGAGAGGAAAACTAACTTTCGTTGAACGTAATTCATGTGAAAACTGCCTTGAGCATTTTCGTGCCGTTTTAAACATTGCACATCCAGTGTCCCAGAAATAAAATGGAATATGTTTCATCTCCAAGCGACATCGGCAAGATGATAAATAAAGAAAACGGTGTCTGGCAGTATTATATTTTTGTTTCGTAGAAAGCAATTCACGCAAATCTAATGGTCCGGTATTGATGCGGTTACATACAATGTACAGCCCACTGTCCCATTCCATGTTTGATTTTGCAGAAAGCTAGTGAGTTAAGAAAAAAGTGAACGGGAATTTATTTTCCATATTTCGATTCATTCAAAACTTTCTGTCGGCTTGTGAAAGGGTATCGACTATTATACAGCGTAAGAACATAGGTGAAAAAGAGATTATGTTTCAATTTAATGTGTCTGAGAGAAAAGTATTAAAAGTTTCACAAAGTTGATGGGGAGGGGAAGCAGTACATAATTTGTCCAAAAATACACGTGACATAATAAGCAAAGACTGTTTTAATTTTAGACAGAATGAAAAGACTGGAAAGCAAAAATGTAAATAAAGTTGTAATAGGTTTCTAGGTTAGTTGGAGGAAAATAATGATTATTATCATTATTAGTTTTTTTACATCGAAAGTCGAGAAAATTTTATAACGAAACTAAATTTAAAGTAATAGAAAAAATTAAAGCTTACTACAGATAGCTGACCAGAGAAATGAACGTTTGGTGTAACACGCTTTTTCGAATACTATTTGGAACAAGTAATTCATGGTTGCTGTTATATTCTAACGTTTGAATAGTAATAAATTGGTTGAGTGTGGTTCCTAAAAAGAATGGAGATGTAACAGAAAAATGGAACGATATCCAAAATATGTCAATAAAACTTGATTAATTTCTGATGTTTTTATCTTTTACCAATTTAGGAATTTTGCTTATTACTCAGCGTTTCGTAAAGAAAATGCTAAAGTTATCTATGAACAATGTTGAAATAATCAAATTTTATGTTGTAGTTTTAACGCCAGCGAGTTGAATAAAAGCAATACAGACTTTCCACGTGGAATATATTCCTATTTTTCAATGAGTAAATGCAAATTCATCTGTATTTCTCTGATTATTTGGAAAAAAAAATGATTTAAAATATGAGTTTTACAAACCAGAGCTAACAATCAGCTACACAGCAATTGAATTGAAAGAATCTATATAAAATCCTTGATCGAATACTAAAGTGAAAGCAAAATAGTCGTACCGAAATTGAGTTTTGAAATCTCGACCGCAAAGGATTCTCACGTTTTAAAATCCGTAAAAGTATACTTTTTGTGCTAGGAAGAAAGCCTACGCAACTCGGAGCCTTTTGTTGGCATTACAACAGATAACTAAGTTCTTTACGTATATGAAGATTGAAATCTTTAATAGCGGCGCCTTTATAACCTGGAGTTAATTACTGACTAGGAGCTGAAGGATTTTCGATCACGCAATTTATAGATATCTAGTCATGGATGTCCAGTTGCTATTGTGTTTTATTTATTTTAATTTTTTAAATTTTTTTTACGCCTCGTTTACGGCTATGGTCATTAAGAGGTGGGACGGGACTGGGGACAATGAACAGGAAGGAATTCGGCTATGGCCTTTTTTTGAAGGAAGCATCCCGGCATTCGCCTGGAGTGATTTGGGGGAAGCATGGAAAACCAAAATCTGGATGCCCGGGGATTCAAAAGCGCGTCCTCCCTAATGCGCTATTGTTAAATTTAATCTGAAATGCAGCTGTTATGGGTGGAATAGTTTATCAGTGTCGCACTCACGGTTAGAAAACGAAAAGATGAAGTGTAAAAAAAAACTTCGTTCTTTAAAAAGATGGAGTTTTAAGCCACTTCGAAGGCAGGAGTCATTAACGAAGGATTCGCACATTTTAGGTGTGCCAAAAAATCAGTTGCGGTGATAGGAGTCACACATCGCGATTTTTAAAAATAAATTCCAGTTTTGCCTCCGAGCCATAATAAAGGCATCAGAGGGAAATTTCTCTCGATGTGCAAACAGCGAGTTTTCCGTTACCGCGCGTGTCGAAGTGTTAATATTTGCATTCACTTTTTCGTGGGCCGGCGGTGGTGGAGTGTGGCCGGTAGTCCGCGGCGCTGCCTACAGATGGCACGGGAGTGGCGTTTCAGTGAAACCAGTAACAGAGTGGCGCAGGGAAATCTTGTTGCGAGGACCATGGCTCGAATACCTGTAGCGTCGTATGAGCTGTTGTTTGCAGAAAAAAAAAATACACGATAGCCAAAAATATGAACTTAGTAATTCAGGAAATAATAAAATAAACATTAAACAAACTCGATAAGAGTTTAACTACGCAATTTTTATTTTTATTTTGAAAACGCGGTTTGAAAATTATCAATACGGTCTTAAAAACGCATTTAAAATCTCGTAAATATTTTTTTTCATGGTGCTAACCATGTATTTATCATAACCAACAGTCAAAGCATCACTAACATAGTTCTGCGTTCCATGCATTAAGCTTTATAAACTCTTTCTATGTCCAAGATCAATGTTTATAGCTAACAGCTTTTTAATTACTTTTTTAAATCTCTTTTCGCTAGTGCTAGTCTGCTTTTTGATATTGTTATTGCTTCCGTCATCAGTTACTATTTTTGCTCTTAAATAACAGAATTTTCCTGCTTTTATTTCATCTGATCCTCTTTTTAAACTTACTCTACTATTATCGCTTTCATTTCTGCTTTTTTTTTTTAAATGATTTTTGTTTTTCTTAGAAACGCATTTAGTCAAAATTCTTCTCCAAATAATTTCTTCGTGTAGTTTCTCAGTAATCTCACTCTTCTCTGCTAAAACGACATTTTTATCACCAAATCGTAGCACACCTATTGTTTCTCCTTTAACACTCAAGCCTAATTAAAATTTTTCTTTTACTTCCTACAACCGTATCTCAAGCCTTTTTAAACTGACGCTTGCCTGTTTTGGTTCTCTACTTTGAGTATACAGCCTTCTGATTCTTACATACATTTTAAATTATTCTAGTATCTCGATATTTCTCACCTCTACTCAAAGCCTATTTCTACGACCATATGCGCAACAGAAGATTTTTTCTCCCTCTTGATACGTTATTCTCTTACAAAGCCAAAATTGTTTCCTTTCATAAGCTCAAACTGAGCTTTATCTTAATGTCGCTTCCAATTTCCTTTCTTCTGTATATTATCCCAACCAGTCATTTAGAAAAATGTTACACTAGCCTATTGAGCGATATTATTTTATCTTTTCCAATTTATGCTTTCTTCGGCCGATACCTTCGTTAAAATCGGTGAGAATATTCGTATCTTTCAAAATCTGTTTGAATAATTTCTGGATTTCTTCTTTCCTAGAGATTTTAACAGTTCTTGAGGAATCTTATCAATCCTAGTCTTCTCTGAATTCATCTGGTTCAAAGCTCTGCCCAATTCTGGCCTATACCAAAAACCATAAGATCAATGTGGTATTCTCTTTCCAGCACACTGTTGTTCAGCCCATTAAAGTTCCAGTTTTTCTAGGTATTCCTTACGTTGGTTACATCTAACGCTCTGAGTTTAAAAGATGTTTCCCGTCAGGAACTTTAATGTTTATAATCGCTTTCTTTGTTTCCCAAAAATTCTAGTTTTGATTCTCCTACAAATCATATCTATTTTACCTACGACTATTTCCCTTCCTACTTTTTCACTTTTTTGTTCCAGACAAGTTTATTTGGATTTCTTGCATTTCCTGTTTATCCTGTTTCATCTTCTTCATTTTTGTGACTTCTCCTTTGATCCAACAACCCCTATTTTTTTGTGATCAATTTTTTCGGCCAGTTTCTTTCCTAAAACATTTTCTTTTCTGGCTTTGATTCTATCACACTTAGGGGCATTCCACTCTCATTTACTTCCTATATCTGCATTTGCAGTCTACGCAGATTTGTTTCTAATGTGAGGTTTGTATTTAATGCGCTGTTCTCTTAGGGGGCGTCCATTAATTACGTGAGGTGAAATATGGGGGAGGGGTTCCGGCGAAATCTCACGAAACCTCACCAAGGAGGAGGGGGGGGGGTCAACGGAAATCTCACGTGAGGTTTTGAAATGTAGAATGGCAGTGCTAAAAAAAAAAAAAAAAAAAAAGGTCTACAAATGGGGCGAAAGTCGAATTTAGGGGGGTAAAAACAGAATTTAGGGGGGTATAACCACCTTTGGGAGCATGAGACTTTAAAAAAAAAGTTGCGAGGTCCATTCGTAGGGGGAGGGCGGGGGGTTTCCGTCAAAATCTCAACGTCATTTTACAGGGGGGGGGTGTCAATCCAAATCTCACGAAGTCTGACCAGAGGGGGGAGGGGGGGTACGGAATTCCGGAATAACATCTCACGTGATTAATGAACGCCCCCTTACCGTCGATCATACCGGACTCCTACTCTCCTTTTTTTATCTGCTTTATATCTCTCTAACAGCGAGGTCTTTAGAGAAGGGAAAGGATGGGGGGCAAGGAATGGGAAGGAATTCGGCCATGGCTTTTTGAAGGAAGCATCCCGGCATTTGCCTCGAGTGACTTGGGAAACGATGGAAAACCCAAATCTGGATGCCCGGACGGGGATTCGAACCGCCGTCCTCCCGAATGCGAGGCGAGAACGCTAACCGTTACACCACCACGCTCGGTCCCTACTCTATTCACTCTGCTGTTAGCTATTGCTGGATTCTTTCAACGATAAATGACTCTCTCCGCGGTCGCACTTTTCCCATCCTCGCAACAGATATTTTCCAGTGGATAAATCGGGCCCCTCAAGAATCGTTTGCGATCATGTAACCTTGGCATCAACGTTGTAAAAATGAGCATATCTTAAGGCAGATTATTTTGAAAAATGAAGAGAGCTGGTGGTAATTGTATTTTTTTTTTGCTTCAGAAAAAAAGGATACTGAGCCATATCACTTAAAGTCACCTCATACCACTACTACCGCCAAGCTGGAAGAGTTAAGTCGTAAAGATTTCTGTCATAAGATATAACGAAAACAGGCACAATGGCATATACAGTGGAACCTCCGTAAGTCGAATTTCATGGGAGAAGCGAAAAAATTCGAATTATTGAGGTTTCGACTTGTAAAGGGTTTTGACTAAAAGAGATTTTGTAGGTTCGACTTAGGGACGTTTAGATTCTATCCTACCTAATTTTAAGTTACAGAGGTGAAATAAATAAAAATTCGTGTTACAGAAGTAATGCTTACTAGCAAGTTAAGAATTTGTAGGTATACATAAACATAAAAAAATCTCAGTTAACGATAACATGCCTTTTCTTGTATTATTGGTCCCATAACACTAATGCTTTGTTTTCGACTCTGCTTAAGCCATTTAAGTAAGCAATCTTGCAAGTTGGTAAATTCTAGTTCTTTGTCTTTTGCAGAGCAAATTATGACCACTTTCATTTTTTTTCATAATTTCTGATTCATTTTTTATTATTGTTGACAGAGTATGCACCGGTAAGCCAAATTGATCATCAATACCTTTATTCTTTTTACAGTTCTTTGTAGCTTCGACCACTTTTAACTTTTCAGATAGACTCATAGTTTTCAATTTACATTTCATAGAACTAATTTTTCAGTAATAGTGTTTGTGCACTGTATCAGAATTTGACGTGAATGCCAGTAGACTAAACTGATTCTGTGATATTGAAGACTTCCTTCGATAGAGATAAAAAAAATAGCCACAACAATACATAACAATAAATACCCAAAATGAAACAAAGGGACACCTGGTAAACACAAGTTGATGTCAGTCGTAAAAACCGGTAATCATTTCTTTTAAGAATTAGCAACAAACCCTATTTATTGCACACTCCTAAAATTACTTCTAAGAAAGTATTTTCGGCATTATTCTTAAAGTCTGTAACATACTTATTTTGTCTTCGAGCTATAAAGATAGTTAATTTAAAATTATTAAGTTGTAGAAGTAATAGAATCAAACACTTATATATTCAAGACACAAAGGTCATATATACATATATATATTACTTTTTTTCCCCGAGGGAAAATACGCACTGAAATGCCTTGTAGTGAAATACCGATTATTTCGACTTATCAAGGTCTCAGTTTTCCAGTAATGGAGATTTTTGGACTTTGAGGGAAGGGAACAAAGGTCTCATTTAAATTTTAGAGATTTTCGACTTATCAATGTTCGACTTATCAAGGTTCGACTAATCAATGTTCGACTTATCGTGGTTCGACTAATCAATGTTCGACTTATCGTGGTTCGACCTATCGATGTTCGACTGATCGATGTTCGACTGATCGATGTTCGACTGATCGATGTTCGGCTTATCGATGTTCGACTTATCGATGTTCGACTTATCGATGTTCGACTTATCGTTGTTCGACTTATCGTTGTTCGACTTATCGTTGTTCGACTTGTCGATTTTCGACTTATCGATGTTCGACTTGTCGAGGTTCTACTGTATTTCTGACAACGATCGTTCTGTGTTGTTATGGGGGCATCTGCGTTGGCGTGAGCTCATGGGTGCAGCCCTTCAATGCCATCTCTTCGGACTGGACGGCAAAGCGGAGAGCCATTCACCACAACACAATGTGACGAAAATCCCCCGGAATGGCCTTTGTTTCGCCGGCGGCCTCTTCTCGTCTGGAGAGAAACTCCAACGCCGACTGGAGGGCAGAACGGTGGCGGCATAACAATAATCATCGAACTTCGGCACCAGTCCAAAGAAAAGGCAGGGCCGGGACGGAAGAAAAGGAGACGACGGGAGAAGTGTAAGGCAATGCAAAACACAAGGGCGGCCGCAAACAATCGGCCTCGTTATGACGGCTCGCCACACAGGGCAATCGATGCTGCGGCCACCACAAAGGCCCAGCAGAGAGAGAGACAGTTGACGGAAATGTACCAACTACTGCAAAGCTGACAGCACGGTCTGTCCATATCGGGCCTAGGACATTTAGACACGTTAAATTAAACTGCATATGACATTGTTGGCCGGGAGACCCCGAAAGATAGTACGGTCACCAAATAATTGACTTAGGTTTGCCGCACATTTCGCCTCTGTCGTTGCTGGAACTACATCTACATCTACATATATACACTGCAATTCACAAAATTGTAGGTGGCAGAGGGTGCTCAGCACCAAAGCTAATCTCTTTGTTGTGCATTCCAATCCCTAATGGTACGAGGGAAAAAAGAATTGTAAAGGTCCAAATATTATTAGGGGTATGAGAATAAATGTTTTAAGATTGATTTGTGAACATTCGAGAGAGCTGCTCCACTTAGCGCTCAGTTGCTGAGTCGCGAATTCCATACACATGCCGCGGAGCAATGCCCTGGCTAGCGTCAGTAACGTGATAGTATTTAAAGGGAGACGCCATCTTGTCTCGCGCTCTGCAGTTCAGTTGACCAACGAGACTGGCACGATGTAGCAAGGTAATAGTTGCGAGTCGGTCTGCTGCCGCATGGCAGTTAGACGTAGTCTGTTCTAGTCTTCTTGTAGTATAAGTATTTCATTCTGTTATATAGCTCGTCTGTCTGTAAGTTCCAGCATCATCATGCATTCCTAAATTCATAGTTTAACTTGTACCTTGAGTCTCGTGCATCATTGTTTATAATGTTCGCGTTGGGTATTCATAATCTTAACAGTTATCATTGGTTCCAAATCATGCCATAGTTAAATCATTATGACACGTCCGAAGGAGACTTCGTTCCCTTACTGTCGATACCATATTGGTAATTCTGGGAGCTACCGCGCGTGTTATTCCTCCCATCATAACTTAGTTGGAAATGCGGACGCATGTATTATGTTCAGTATCTAAAGAATAAATACTCTCATTCAATCCACTCTTCTGGTGTTCCCAAATCATTTATCAGTCGTTAGAGTAAGTTACCCAGTTCTTTCAGATATAATATATATGATGTGAGTAATATGTCCCTAAGGTAAGAAGTAGGCCTACATGTTTTATCTATTGCTAAGAATAATGTTATCTTCATCGATTACTAATTAACGCAGTGGGCGAATCTGCTTCACTAAACTCGCCTGGTGTCAGCCTGACAATTCAATATAATTTTATATCAATATGCCCACTTGATAGTTGCTCAATGTAATAATATCACAAAACGCCCACAAAGTGAAAGACCACTACAACCACGGCTAATCCTTTACAGAATTCATATAAGAATCATTGCGGCACCTTATTTCTCTAATCTTATCTTTCCTGTCATTCCGGCTCAAATAGTTTGGTGGACGAAGTATTTCACTACACTCGTGAGTGAAAGTGGGAGTACAAGTAAGCCTTGGTCACACGGGGCGATTTTTGTCGCTGCTACTTAAATAGCAGCGAGTGCTCTCTTCATGTGACAAAGTAATCGACTAACATCTATCAAAAAGTAACGGTGACTTGATTTGAACATGCAAGTAGCGTAATAATGTGGCGGTCACGTGACCTAGTAGTCGCTATGCAGCGCTGTTGTCGTTTCGTCTAACAATTCAGTGGCTAGTGTTTTTATTGTTGTCAGAAGTGGCGTTCACCGTTTGGTTTTGTGTGTGTGGTTTTTGTTTTTGATGTGCGTATGTGAAATGCTAATAAATGAACTTCTGCTGAACTGGCGTGCGACTTTCATTTAGTATCTGTGTCAGTATATGTGTTTGCCTGTATTTACAGAATGAGAGAAGCGCACCAAGACTCTGTGAGTGCCTGCAGACACCTGCTGGGCCGGTTTCCCACAGCTGCTTGGGATCTGTGACTTGATTCGATAACGATCAGGCGGATAGGCATGTGCCCAGTCATCGTCCACTGTGTCTTAACGGCGCCGAAACCCAGGAAATGACATTTCATCCGTCTCGCCCTGTCGCCCGCTACATGACGGTGCGAGAGACTCTAAAAACGAACAGAATCCTTCGTCCCGATAGCCATCGCAAGGAAAGGCGGCACACGACCAAACGGATCTCTCAGCTCCTCACCACACACAGCGGGACAAGCGACAGTGTTCAAGTCATTCCACTTTCCACAAAACTAATTAGATTGGTAAAGGTTGTTTTTTCAAAACGTCTATATTTTGTTTATCGCATAAACGCTTTTGATAATATTGCTGAAGTCGTAATCCGTAATTTTTTTGTTGCCGTCATCGGTCTCTTGCCTGTTTGATACAATCCTCCTCCATCCCTTCCTATCTTGCACCAACCTCGTCAAATCAGCATACCCCTTATAACACATGTCCTCAGCTATCTGCTTCATATATTCTAATCTCTGTCTTCCTCTACAGTTCTTGCCTTCGACTGTACCGTTCACTAACAAATTAACCAATTCAGCATGTCTCAAAATATGACCATCCATCCTGTATCTTCTTTCTGACTCTTCCACAAACTTCTTTCTTTTTCAGCATCCTTATATAGCACCACATTTCAAATGCTTCAATTTTCCTTCTTTCTGGTATCCCTAAGGTGATCCACTACCATTAAGTGCTGTGCTCCACACATAGAGTTCTTTCTAAGTCCTCGATTAATATTTTAAACTAAAATATTTCTTCTTTTTTTTCATGAAGGATCTTTTTATTAATGCTATTCTGGTTTAAAATCATTCCTGCTTCGGCCATCAGTTTTAATTTTACTTCCCAAGTAACACAAATTACTTACTTCTTCTATCACATCCGATTCTATTTTCATATTTAGTCTTCTATTACTGGTATTATTTCTGCTACATTTTGTCACTTATGTCTTGCTATGATTTACAATTTAGTCCCGAATGTTCCTTCAGTATTTGGTTCAC
This sequence comes from Vandiemenella viatica, assembly GCA_031002005.1. Lineage (NCBI taxonomy): Eukaryota > Metazoa > Arthropoda > Insecta > Orthoptera > Morabidae > Vandiemenella > Vandiemenella viatica. The sequence continues at coordinate 56,760,939 of CM061914.1, read as the reverse complement.
GACATTCGATAACATCTCAATATACTCAGTCTGTTCTACTAACAACACAATGACATCAGCAAATCATAGCATACCGATTTTTTTCTCCTTGAACGGTTATGCCACCTATTTTAGGGAATAGCATAGGCCTACAGCGCGCAACCCATATACAGGCTTTCCTTGTAGCAAGACTTCACATAGCATATTCATTTAGATCTATACAATATTCATTCTTTTACATATTTTCTTTAAATGGCGCTTTACGGCTTATAGATTACGTGGGCGTTTAACCAGGATTAGCATTTATGACAAAAAAAAAAAAAGATAATCGAGCATGGTATATATGAAGGATACACCCAGACACTGTCGTCATTTCTGGAACATTTTTATTCCAGTATGTAGCGGTTTACTGATGAGATAGTGCTGTTAATACACAAGAGCGAGGACACAGGGAAACTACTGATGACATAGATAAACTACTGCGGGAAAAACTTGAACTGGCTTTTAAACAAAGCATGACAAAGCCCGAGCGTGGGGGTGAGACGTAACGCTCTGACCTAGCATTCGGGAAGACGCGGGTTCGAATCCAGATTTCGGTTTTCCACTGTTTCCAGAAATTACTACAGGCGAATGCCGGGACGTTTCCTTTAAAAGACCATGGCCGAATTGCTTCCCGTTCCTTTTACGCAGTACTTTTCCACCACTAGTAACCTCGACGTCAACGAATAATAAAGGTAGGTAAAATATGGAAGACGAAAGTCATGAAACGTAACACAAATTAGAACAGTAACAGTAGATTAAATTCTAAAAAAAAAAAAAGGGGGATCAGATGTAATATCAGAAGAAAGTGAATTCTTTTACTTAGGAAGGAAAATTACAACTGATGGCAGAAGCAGAAGCGATGTCAAAAACAGAAAAATACTAGCGAAACGAGCTTTAACCACAAATCTCTTAGGTTCAACTCTTGAGCTAGGACTCTCAAAGAACTTGTTGAAACTCAGTAAATGCAGAGAAAATTTAAGGATACAGAAAAGAAGGAAAATGTAGGCAATTGAAGAGTGGAGCTATGTTTAAAATGCAGTGGACAGATAAAGAACGAAATTAATGTGTTTTGGAATTGGTGGGCGAGGAAAGAAGTTTGTAGAAGAGACCGGATGGTGGATCATTCTTGGAGACATGAGGGATTGATTAATTTGTAAGTGGAGAGAACACAGAAGGAACGAACTACAGAGGTAGACAAAGATTAGAATACCGTCATCATCATCACCACCCGTGACAGTTTGCAGCATGTGACCAGGAACACAGACCTCTCCATCGTTTAGTATCCTTATACCATTCTTCCTGTTCCGCTACTATCCTGTCCGCTCGTGTCTCAATCTTTCCGGTTCCCACAGTACATCTATCAACTGGCCTTGCCGAAGCCTACTCGTTTCCAATTTCAAATTAGACATTTTCTTATGCCTCCTTGCGTCACTAATCATCTTCGTTTGTCCATACCACTGGAGTCTTTCTTTTTTAATTAAAGAATAGAGTACATGATGCAGATAATGCAGGACGCAAGTTGTAAGGGGGCATCCATAAATTACGTGAGGTGAAATGGGGGGGGCCCGGAAAAATCTCACCAAGGGGGGGGGATCTAAGAAAATCTCACGTGAGATTTGTGAAAAATTATTGTAGTGTTAAAAAAAAAAAGGTCTCCGAAAGGAGATTTTAGGAGAGTTTTTCGTCGAAAAGTGAGGGCGTAACCGACTTTTGGAAGGGCGAGATAAAAAAAAGGTCTCAAAAAGTGATCTCACGAAGTCGCACCAGAGGGGGGGGGGGGAGAGAAATCCGAAAAAAAAAAACCTCGCGTAACTTATGGATGTCCCGTAAAGGGTTGTTGGAATAAACAGTTGGAGGATTGGACCAAAAGAGTCGAGAGACTGATTACTTGGAAAAAGTTTAGGGGAGCGTCCATAAAATACGCGGCTCGGTCTGGGGGGGGGGGGTTTGACTGGAAAGCTACGCTGCGCTACGTGGAGGAGGGAGGGGGGGGGGGGTTCCGAGCTAGGCGACATTGCTTTCCATTCATATCATTTTTCACAATTAAAATGAGGTACAGAACACACAGCAGCATTTGAATATTTGTTTCATTCATTTAATTATCTCCGTATGTAATTTACATAGTTTGAAAAGAGAAAACAGTACAAAATGTCTTCTGGAATCAAAAGGGAAAAAAGCTACGTGCTACGTAGGGTAAGGAGGGAGAGGGGGGGGGGGGGTAGAAGGATAAGTCATTTCGGGCAACGTGGGGGGAGGGGGGTTTATGGAGCTACGTGGTTTATGGGTGATCCCTAGGGAATGAAAACCGTGGGAGGTTTCTCTTATGACTTAACCGGTTATTTATCACGTGATGGAAAAAAATACATAGCCCCATGTTTCTGTGTATAAGACTGTGTGTGGCGGATGAGCAGTAATGTTCTGCCATCGCATTCGGGAGTAGGCGGGTTCGAATCCCCATCTGGCCATACAGCTTTCGGATTCTCCACGGTGTACCGAAATTACCCAACGCGAATGCCTGGATGGTTCCTTCAAAAGACCCTTAGTCCTTTCCCGCCTCTAATGTCCTCGACGTCGACCAAGTGTTAATCCATAAGGGAAAAAAGTGTGTCAGACGTTAATTTGTTTCTGAGTTGAGTAATTTTGAATTATTTAGGTGGGGACTATCCCAGCATTGGTCTCGCAGATTACGAAAAATCGCCTAAAATCTGTAATCAAGACATCCGGAAAATCAGATCTACCTTTTTTTTCGTTATAACTTTAAGCGTCATCGATGCAGTTATTAGAGACAGGAAAGTACTGGCGGCAAGGAATTCTGCCATGTCCTTTTGAAGGAACCGTCCCATCATTCGCCTGGAGGGATTTCGGGAAACCACAGAAAATCTGTATCCGGATGGCCGGGCGGGGGTTCGAACGTGTGTCATCCCGAATGCGAGGCAAGAGTGTTGCCGCTTCCCACGCCTATTACCGCGACGCCTTCAAGTGCACGTCTAAACTGGAAGGTTCAAAAAATCACGGAAAACTGAAATATGGACGATCTGACATGAAATCGAACGAAGGTCCTCCTGAATGCTACGCCCGAATCGATCAAACACACGTGACAGAGTATGAGATTATGAGTAATAATTACTAACACCAATAATCTGATTCTCAGTTAGCACATGATATTATCTGTAGCGTTGGTTAATTAGTCAATGATCACAGATTGAATGATAACATTATAAGGAAGCGAAATTCACTGAGCAACGGCCAACTTTCTCTTAATATTACCCTTATTAGGACTGTTTACAAGTTGAAAATTATGGAAAAATTGTAGGCTGAGATGTCTCAAGCTTATTGGATCTTGGAATAAAATAGACACCGTCATCGTTATTCAAAATTCTCGTACCTGAAACAGAGTCTGGTGAGTGAGCGATTAACATTCGGGCTTCACATTTGGGAGGACGATGGTTCGTCGCCCACCCTGCTATCACGGCCTCGATTTGTCATTGTTTTCTGAAAATACTCCGGGCGAATGCTGCAATCGTTCCTACAAAACGGCCATAGCGGAATTCTTTCCCGTCCCTTGCAAACAATAAGCACTGACCAAAAATAAATTCTTACATGAAAAAGATCTCGATTGCCATTCAATAAATTCATATTATGACAGAATGTAAACTAATTTTTCCATGTTAACGATGTGCTACAGCAGTACTTATTCACAATACGTCCGGCTAGATTTAACAACACATGGAGAGCGTGGAAACATTAGAATTCCAGATACTCGGCGTTTCTTCTGTCGGAATAAGTTCCGCGGAACTACCGGAGAACGGGCAGGGACGGCTATGTAAATCCGGTTGACGCTAATGGAGCTGACTAAATTGACAGTGCATTAGGCGATGGAAGTAAAGAACGTCATTTCAGCTGACGGAAATATCACGAAGAACGCCTGTACCTATCTAAGCATATCCGTGATCGAGAGATAACAAGCAGTTATAGATACACTTCTTTAGAGTATTGCTAATGACGCCAGGTGAAGCAAAAATGAAGTCTTTCGACTCCGATGTGACAAGGCCTGTTTCAAACCCCGACCACAAAGGGTTCGGGAGGTTTGGTCGTCGATCCAGCCATCAGATTTCATGCTTTACAGAAATCACTCCAAGGGATTGGTTCCTCCAAAACGCAATGACCGAATTTTCTTTTGTACCTTTCACTCAATACTCCTTCGACTCTCGACGTCGACAAGCCGTAAAAACTAATAAAATAAATAAATCTGCAACACGGAGATAAGCAGAGAGAGGTTCCTTAAGGACACCTCAGAAAATAACAACTCCAGTGGAAAACGAAAGGTCATAGCTAGGAAGGACAAAGAGATCACCTACATCGAGAGTTTGTTGATGATGAAACACTCAGAATAAGTTGAGGTCGAAGATCAAGCCACCGAAGCTGCGAAGGCTCGGATCTGGCATTGAGGGAGGACGTCGTTTTGAATCCATCAAAATTTCGTTTCGAAGCTAGTCGATCAGAGGAAAGGCTCGAATCTGGCATTGGGGGAGGACGTAGGTTTGAATCCTCATTCGTCCATCCAGATTTCGGTTCGAAGCTGGTCGACCAGAGGAAAGGCTCGGATCTGGCATAGAGGGAGGACGTAGGTTTGAATCCTCATTCGTCCATCCAGATTTCTGTTCGAAGCTGGTAGACCAGAGGAAAGGCACGGTTCTGACATTGAGGGAGGACGTAGGTTTGAATCCTCATTCGTCCATCAAGATTTCGGTTCGAAGCTGGTAGACCAGAGGAAAGGCACGGTTCTGGCATTGAGGGAGGACGTAGGTTTGAATCCTCATTCGTCCATCCAGATTTCGGTTTACCACGGTTTCACGAGTTCATTCCAGGCGATGGTTCATTCAAAAGATCGTTACCTCATCCTTTCCCCATCTCTAATGATCTCAACGTAAAGTCTAAAGTAAAAAGTAAAGTCAACCTGGTGATGTGTGACTACATCAACGCTGATATTACCAAGTGTGAGAGCGGAGAATAAGAAAACAGAGCACCTGCTTCATTGTCCACTACGTAAATCTTCGCGCACAGAAGACGGCTTACATCAAGAGATCTAGAATGCTTAAGTTCTGGTACAGATAAGTCGAAGATCAATATGTAATGACGAGTAGTCAGTGATAGCAATGGTCACTTCGATTAACCTGACAGTATTAATAGTAGTATATTGGCTTTCGAATTATGGCTTCAGACTTTAAATTATTTCTCTTAAGGTTTTAAATAATTTTTGTACACTTTCGATGGATATCAGTGACTAGTGGATTGTTATTAAACTTATCGGTAATGCGAAATTTTCCAGGATGGTTCGAAGAAAGGCTGCAATATGACTGGCTGATAACCTTGCTGTCTTTTAAAAATTCGATTTTAAATGACTAGTCGAGGACCAGTCAAGGGATTTCACTTCTAGCTACAGTCTTATAGGCTAGTTAGTAAAACGTTTAGGTTCATTTATTTGTTATTTTGGTATATTTAAGTCTGGTGTTGCTGAGAATAAGTAAATTCATGTGATATATGTTCTTTGATACATCTTCAAAGTTGTATGCTGAAGACAAATAAGTCGTAAAATTACATGTTTACTAACGACAGGGATAAAACAAAGATTTCCTAGCAGCCTCACATTGCAGGGGTCGCCGGTTCGTGTGCGGCCTCGGGCATGGGTGGTTTTAACTAAGTGTTGTGTTTGTCTTGAGTCGTCTATACCACGGAGAATCTATAATACATTGAGTAATCCAATACTTACTTGCAAACTACAAAATTACATAGTAGCCAAATTCCAATTTAAAAAAAAGATAAAAAAATAAAGATTTTCTAAACGCGGACAACTTTTATGTTATTATTTGCGTCTCCTTATAAGTAGATGTTTCTGACAGGAGGATAAATAAAATTACAATAAAACTGTTTTTGCATAGCAACTATTCCCATATTTACCGACCGCGATTTAAACTTACCAAAATTTGGTCGAGCAAACCGAGACTCTAAGTAGATTCCTCTTGGTTGACAAAACGGGAGTTTACGTAATAATTAATTATCCGGCAATTACGGTATAATTTCATAAAACACCAGCAGTGCCAGAAGAGGACGTCTTCGTATTGCGGGTGAACCTTACAGCTCAGTTGTGAAAGGTGACCAGGGACGACGTTGTGGCCATTATCTAAGAGGAGCCATCGCCGCTCTCCTTTACTGGAGGGCCTGCTTCCGAGAGGAGAGCTGAGCGGGCCACATCAAAGAGGCGTGCAAGGCGCGGCGGTACTTATTATTTTTAGGATCGAGGAGGTGGAGGGGGTGGTATCTGGCGACGCTCGGCGCCCCGACGTCGCCGCCTTCAAAGGGCGCGCCGCCTGCCCGATTGTTTGGCCCTCCGCCACGAGAGGCGCTGGAGGGCCGCTGACGGTGCCCTTATAGTCTCAAGAGAAGGCCGCTGTACTGTACCAGCGACAAGCAACCGCTTAGGGACCAGGCAAGATTTCTGATTAGCTCCACAGGTAGATCGCCGACAGCAAAATGCAAACCGAATATTATATTAATTTCACAAATTAATTTACTAAATTATAAAAGAAGTAATATTTTCTGTCATTGTTTACCGATCTCTTTTCATCTTGAACTAACCTCTTTTTCTCAATATAATCTGTACAAATTAAGTCCTCAGCATCACTTTATAACATTTGTATTCCTGTACACATCCTTCCTTCTTCTGTTCCCCCTTTCTCCCCTATGTAACGTGACGCGCTGTCGCCACGTTCCAATGTGCATTTTTATTATATAAATATCCACCTAAATAGATTTTTGTTGTAAATTCCTAAAGTACGCAAGATTCCAAGTGAGGACTGTAATACAATGGTGAACATTCAGTGTATCTTGTTGAAGCGAATATTAAAGAATTATTGAGCTGTGTAGATAATCGTGGTCTACCCGAACCATGGCAACAGGAAGTCGCGGATTTAGGGTTTTACCGGACGACACACTCTGCTCCCTGGGGGTGGGCGGTCAACAAGGTCACTCATCTAGCGGGAAATGCCTGCCGCCCGAACCAGAGTCGTCCCCGAACGCAGCCGAAAATGTCCGAACTCTGTTAGCTACGCGCGGCAAATAAGATATCAGGGATATCACGTGACATTAGGTGCCAACCTGAAGATCCAATCCAAATGAGCATATAACTTAAAATCCTGGGAATTTTCTGTTGAATGTGATCTTCGAAACTGCAAGGGGGTGGAGCCAGAAGTTTTCCTCGTGGACCGAAGAGCGAGGAGCTGGACATTCTACATTCGATTCTAGGCGAGTCTAGTCTGAGGTGGACTTGGAAGGTTGGCTTCTCTCGCCATCTGCCGCTGTACGACTCCTGGCTGCCGGCTTGCTGGAGCAGGCTTATCACGGCGACACCGCCAGTAATGCGATGATGTGCATTAACAGACAGGACGTGTCTGTAGCCGCCTTGTGAGATAGTCTCACATACCGTGGGTCATCTCCGAACACCGCAGACATCAGACACAGAACTACAATGGTAACTTATTACGACCAAGCCATATGATTGTGCATTCCCTGAAACTGAGTCCTTAAGCGGTTTTGAGAGGATAGATCCATGTTCTAACTTTCTAATTGAAAACCCCCTGAGCTAGCGGTATAATATGCCAGAACTAGTTATTTTCGAATGATATGTTGTTCATTCGTGGCGCTTATGATTTTCTTTTTTAACTGTAAAGTCGCAGTATTATGATACCTTTGTCTGAGGTCGTCATAACTTGTATTTTTCATTGTTTCCAATTGTCATTATTTCTTGCATTTTACTTCTGAGATATGTTTAAAAGTAAATATACAATTGTTTGCTTACTCATGACGGCTAATGGTACCTCTGATCATTGCTTTTATGATTTTACCAATTTGTGTTAATGTTAACGGTAAATTCGCTCAGACTTGTAATCGCCAATGATGAGAAAATAAATGTCATATTGTGACAATTTTCCTAAATTCCAACTAACATCGAGATTCTTGCAAAATTAATAAATTTTAACTCCTTCATAAAAATTAAAATTAAAAATTCCCTTTTATTAATCATAAAGGTATGAAAGGTAATTGTAAAATAGTTTGCTCACTAAGGCACCCACTACACCTATCAGCCCAAGTCGCAGAGAAAATGGTCGAATGGAAAATGATGTGTACATCTGCGACTTTTGCAAGTAAGAAATGAAGAAAATACTTTTTTTCCATAAAATTTTCATAATAGTTTTTGAACAAATTTTGGTGTATCTACTTATTACGAGATAAATTTAGTTGTTCATTTAAATAGCACATATTTTTACCACCTCCTGAAAATCAATCATTTTTTTTGTTGATCTTTTATTTTGGAAAACTGAAACTGCTTATTGACGTTTTGACTGCTCATACCAACTTCAGGGTACTTTTTAGAAGTAAGCGACACAAAAATTATCCGTGTTAAGTGAGCAGGTAAATGGCTACATACCAAAATGAAAGTAGTAGCCGGATTTTGAATCATCTCCTCTAACAATTAACCAGAATTGCGTCTCAATAATATTACCCACCAGATGTGGATAAAGTTAATTATAGATTACGATTCATAGGTCGTATTTTGAAGAATTGTGACGCTCATACAAAGGAAATAGCGTATTTAACTTTCGTGCGTCCACCTTTTAATTACTATTCCGCAGTTTCGGATCTGTATCTCAAGGAATTGATTGACGCGTTAGAGAAAGTGCAGAGGAGAGCCACTCGATTCGTGACTTCTGAGCTCTTAGCAAACACTGTCTCGTGTGAACTCTACTACAGACTGGTTTCCTGAAGATCATTAGGAACTGAGATCGAAATGCTGGGCATAGCATAACATCCCGCAAACACCAGTAAAGGCTTCAATACTAATGATGCAATTCACTGCAAGGGTGAAACGGGTATGTAATCAAATACTTTAATCAAATTAATGGTCATTTCAATAGTTAAGGCAACATTCAATTGCTTGTCTGAGCTGATTTCTTAAAATCATCACTGACCGAAACCAGAATGGTGAAAAAGGAATTTGAACCAATGCACCAGGTGACTCGGGAAACTCCACCAACGCTACACCCTGAATAATTTGCAATGTATATCCTCTTTATGGGAGTCTTCCAGTATTTGCCTGGATTGATTTCTTAAAACCATCACTGACCGAAACTGGATAGGTTTATTTTTGCACGAGGCTTTAGGCCTCTCCGTGGTCGTTTATGAGGGAAAGGACTGGGGGCAAGGAACGGTACGGAATTTGGTCATGGTCTTTTTGAATGAACCATCCGGCATTCGCTTGGAGGGATTTGGGGAAACCATGTAAAACCAAAATCTGGATGCCCGGACGGGGCTGCGAACCAGCGTCCTCCTGAATGCGAGGCCAGAGAGTTACCACAGCTGTGGAGTGTTGCACGACACTGTGCGCGGAATGAACCTGTTACGCAAGACGAGGCTAATCCCAGTAATGCGGCCAAGTTCGCCAGATAAGGCCTTGAGGGGACCATCAGTCAAGCCACAGCACGATCTGATTTACGCGTTGCATAACCTCCCCCGGCGCCTCTAAATCCCCTCAGCTGATCTGATAGCACACTGGACTTCATTCCGCCAGCGCCGAGGGGGCAATCACTGTCACAGTCCCCCCCAACTCGCAACGAAAAAATCTATAGCATTCCTTCAAGACCCACGCTGTCCGACAAGTGTATTATTACACCAGACCGCAAGAAGGTGTCTATACATATAAAAATGAATGTTGGTATATCCGAGATTAATAGGATTCGACATCGTTTGACCGATCACCATGAAAGTTGGCACATACATGTAGTTTTTCATGAAAAAGGTTTCTGACCAAAAAAGTAAATAAAATAAAAAAACACCCACTCTCCCCATTTATGCTTTTTGATTTTTATACAAACCTACAGTTTTTATCAGATTTCGAGGGAACTTCGCACACGTATACTTTAAAACAAACAGAAAAACACTGTCTACATTTGGTTTACAGAAACCAAACCCCTATCCCCCTTGCAACCTCCTTAATCTGTCAATGTTCTTTATACAAAGCTACAGTTTATATCTGATTTTGAAGGAACTTTGCAGACGTATACTTTATAACAAAGAGAAAAAATACTGTCTACTTCCTGCTTACCTCACCCAGTTTACCCAATTTAATTTTTTCAAATATTCTTTATACAAAGCTACAGTTTTTATCTAAATTCAATGTAACTAAGCACACGCATACTTTAAAACAAAGAGAAAAATACTATCTAAATTTGGTTGACATAAAAACATAAACAACAAAATTCTCCAATACTATTAAAGTATGAAATACACACACAGAGCAAAGTAAGCAATGAAGATCATAAGTGTTTGGGTAAAATGATAGGTCTTTTAATGAAATTATTCTTTCTAGAAGAAATATATTCTTTTCTATTCTTTTCATAAGAACTGATCACTAACAAGGAAACCTCTACCAATTTTTTTAATACTGAAAATAATAGTCTGGTCACTGGTAAACGCTAATATTCAGTTAACCTTTAATTCTGTATCGAATTCTATAAAGAATGTTTTAAGAAAAATATGTATTATAAAACTCCAGTAATTTTTTGTTTATTCCTTTCTGTCAGTTTCCTCCAATGCTTGGCATTCTCTAATTGAAGGAACGGGCAGAAAAATTACTTTTTTTTTTTTTTTTTGCTGTCGTCAGTCTTTAGACTGGTTTGATGCAATCCTCCATCCTTTCCTATCCTGTGCCAACCTCTTCATTTCTACATACCCCTTACAATCCACGTCCTCAATTATCTGCTTCATATATTCTAATCTCTGTCTACCTCTACAGTTCTTACCATCAACTGTTCCCTCCACTAACAAATTAACCAATCCAGCATGTCTCAAAATATGACCTACCAGCCTGTCTCTTCTTCCTGTAAGCTTCTTCCATAAACTTCTTTTCTCACCCATCATTTCTAAAACTCGTTCATTTCTTACTTTGTCTGTCCACCTAATTTTCAGCATTCTTCTGTAGCACCACATTTCAAATGCTTCAAGTTTCTTTCTTTCCGGTATTCCTAAAGTCCATGTTTCGCTACCGTAAAGTGCTGTGCTCCACACATAGAGTTTTAAGAAGTTCTTTCTAATTCCTAGATCAATATTTGAAACTAAAAGGTTTCTCTTTTTCATGAAGGCTCTTTTTGCTAGTGCTATTCTGCTTTTAACATCATTCCTGCTTCGGCCATCGGTTGTAATTTTGCTTCCCAAGTAATAGAACTCACTCACTTCTCCTATTGCATCAGATCCTATTTTTATATTTAATCTGCTAGTATTGGTGTCATTTCTGCTACATTTCATCACTTTTGTTTTACTTTGATTTATATTCAGTCCAAAATCTTCCTTCAGTATTTTGTTCATGCCATTCAATAACTTCTCAATATCCTCAGCCCTCTCTGCTAATAAGACAATGTCATCAGCAAATCGTAGCATACTGATTTTTTCTCCCTGAAAACTTATGCCACATGGAAATTTTTCTTTGACTTTCTTCATTGCTTCTTCTACATACAAGTTGAATATTAACGGGGATAGACTACAACCTTGTCTCACACCCTTTTTAACTGATGCATGTCTCTCGTGATTCTCTACTTTTATCACAGCCACTTGATTCTTATATAGTTTATAGAGTATTCTTCTATCTCGATACTTTAGACCTGACTTCTTTAAAATTTTGAACATCTTTTCCCACCTAACATTATCAAAAGCTTTTTCTAAATCAACAAATGCCATAAAAGTATCTTTGTTTTTCTTGATCCGCCCTTCAAGTATTAATCTTAAAGACAGAATTGCTTCCCTTGTACCGCGATTTTTCCTAAACCCAAACTGATCTTCACCTACTATCTCTTCTACTACCCTTTCCATCCTTCTGTATATTATTCTGGTCAGTAATTTTGAAGCATGTGATGTTAGACTAATTGTGCGATAATTCTCACATTTGTCAGCTTGTGCTTTCTTTGGAAGTGTGAAGATGATATTTTTATTAAAATCAGTTGGAATTTCTCCTGTTTCATAACTTTTTGATATCAGCTTGAATAATCTTTCGATTCCTTCCTCTCCTAGAGATTTAAGAAGTTCTGCAGGGATCTCATCAATTCCAACTGCCTTATTTGCTTTCAAGTCATTCAGAGCTTTATTAAATTCTGTCCTCAAAACAGGATCTCCTAAGTCATCCATATCGACATCGCATTCCTTTTCCAATACAGTATTGTTCAAGTCGTCCCCAACATACAGTTTCTCAATGTATTCCTTCCATCTGTTAGCTCTATCTTCTGACCTTAAAAGAGGTTTCCCATCGGCAGCTTTAATGTTCATACCTCTTTTCTTCATTTCTCCAAAATTCTGTTTGATCTTTCTATATGCAACATCTACTTTTCCTGCAACCATTTCCTTTTCTACTTCTTCACACTTTTCTTGTAGCCATTTTTCTTTTGCTATTTTGCATTTCCTATTTATTTGATTTCTAAATTGCCTGTACTGCTCTTTCCCTGCTTCATCCTGAGCATTTTTGTACCTTCTCCTCTGATCGATCAGCTGCAAAATTTCTTCTGTGATCCAAGGTTTTCGGGCAGTTTGTTCCCTAAAGCCTAAGGTTTCTTTGCCAGCTTTCATTATTTCGGTCTTTAATGCATTCCATTCGTCCTCGGTTGAGCTCCTTTCACAGTTAATTCTTAGACCTAAGTCTACCATTTCTGCAAATTTTTCTCTTGTGCTAGATTGTTTCAGTTTATTCACTTCCAGTCTGTTCTGCTTATACTGCTTCCTTATTCGCTTGAATTTCAGCCTGCACTTCATTACTATCAAATTATGGTCCGAGTCTATGTCTGCTCCTGGGTACGCTTTACAGTCTAGAACTTGATTCCTGAATCTCTGTTTGACCATGATATAATCTAGCTGATATCTGCCTGTATCCCCAGGACGTTTCCAGGTGTATATTCTTCTTGCATGGTTCTTAAACAGTGTGTTCGCCACTACTAGCTTATATCTTTCACAAAATTCTAGCAACCTGCTTCCTCGCTCATTTCTTTCTCCTAGACCAAAACTTCCTACAGTATTCCCCTCTTTTCCTTCTCCCACTATTGCATTCCAATCACCCATGATTATTAGATTTTCCTCCCCCTTTCACATATTGGATTAATTCTTCAATTTCAGCGTATATTTTTTCTATTTCTTCGTCATCTTCCTGTGACGTTGGCATATACACTTGTACTAATGTGGTTGGGACGGGCTTAGTTTCTAACCTCATCAAAATAATCCTGTCACTAAATTGTTCATAATAACTAACCCTGTTTCCCTACTTTCTTGTTCATTACAAATCCTACACCAGTGACTCCATTGACAGCTTGTGTGCTAATTATCCTGTGTTCCCCAGACCAGAAATCCTGTGCGTCCTTCCATTTAATCTCACTAATCCCAACAACATCTAACTTAAGTTGTTCCATCTCCCTTTTAAGTTTTCTAACCTACCTGCCCTATTCAGACTTCTAACATTCCACGCTCCGACTCGTAGAATGTTTCTATCCATTCTGATGACTCCTCCCTGAGCAGTCCCCACCCGGAGATCCGATTGGGGGACTATTTTACCTCCGGAATATTTTACCCAGGAAGAAGCCATCATGATATATGTAATTTGAGAGGATTACATGTCCTCGGGATACCCTTTGGGTCTTTAATGCAGTGGTTTCCCGTTGCCTTCTGCATCCCCATGCCGTTGATCATTTCTGATTCATCCGCCTTTAGGGGCCGTCTCCAACCCCAAGGGCAAGAGGGTGCCCTAACCGCTCCCCGCTCTTCCGCCCTCCTTTCGGAGGCCGTTGGCAAGCAGTGGGTGACTCCTTATACCGGGAATCTTTCAGTCGCCAGAGCCTCGTCCGTGCAAACAGGGTGCAGCCACGTGAAGGAGAGGTTGACATTTGGTTGGAAAAGACTAGTATAGTCTCTCCCAAACCCCCTTGTTTTTATATTGGAATGGAACTATCTTGTAGTATTGTGATGTGTAAGAACTCATATGATGGCTGTATAAATGATAAATTTCTTTCATTTCACTCTCAACATACATCAAATTTAGAATTGCTGAGTTTTTATCTAACTTTTATGATATAAGCTCTTCTGCCCCATGCCCACATTTGTGACTACAAATAAATACTATAGCTAGGCAATCTGCTATTACACCTTTACACAAAAAAAAGAAGTTGTCAGAATGTTTCCTTTCTTTTGAAATTGGTAGGTCATTTAACACTGATAAGTTTTTTGGCTATAGTAACAGCATTTAGTGAATTTTTGTCTCTTTAATAAATTTTCTTCTTAGATCGGGGAGAAATAAATGTAATCAAGAATATAATTTTTAATGTGATAGTCGAATAAGGAAGGATAAGTAGAATTTTTTTTGGAAGGTTGCTGAGAAGTTTTTTGCTTTGTGAATTCATTAATTTTGTTTTTCATGTTTGTATTTTGTTTATATATGACCGTAAACCTTTTAGATATTACTTTCAGTTAGAAAACATTGTTTTATAGAATTTTCATGGTTTCTAAGTACCATATGCAATAGGCACTTTTTGCATATAGAATTACTAATTATTATTTTGTAATTGCTTTTGCAGCTATGATATTTGTGTATGATTACCATCCTGGTGCGGAAACACTGATGACAAAGCACTTCACACAAGTGGAGCCCCTGAATGGCTACTGTGACCCATTCTCAGCAGACCCATCTGCTCCAAGACCATATAGCCACCAGAAGAATGCTCTTCTGCGGCAGCAGTTACCTGAGAATACTATATGGAACTACATTATGCAACTCACAGCAGCCCTTAGGGTGATCCATGCTGCTGGGTTGGCCTGCCGTACCCTCGACCCTACCAAGATACTTTTGGTGGGACGATCCAGGCTACGTCTCAGCTGCTTGGCCATTGCTGATGTCTTGTCATTTGACCCCTCTGCAAGCAATCCGATGCATCTCATCCCCCATTATCAGGTCCTCGTCTAGCTAGTCACTATTTTGTGTGTTTTTTTTTTTTTTTTACTTGCCTGAAATAAGGTGGGTCAATGTTTTTTATCATGTATCACACCCTATGGTTTTAGTCATTAATGAATATGCAAATAGTAAACAAGTTAATAATGTAGATTTATATCTATTCTTTTCAATTGTGTAATTTAAGTGTTTTTCTGGTTTGGGTAATAAGTTACAGTTTAATGTTTTTGCTTTGTGATAGAAAATCCTGAAAAGTGATATAATGTTAAAATCAAAGGTATAATCAGATCTTTATTCAGTTATTATGTAACTAACAAAATTAATAGGTGAAGAGGAGAAGAATATTTTGATTATTTATTCATATAATTTATTAGTATTATTATGGTTTATAAACTCATGGTTGATGTGGGATAGATGAAGTTATGGATGCATTAACTAGATATATGGCAAATAGAGGAATTTTTTGTATACATCATTGATTAGCTGAGATATAGTGAATGAAGAAATGGAAAATTATAAATTAATTACTGGACAAAGGCAAATAATAGGAGAATAACCACGTCTTACCACATTTGTAGGCAATACTGTATTAAAATGTGGACAGGAAATTACACACATTGTTTGGTGTCCATCAACAATAGATTGTGGTAGCTGGGGTGATGGAGTCTGGTAGCTAACTGGATGCATAGCTCATTGGGCAGTGGCCTGTGATGGGAGGAAAATCAACATGACAAGAAGTATGGATGGTTGTTAAAAAGCATAAACCTAAGCACTGTGAAGTTAAAAAATATATTGTGGGAACAAGTCAGACAAGTGAGGGAGTCTGCAATAAATATATTTCAGATAAAGTTGTGTATAAATATAAATTAAAAACAACAGAAAGCATATGGCTTAATGCTTCCATTACTAATGTTGCAGATCGCTCCAAATTTTGTAATATGGTTAATTGCTGGACCTCTTCACCAAAAGTCAAAACCCAACTCACAGAAGAGAAAGGAAAAGTTATTTGCTGGGGTAGGAGGTATTGGGAACAAAAGTGAGGATCCAAGTCATAAGTGCTTCCTAGTTGGCTTGAATCAATAATAATTACAGACTTAATAATAAAAATTCATAGATACTACACACTACTGAAAAATCGGCTCTAGTGAATAGTGGTTCATTTGGGAAGAGAGAGACTGGGTTGGGATTGGTGGAAAAGAAGGAAGATTACTGGGTGTTATCTTAAGTTAAGACCTGGCGGTTATCTGGTAAACAGTTTGTTCTAGTAAGCCAGTTACCACATTTCGAGTTAAAGAAGCTGCTTCTGTTTGGAAGGCTTCTGATAATTCAGATGGTGAATCAAGAATTAAAATTGTTGGTTCCAAGCTTGATGGCACGAAAAGAAACTAGGCGGTTTGGATTCTGGGTGAATGCTGTCTGTTGGTGACCATCCATTCTCATGTAGAGGATTGGTGGTATGTAGGATGCTTGACGGAAATTGCAGGTAGATAATATGGCATGTCCTATGAGGGGGAAACATTCCTCAGTGAGTGGGTGGTAAAGATGGTAGAGGCATGGTGTACAATGCACATTTTACAGTGGGATCTGTTGCATGGGAAAGAGCCTTGGGGCTGTCTAGTAGGATACGGAAGACCCTGTTTTGAGGACTGGGAGTTGGCTGAGGTAAGGGGTCTATTTAAGCATGTCCTAGGAGGAGCTGGGAAGATTTTGGGGATGAGGGATTTCATTTCTGGATAGGTTCAAAGGAAACAAGCTGAAGTATTTGGTTGGTGGAATGAAATCCTAGGAAGTACTGAGTGAAGAGGACTGAACTATGTTTGGTTTTGAGGGTTTAGGATGGGTAATAGTCTGTGCGTGTTGTGATGTGACATGCAAAAGTGGTTTGTGTACTAAATCTGGTGGGTGGTTGCAGGATATCAGAACTGGCTGGAGCATATGTGACTCCCGGAAATGCCAAGGCTCTAGGGAAAGAAGCATTTAGTGTGATGGGATGGCGCCTGTCAGAATGGAGGTACTGTTACAAGTTAGTGTACAGAAAAGGCAAGGTGGCTATTAGAGTGGAAGAAATCAACACCCAGGAAAGTGGCCTGGGAGTGAGAGTAGGTCCATGTGAAGTTCAAGATATTGAAGACATCAAGATTATTAAGAAAGTTGCGAAGGTCATTTGCCCTGTGGGTCAGGATCGTATAATATCATCTATGAATCGGAGTCACATGAAAGGTTTCATGTGAACTTATATAAAAAAGAAACCTTTCCCTCCGGCCTAGATACCAGTATGGTCCCTTCCTGCGTAAACCTCTTCTTTACCACAGTTGAAGGCAGCTGGTCAGTGATGAACACAAATAAAGTAGACTAATAAAAAAAATGGAGATGAAAATTTTTCACAATTTATGTATAGAGATGAACCATACGGCAAGAGTATCAGGTATACGCACATACTACGACCTGCCTCATCGACTTGGAAGTCTCAGTGCATTGATGCCTGATCTTCTTGCCTTTTGGCTTGACTTTGAATGTGACTAAGGTTTTAAACTATATGAATGACAAGGAAAGGGAAAATGACTAATCAAAAACCAAAGTTAGAGGCTGTGACGAGAGAAAAACATATATTATGTACACTATAATACCCAATATTTCCGTTTTACACCTTATTCATGTTGTTGGGAACGAGTCATGTGGTTCAGGAGGTGTGCAATATTGTGTATTTTTGTGTACATCATATATGTTTTTCTCTCTTCGCAGCCTTCGACTTTGTCTTTCCTTGTCATTTATATTGCTGAAAGCCACTTCCTTTTTCCTAGTTTCATTAAGGTTGTAAACTGAAATATTGTGAAATATGTTCATCACCTATCTTTTGTGTGTTTGGCTTTGTGCCTTCGTTTGTGGTGACAGGTTTTCTTTGTCTATCTTTTGTTATTTTAATTGCTTAAAACCATTTTCCTTTTAATTATTACTGTCAGTTTTAATATTAATTTGTGAGATTTCATTAGTGTAGTAAAAAGTTTTGATAAATATAATATCGTTAAATCTTCCAGTGCTATTTCAGAGTTTATGGTTAGGGCAGAGTACTTTTATCATTGCGTTACTGATTGGCATATGCTTTAAATGATTTAATTTTTCTTGTTTACCAACAGCAAGAAGATTTGACTGCATTGGGGAAAGTTGTGCTAGCACTGGCATGTAGATCCCTCATGGCTGTACAACGTGAGAACATCCAAACCTCATTGGATCTTGTGACTCGAACCTACTCTTCAGACCTTCGTAACCTCATCATGTAAGTTGTGTTTTTATAAGTTAGATAATTGATAGTTTTTGACATATTTGCCTCCTTTTTCTTGCTGAAATACATTATAGTTTTGTCTATCCCAAGTCATTTAGAAAGTGGGAAAGGAGGTGTATGATAATTGTATAAGGAAATGAGGAGAATGAAATGCAGCGTATGCAAAGTGATGGTACCATACTCCTGCGTAGGGTGCAGAGTCATCATTAAAAATATAATTATTCCCGTGACTAAAAGGTTATCCAAGAAATTTGTTTTGTTGTATTTTTTCTTACATGTATATTCTCTATCCTGGCTGCCCTATGTAAATATATCTGGATGTATTGTGTGAACAGGTTCCCTACCAAATTTTTTATTTTGTCTTCACAGCTGATATTTATATTATCTAGGTGTTAGGGGAGGGACATCCCTCCACATTCATAATTTCCACTGTACTAATCAATGTGATATCAGATTATTAACCTTAATCAAACTCACTCACTCGGAAAAAATCCATCATTTTTTAGGGTTCTGTAAGCAGAGGAAAACAGTCCTAATGTTATCCGTTTATACATCCATCCATCATCAGTCTCTGCATTATAAAGGAAAAAAGTTTCCAATTTAAAATTTGCACATTATTTGTTTTGATGGCCCAAATACAATTATTGTATTTAAAATCTTGTAAAATTATGTTGACAAAAGTAATGGGGTAAAAATATAAATATATTTTTTGTTCTACCCCAGCAGGTGGGTTATAGATTAGTTCAGAGTTCCTCCAGTAGAGAACAAAGACTTTTTTCACTGGAAAATAACTATTGAATGGTCACCAACTGTTTTGGTCCATTTTTGTGGTCACATCTCAAAAATGATGTTACATAGGAACTTTAAATTTTTGCGCATTGTTGACCATATCCTGTATTTAAATGACAAACACAAAAAATGAAGTCATCTTTATCTAAACACTAAAACCAGTAACATCTAATATACTTGGTAAGTTATGACCATATCATGTGTGATGTGTGTTTAGGTCATTAAAGTACAGAACCCTAATTGCATGAGGCTCAACTCGCATTGCTTTAGGCAATTCATTTTGTGGCAAATGGCTTCTGTTTATGGTATATCTCAGGTGCTTAGATTTTTAGACTGTCACCCTGAGCTGATCAACCACAGTTTTGTGCCTCTGGTTGGTTCAACTTAGCTCTCTCTTTCCATAACAATCTTTATCCTGTCCTCCACTCCTCTGAACCATATATCACTTGGTAATTATCTGGGCCATTTACATACCTTCATTTCACGTTACCTGGTATTCCATGTTCTCCCATTCTCTTAACATTTCCATACCTTTGCAAAGTTACAAGTTTCAACCATGAAATCTAATAGTCTTTGTAAAGTTCCTGGGTTAAATGTGAAACATATATTTCCTATTTCAATTACAAATAAACTTTTGATTACAAAGTATATGATACATATTCACTAAATACTACAGTAATAATAATAGTAATTTAAATCTATAAAAATAACAGTAATATGATCAACAACAACTTACTACTGTAAATATCTATATAATAAAATAGTTCTGAATATTGGATAGGATAAAAAACCACCGTTTACCAAAGAAGGGGATTCCAGCGGCGTTGGTACATGAAAAAAACACGAACACACAAAGAATAAAATTTTCGAGCATGGCTCTTCCTCAGTAGAAGTGAGATGGCTGCACGCAAGCGCTGCTGGCAGCCAACTGTGTGAGCCACAATTTCGGTGGCTCATGGTGGGGGAAATACATCATGGCAGGAAGTGAGGGAGGGGGTAGAAGAGTGCAGGCTGGAAAACGGTGATGAATGGCAAGTATAATGCAAAACTGTACAAGGTCCCTGTCGCGGAAGGGTAGTATACCTAAGTTGATCAAGTAATGGACACTATAGGGAGAAAAAAAAAAAAAGTTAAAATAGTTCTTTATTTGAACCAAACAAATAAAATTTTATTTTGCTGACATGTCTCACATTCTACTGATTGTAAGAATAGTTATCAGATAATTTTGTTCAAGCTGTTCTCTGTTATAAAAGCTCTAAACACAAATTACAGACTAAGACTTAATGCAGTACTCTGTAATATAGTTCCTCTGATAATCTAGTGAGGTGCACTTCTTGTGTATTTGCAATGTGATATATGCCACAGTTTTTTATTTA
>CM061914.1:56561430-56739448 GCA_031002005.1 Vandiemenella viatica | reverse complement strand
TGTCTGAGATCCTCAGTACCCTTTCTTGTTTACAATTTTAATTAACATTCTTAATATCCTTTGATCTTCTCGTAACTCTGGATATCTAGGGACAGCGTAAAACAGACTGAAACGTTTATTTTATTTCATCTATCCTCTTACTTTGCTGCTTTCTAGTATCTTTTGACCAGATGTTACTCCCTTTCCTAGTTTCCTTTTCTTGGAAATCCTTCAACCGTTCTATCAATCTTCTAAAATTTGTTCTATTCTTTGCTATAACGTCTGTGTGGGTTTTAACACTGGTTAGAAAAATCCATTAAGTATGTAAAACTGCTTGGGTATATGAGATGTAATATGCCTGTCGAGATATTTATTGATATTTGCTAGTAGCATGTTTTAAGAACACTGAAAAGTCAACACTAATCGTACTGTAACAAAATGTAAAGGATTTTGAAGCTTTGAAGTCTGATTTCTATGCCACTCGCAGAGACAGTAGGACCCGCTAGAGTAATTTTCAAACAAAATTGACAGAATACTCCAATGATCAAACAGGATATCAAATTCAGCATTTATTGTACAGTTAATTATCTGAAGAGATACTCACTACATCTGAGACCAAATGCACTATTACTAAGGTTATATTCTCTTACATAAAAAGAATAAGCAAAAATATAACTTTTTCACTAAAAATTTATTAGTTCTGTGTCTATGCTGATTATCCTTGTCATTTTATATAGCATCATTAATTCTTTCGAAGTATTTACGGCTCTCAAAGTAGTTCGGAATTATATTTAAGTCGTTTCAGATTAGGAACTTGTAAGCTTTACAACTCGCCATGCCGAAACGTCCCGAAGGTGATACGAAACGTGGAGGATTTCCAGAAGCCGGAAAACAGAAAACATGCGGGCAAAAGATAGAAGAATACAGAAAAGCCAAAAAGATGAAGAACTATTGCAAGATAATAAATGAATCAATGAACGGGTTAGTGCAAGCCTTCCAACAAAACTGGTCGAAAATTCAAAGTGGTATTTTCGTTAAAGCCTATATAGAGTTTTCATTTCCACATAACAAGTTAAAATATTATCGATTATACACATAACCCTTCGCTTCCTATAAAAAGTAAACAAAGATAAAAATGTGATTCCGAAGTATAATAACTCTATCACTGCTGTAAGCCCACTATGGTCACATCCTTCACAAACTTTAAGGAACGGGTTGGGGAGCAAATGTCGCAGCTCTCAGAACATCAGCTTTTGCTCTGGTACACTCAGCTGCTGAATACTGCAGTCCAGTATGGCTAAATAGCAGTCACACAAAAAAGATCGACGTTCAACTAAATTACACAATGAGAACTATATCTGGAACAGTTAAATCTACACATACAGACTGGCTGCCTGTACTCTCTAACATCGCCCCACCAAGTCTCCGAAGACAAGCGGCTTTTTTTTTTTTTTTTTTTTTTTTTTTTTTTTTTTTTTTTTTAAAAAAAGGCAGAAATGCTTAAGATATCCACACCTTCCAATTCATCAGTACTGCACACACAAAGCTCCAAATAGACTAAAATCTAGATATTCAACATGGAAGTTTGGTCAAGCGCTGGTCAAAAATAATTTCAACATAGACGTAGCATGGAACGCTGATTGGACAAATTCCAACCCCGACAAACATGCGCTAATCCAAGACCCTACACGACAGCCTCCTGGATTCAACCTTCCTTGGAAAACCTGGACGGTACTGAACCGAGTGAGAGCAGGCCACGGTAGATGCAACTACTGGATGTACAAGTGGGGAATGATAGAGAATCTTTCTTGTGACTGCGGTAACTACGAGAAAACCATTCACCACATTGCCATGGTATGCCCTCTTAGGAGATTCAGTGGTACAATGCGTCACAGCAACGGAACCACAGAAGGAATTGAATGGCTACAATCGTTGGACATCAGTCTGTAGTAATAGTTATATTTATTGTAATTTAATGTAGTTACTGTTTTTGTATTTCTGTCATACGAAATAAATAAATAACTGTGGTCATTAACGAGATAGTAAGACTAAAAATAATTGCTGCAGGAGTTCAAATAACAGAGTTTCCGTTATGAACCGTAGTTCCTCTTTATGCAAGAACGGAGATTTTCCCGGCGTATAACTGCAATGAAGTCTTCACGGGTGCACCAATGGATTGTGTAGTGAAAATACGATATTTCGACGACTAGCTGCGTAGTTTTCCTCAGGGGCGATATCATCTGTATTTGTCGGCTGACCGATAGATACTCTTTCTTAATCGTCCATTACCCTTCAGACATTCCAATGGTTTTCCTTAACGAAATCTGCTTAGCTCTTTGCATTAAGAGAAATTTCACGACATTTCAGTGATTATTATAGCAGGCTATGGAGGCTTGTGCTACTGGGAAATAAAACAAAAATACCACACGTGTATAATAGAAAATCGTAGTTAGTGTTGTTAGCTCTAAGAAACGGAAATGCAAGATAATTTTCTGGCTTTTCTTGTGAGAAAGTGTAATGTTAATAGCAATAAAAAAAGGTAGTCTACACATACTGATGTTGTGAACTTCATGAAAAATATTTCAATCATATTTAATGGTCTATTAATTTTGTATGAAATAATTCTCGCCTCATAAGTCCATGTAGGATTTTCAGCTGATATGAAACATAACTTAACTTAGTCCACAACCCGAAGGTTGGTTGGATCCTCCAAAAGGAGGCATACGAAGCATTGTATCAGAGGTAGGACGGCCAGTTCCTTTCCTCTGGGACCTACAGTTTAAAGTTGAATCCGAACCAAACACAACTCTCAAAATTCCTGCTCCTGCCGGGATTCGAATCCGGGACCGGAGCAGCGAACGTTTTCGAAAGCAAGCGCTTTAACCACTGAACTAACAGACTGCTTTTTGAAACATATGGGACCATTAAATATTTAGGATTTGCGTAGGATTTTTTGAAATAAAAAGTGTTGATCTTTACGATTCATTTAGAGCAGGGATAGGATTCGTGGCGAGAAACATTGGCTCAGGGGATACCGTGTCAGGTTGATAATCGACAAGCCCCGTGTTCAAATTTCGGTCTCAGATTGGTTTTCCAAAGATCATTAATCTGTTAATATCCTCTAGCAAATATTGTTTTGTGCATGTGAATTAAACTGTAGGTCCCCTGTACCTGGTGGGACTGCCGGGTTAGATTAACAGGCTACGATAGGTGCGGATTGCGCAGGTCATGAAGAACACGCTAAATTATTATTATAAGCAACAGGAAGCAAATCGACAAACCGTGAAGGAATCATCCCGTTATTCGACTAGAGTGGTTTCTGGAAAACCATTGAAAACCAAAATCTGGAAGGCGCAGGGACCTGGGAGAAAAAAAGCAATCCAGAATTTTAACTTGCACTAATAAGGTGCAGTAAGCTTCGTTAACTGTGACTTTTATTATTTTACAGGGTAATCATCCACTGTTCCCGAGATCACTGCAGGCGAATGTGGGGGTGGCGCCGAAGTCCAGTCTTATATCCTTCGAATGAATATTTTCTTAACTCTCCAATTACTCGTAAAGCAGCCAATCGTTTGCTTTGGGAACCACTCAGAGCGTCCCGGCTGTCAGTGGATCGAACTCCTTAATATTCACAAGGCATCAAGTGACGACTTTGTTGACTTCTCTAAAGTGAAAACCTCTTCGAAAGACTCGCCATACGCCAGTAAAACTTTCTAACAGTAGATACGCTAAAGTAAACAAACCTCTCCACTCTGGGGTTTCAATAATGATTTTAATAATTACTAATAGTATGCATTTGAAATTTGATATCACAACTACGGCATTTAAACAGGTGATCATTATACAAATTCACCGACTAAACGGAAATCATAATAAATAAACGTTTAGGTATTTTACATAAGTTCAACTACATTTACATATATATATACTCTGCAGTTCACAAAATTGTGGGTGGCAGAGGGTGCCCAGCACCAAAGCTAATTTCTTTGCTGTGCATTCCAATCCCGAATGGTACGAGGGAAAAAAGAATTCATATAAGAATCAGTGCGGCACCTTATTTCTCTAATCTTATCTTTCCTGTCATTACGACTCAAAATTATTCAAACTAGGGCAGATATTTCAGTTCACATCTACTTCTCGGACTTCAAAACAACTGTTCGGTGCCAGAAAATCTACCCTGCACTGTTTTTTGGTTGTCGCTTTACTAAATCCAATTTAGTCGTTTTAATAAAAGTTACAAAGAGACGCGCAGTTAATTCAGATATATGAACAAAAAAAATTCAATGATTTAGGAATATTACAAGGGCGCTATTGGGCCTAATCGGTAAGGAATTTCAGTTCTAAGCTAGAACAGGTAATGGCAAAAATGAATTAGATTATTATATTGCAAAGTAACATATCCACTAAAACTTAAGAATGGCTATCATGAAGCAATAAATTACAGTACAATTTCTATCCCAACATGCAATTGTTACTGCAGTCCGTATAGTGATTTTTGGTGTCATATCCCTCTTTTTTGTTTATGGCTCGTCGAAGTCGTGGTCCTCAGATGCGGAAGACGAAGGGGGTAGATGGAGGAAAGGAACGGGAAGAAATTCGGCCATAGCCTTTTAAAGGAATTATGTAAGCATTCGTTTGCATTGATTTTGGAAAACAGAAACATGGTTACGAAGAAGTCTTCATGAGTGAATCTACTGATCGTTTTGTAAAAATATGATATCTCGACGACTAGCTCCGCCGTGTTCCAGCGACACACCCGTGGAGACTTCATTACAATGATACTCTCGGAAAGTCGCCGTTCCGAAATCAGGTTGGTCGGAACGGGATTTGAACCCATGTCCTCCTGAATTCCAGACCGGAGCATTACCGCTTACCATGCTCGGTGACATTCTATTTTAGGAACAATTCTCACAATTTTGAGTAGTTTTAAAGGAAACATTTGCGCAGGAACACCTTAAACTGGAAGTATGAAAAATAAAGATATAATGATAAATGTATTTCATAATTGGATGTTAAGTTAGGAAATTTCATACAAATCAGCTGCCTCTCCCATCTTCATGAAGTGACATAGTGAATTCGGCTGCGCACTATGGCTCTTACTGTAGGTGCAATATATAGCGGAATATTACTATAAGACCTGCTGGAGACAGCACTGTGTTTTAAAAAGACAATCCTATTTGAGACTTGACAAGATTATGCAGAAACAATACGCCGCGAGATACTCAACTGTCAAAATACTTCAAAGTTATCGTAAATCAAGCTGCAATTTTGAGAAATCAACTGTATGCAAATTTATTTGTTGCAAGAAAGTAAATAGTGTTGGTCTTAATATAGACCCGTGTGGTAGAATATCTGTTTATCAGTTTTATCGCTGGTGAAAGTAATCAGTATTGGTCTTAAATCAAACGAGTGTGGTAGAACAACAAAATGTTTGCTTAATATATTGCTGGCTGAAGGTGAGTAGCGTTCGTCCTAAAACGGACCGGTGGGGTAGAATGAACGAGACAGATAAACTCTAGCAAAAACTGTAAGCGGTGCAATCGGCAGAAATGTCTATAGCGATCGAGTGGGTATCATAAGTGTGACGGCACCAGTTCACACCCCACTGGACTTCTGCTAAAATAAAAAAAATAAGCCAAAAAAAGTGTTAGCACTGAGCAACATTGGCGGGGATGGCGCTACACGCACCGATAAACCGATAAAGCTCGTCCGGCGATATTCCGTTCCGTAATTTCGCCCTTTAGCTATTAAAAAAGCGTGCCGACATACAAACAGAGCGAGCCGAACCAATTCATTAGGTGCGCACACACGACCACGTTACACCTGCGCAAAAGAGCGTTCACGGTGTTGCCCACCCGTAATATATCTCGTTCTATCAAGTTGGTAATTGGCTCTCGCCCGAGCGATGTGGATCCAATTTGGGGCTCACAAAAGTGCGTTATGAAATAACGGCGTTCCGCCGATATCGTGTCGCATAATGGCGCCAATACTATCCGAAACTAAATTAAAACCTTAAAATGGGCCGCTGTGGAGTCGGCTAATGATGTCGCGGATAAACCGCTTAAAGCAGTAAATACAGCGCTCGTTATTAAAAAATCGCCCATTTTCTGTTACGAAAGTGAATTCGATGATAATTTATGTTCGTCCATGAAAATGTAGTTTTCCGACATCCATGGGAGGTAGTAACGAAACAGGCGATTAAAAAATGTGTCTATTAGCAGTGCTGCTAGCTGGTTGCAGACTTGACGTCTGTGCTACAATTTTCGACAAAGCCTATAATTTTTCTTCGAAGCTGAATGTACGGATGTGAGCAGTAAAATTCGAGCCCGCAATTCTGGGATCACGGATTCTGTGGTGTCACTGAGCTAGAACGTTACTGACCAGGAATGAAATATAACATCTATACTAATGTTATAAATTCGAAAGTAACTCTGTCTGTTTGTTACGTTTCTTGGGCTAAACGGCTAATCCTATCATGCGATTTGGCATTAGGATGGATATAGGATGCTTTTTCTGCAAAAATAGTATTTACTGTCACGTAATTTTGAAAAATGACCGAAACGCCGATAGACTGACGCTTAGGATGTCTAACACCCTGTACTGTCTTACTCTATAACGGGCTGGTAGCGCAGTGGATAACGCGCTTGCTTTCTAATATTTGGATTGTAGTCTCCGGTTTAAATCCCGATGGAAGCAAAGATTTTTAAGAATTGTTTTTGATCGTATGAGCCACGCCTGGACGGTAAGTTCTTCGGATTCCATTTAAAGTAGACACCTCAAATTTATGGGTGCAATGCTTGGAAAATCGTACGCGGTCTAACAATGCTGTAGGTGTACACTTTATGACGCTATATTCATCACTCAGCCGTTGTTTCTCTCGCAGGCAGTGTGAGTGTCTGTGTCATCTGCACTAATAATATTATAAATGCGGAAGTAGGTCTCTGTCTTTTTGTTGTGTTTAACGACTAGATGGCTATACCGATATTGATTGAATTTGACAAGGAAATACCTAGTATCTAGAGGATGGACACAGGAAATTTCTTTTTGGTATGAATAACAGTTTTACTTACGAAGTTTTGAGAACATATCTAATGGTGACAGACAGACGGATGCGTGTGTTAGTGTCTAATGTTACGTCGGTTGCTCAAGCTGTGCTTCTCGCGCAGTCTGTTAGTATATGATTTGTTAGTAAATTTAATTCGAGCAAAACTTATTATTTGGTATAGATGTCGATTTGCTCTTCACTGTACTATTACTTTGTGTCTGCCTAAAAGTTTCTGGCGCCAGTTTATATTGTCTTCCTTTCTGACTTGCCTTGCGGGTGTAAACCTAGCCTAAGGTGTAGATCTAGAAGAGCACGAGCGGCTAAAGTTAATAGAACTCAAGAATCAGATACTCATGCTGAAAAAAGAAGAAAAGACCGAGCAAAAATAAAGCTGCCTCAGTTTAACCCTCCCCTCCCCTAAATCACCGCACCTTTGTTTATTTTTCTGTTTTGGAAATTGATTCTCTTCATGAGACAGGTGCGACGGTAGAATGATGTAGTGATGGCTTTCCTGTCATATTATGCCGACTCGGTGTTGTTTGGTACAAATCTTACGTTACTAACAGCTTCATGTATCCACTTTTGGCAATGGAATTCTATGTCAACGTGTACGAAGTCGCGGGTAACAGCTAGTATATATTAAAACAGTGTACATGCCATATATTAAAACAATATTTCTCACCTTTATTTTCAACACGTTGTAAAGTTATTCTGCAGAACACTAACTTACATGGGTCTCTTTTTTAAAAAAAAAAAAATCTGTGTGTGAATTAGTAACATGTTTTTGAATTTATACGGAAACCTGTGCCTATACAGTGGTAAACATCCAGTATACCTAACCCACTGTATAGTCACGTGACCAGCTTCGAGCAATGAGAGGTGGTTGGGGAGTAGCGGCGGATGTGGCCAGTAGACTAAATGGATGAGGTATGGCTCCGGTATGTGTCGTCAAAACATTTGAGAACAGTGACTGTGCTCTTGGTAATGTAGGCAGTCTAAACGAAAATACAGCCTATTTATTGTGTGTATAGTTTTGCTAGTATAGTTAAGTGCTCGTGGTGATGTTAACAACACAGGAGCCTGCTTCTTGAAATATGAAGTTGCGATAGATAATTCACGGTCACATTGTAAAAGGTGATTGATCACGCTGAAGTTTCGAGGAAATTAAAGTTATCGTTACCTCGCAACTGCTCCTGAATTATCATTTCGAAAACCCTAACGTTATCTGAAGTATTCTCGCAACATTATGTTGGCGGCGACTGGTTCCGAGCTTGTAACCTTCACCAGTGTGGGTTTACTAATTAATCATAGTTAAAATAATAACATCAATTCATCGTCTTACTTCTTACAAACCACAATTTTAAAATTCGAAGTGAGCTATTAAATATTCAACAGACTCTTAATAGTTCATGACCAAATGAGTAACAATTTTATAAACCTATAAAGGGAGAGAGTAAACTAGGAAAAAGCAAGATTAATTATATTATTAGTGATTGTTAATGAGATGGCTGCCACTTGCAGACTTCCTGGATATCTAAGGCAATAATAGTCAGTTTCAGTCTAATGCTGGTATATGCATTAAGTCGGTTTCTGTATTTTGTTTTAATTGAAGGAGAGATGAAAAATTCTTATACACAAAGGTTTTTGATAACTTC
Organism: Vandiemenella viatica; assembly: GCA_031002005.1. Classification (NCBI taxonomy): domain Eukaryota; kingdom Metazoa; phylum Arthropoda; class Insecta; order Orthoptera; family Morabidae; genus Vandiemenella; species Vandiemenella viatica. The sequence continues at coordinate 56,730,769 of CM061914.1, read as the reverse complement.
GCGACGATTTTCCATACTTCTTCACATCATCCTCGTGAAGGAGACATCCAGAATATACACAGACCACTAGCACGGAATAGCAATTTAAGCTGACCGTCACTTGAAACCTGAATTAAATGTTCTTTCTTCGATAGCGTCACTCTTGTAACTACAAGCCTGAATTCGTCGCGAACTCACAGACATTTATTATAAAAGTTTGCCTTACAAGTTTATAGCACATTAGCTGTAACCCGTGATTCGCAAACGTGGACTTAGAATTTTATCGCTATAATTGGATGTAGAAAGCTGTAAATTACGTAACAGGTGTACCCAAAGGCAGGGAGCTGGGCAATATAACGGGGAAGCCATTCTACCAATGAGTCTGTCTAATGAAGAGTATCTATTTCCAACATGTTTAAAACAGCAACAAAATAGGGGGGAGGGGGTTAACGTGGTGTGACCATCTATCACAGTGCCTCCACCAGATTTTTTGTCCATCGTTTAAAATTATGTCACTTTCTGGTGACTTCTTGTATCAATACCATTTTGTAATCAACGTTGTGAGTTTTGATAAGATATATAGCCTTCGGGGTTGGGAACCCATGACCTGCATATAACTGCCCATTCGAAAAAAATACGTCTTCTCTGTGTGTATCCCTGATAATTTGAGTGGCTGTCCTTGGGCTTTAATGAAAGTCACCGCAAAGACTACACAAACTGACTGTGAGAAAAATAAAGCCTGAATGACCAACACAATACTACAGACACCTACACACAATATCCGTCTGTCTGTCACCATACAGTTAGTTTTCAAAATTTCACGATAAAATATGTTATTTATCTCGAAAAAAGGTATTTTTTGCCCTTCCTAATTATATATAGTATTTCCTCGTGAAATGTCATCAAGATTGGTTTTGCCGTTTAGTGGTGAAAACGAAACAAACAGATAAAGGAAGTAACTTTCCCATTTATAATATTAAGTGCAGATACTCGCTTACAGCATTATACACCAGGAGTATGGTACTAATTTCATGTGAGCAATTTTTACAAATGTATTTTTATTATGATATGTTAAATTAAATCTGTATTAAATTTACCGAGCGTGGTGGTGTAACGGTTAGCGTTCTGGCCTCGCATTCGGGAGGACGCCGGTTCGACTCCCCGTCCGGGCGTCCAGATTTGGGTTTACATGGTTTCCCAAATCACTCCAGGTAAATCCCGGGATGCTTCCTTCAAAAGGCCATGGCCGAATTTCTTCCCATTCCTTGCTCTCCATCCTTTCCCGTCTCTAAAGACCTCGCTGTTAAGAGACGTTAAACACTTTTAAAAAAATACGTATTAATTTTTAATATTCTGCCTATCTCATCTTCACGGACTACAAGCTGAGAATCGCTGCAATTAATAATGACCCTAAATGTCACGTGAGTTGAATCATAGGGATCATAGAAAACAAAAATCCGGATGGTTGGACGGATAATCGAAACCCTGCTCTACAGAATACTACGACAGAAATGTACTGCTCATGCGTCATGACTGGTAGCAGGATTGACAATAAGTAGAGAATTGCTGTGCTGATAATTATTGTCACTGCTAAAGAAAATTCATCGACGACGAATTTAAAGCTATTCTTGGAATTAGTCGAAGCTTGTACAGTTCCCGTGCAACTCGAGGAATCGCCGGCCTCGGTAGCGTAGGGGCTAGAGTGCTAGCTCCGCGTGCCGCCGGTTCGAATCCGGCCACGGGCATGGATGTTTAAGTGTTGTGTGTCTGTGTGAATGTCCTGTCCGTCCTGTGGCGTCCATGCATTGGAAAATACAATATATACTGAATGATGACTTATACACTGAAAAACTACAAAATTACATTGAGCTGGCTGTATGGCCTTCGTTGCCAAAGCCATCAAAAAAAAAAAAACTCGAGGAATATGTGTTTCAGTGGTCAAGTCCCTTTAAGAAGAGCTGTATAGCTTTGGAATCTCCGATGTCCACGTTAGTTCTAACGATGCGATAATATCAATTATTTCTCACGCTTATAAGATGCAAATCAACAATATCTGTCGTACGATCATCTACGTGGGCGACTGGAAGTTACAATGGGGGTCTGACATTTCCGCTGCTATAATTGGGCACCGGGTGAGTTCTTTTTTTATGGCGTTGGCTCAGATGTGAATTAAGATGGACATAAACTGAACACTGATTAAGCGCCAAGGCCAACCGACTCACTCCCCACCCGGGGTCATCTGTCGACTCTGATCACACGTTAAATTAAGAACACGTCTCCTGTCAGTTTACGGAGTTCGAGCTCTTTGTTACGCGTCAGTTACCCTACGTTAATAATGGGTTGCAGGTCTTAAACTGTCAAGCATTAAAGTTACCTCCTTTGTTCAGCAGTTTCACGTCTTATCCGGAGGTAAGCCGTTAACGGTCATAAGATTTTGGAACGACTATATAATATGCCAATCTGTCTGTGGACTACACGCTTGCACTGATAATCCGGAATTTACTGTCGTTATCATTCCGTCACAGATTTCGTAAAAGGATTGAAGTTTCTAAATTTCTTTCGTTCCATCCCTCAAACAATCAATTTAAAAGGTAAAAAAAGAAAAAAAGTGAATTGAGTTAACCAATACTTCTCGAAGGGTAGGATAGCTTTTCTCGCAATGAAAATTAGAAGTATTCTTACCTTTTTTTCGAGGTCATTACAGGTGAGAATTAAGGACTGGGGGCAAGGAACGGCAATAAATTCGACTATGGCCTTTTCAAGAAATCATTACGGTATTCGACTGTAGTGATTTGGGGAAACTTCGAAAAACTCAAATCTGGATAGCAGAACGAGGATTTATTCGAACCCGCGTTCTCCCGAATGCGTGGCCAGAGCGTAACCGCTCACCCACCACGCTCTATGTATTCTTGTCATTACTGTGATAAAGTATGATTAATTCTCCAGAACAGTGGTTCCCAATTTCCTTTTGGCCACGGAACCCCAATTGATCATACATTTTTTGGTGGATCCCAATTTTTATAAGCGTAAGCTAAAAAACCAGTCTCGCAGCGGTAATTCGTCACAAACGGAAGCAGAACCATGATAGCCTTCTCACGGCGCGGTTATGGCTCTTTTCGACGAACATTTTATTTAACTGTCGGATGGAACACGGAACCCTTGCGACCCTTCCACGGAACTCAAGCGTTCCGCGGAACACAATTTGGGAATACAAGCAATACGTAACAAATCTACGAGTTTACATTATTCATGATACATTCCACATACCGTCAACAAAACAGCTAATGCGAGCTGCGGAAATTACGAGCTCTAAAACTTCCTATAAGCTACTAAAGAATATAAAATACTACTTATACACAGGTATTCTGGCAACGAGTTTGCATATCGATTTCTAATCCTGCAAAGGTAAAAAGTTTTTCGGATCGTTGACACGAAGCACTGTGTTTGTACTCCAAAAACACCACTTCTCGTTGATCTTTTGGTCTTTTCCAGTCAACACTAAGCAGTACAATTGGTTATCGCTTGAAAGAAACCATGGGAACTGTAAATTCTGTCAGTAGATCAGGAGACGGTGAAGTAATGATAGTGCTCTGTGATATACTTGGGTATCCTTCCTGATGGAGTCGTGAAAACAAAACATTTCGTTCGTAGGCCAACAGTAGGCTTGTGATCAACGGAAGCTGTTATACACCTGATCAAAACAACACGGCTAGCTATCGAAATGTTTTGTTTTGATAACTTTCTCCAACTGGACGCAAGTGTAGACTACATGGTGACATTTCACCGCTAAAGTCTCCATTTAAACATCAATTAGATGCTACTTCAGCATCACAAAACAACGAAAAATAGTGTAAATGTAAAGTGCGTCTATACAAGAAATAATAAACAAGCATAAAGCTGTGGTAGTAAACTTTGTGGACAGTACTATCGCAAACTAAAAGTTAAATAAAAACAAAAGTCTAAAAAATCTAAGTGTTCCATGGAAAGAAAACGTGGTTTACGCATGAGGGCTGTTTCACAAATATAAAAAGAAACGAAAGTTTATTCTAATCTTCACGAGTAATGTAGTTGGCTGTCTCTAACCCCGTGAACGAATTTGGATGCGTTCATAGGAGAGATCACCATCCAGTCAAGCGAAAATTTGGCTAGGTAATAGCCTTTCCCCAACCATGCGGTGTTTGTTACTAATACAGATGATATTTTAACAGTTGCATGGCACCCGGGCTCAAACCTCAAGTTGTCCCGATTACGGGTTTGAAAAATGTTACCGTAATCACAACGGTACCCAATTACACGTAACAGGAAGAGAAAGGCACGAGTCACAATGGCGTAAGCTTACACGGTTCGAAGAGAAACAGTATCATTTGGTTTTCTCCCTCAGTTAGGTCATAAATTATGACATCTAATGGAAAAAAATAAAACAACCCGCCAAGGTAGCTACATCTACTACATCTACATTATTCATACTCTGCAAATCACAAACAATGTGGGTGGCAGAGGGTGCTAAGCACCAATCCTAAACCCGCCCAAACCAATCCCGAATAGTGCGAGGAAAGAAGGAATACATATAAATATCAGTACGGCATCTTATTTCTCTAATCTTATCCCTCCGGTCATTGCGACCTAAATAGGTTGGCGGAAGAAGTATTTCATTGCACTCGAAATTTAAATTTTTTCGCAAATTCTCCAATAAATTCGAACGCAAGCTACGTCGTCTGTCTTCCAAACTATCCCAGCCCAATCTATGTATCAATTCTGTGACGCTTTCATTAGCTCAGTGCGCTAAGGCGCCACACACACACACACACCACACACACCAGATAAGGGAAGTACAACGAGACCGGGCACGACTCATGGAACCCCCCCCCCCCCCCCCGCCCTCTACCCATTTACCGGTCGTCCTTATTGCGGTTTTTCGCAACCATTAAGGTGAATGTCGGGATGATACCCAATCTCCACCTCAAAAACAATACATTCCACAAAAAATACACTTATCACACACAGAACATAGCTACATGTTTCACAGATAGATGACAGTACTTCGCACTTAGTACGTAATACGACTTGCACGTAGGTATAAAATGCTTGGCGTCAGCAAAGGGCAGGCAACTGCAAAACCAAAGCGACAAATCTGACCATGCCAACGGTAAGTAAAACCCATCAAAGGAAGCTGACCCTGAAATGTTTGAAAAATATGGTGAAGAAGAAGATCGACTCGAAATAAAACACCAGAGGAAAGAGGTCACCGGATTGAATGTTTTCCAAATGGAGTCTGAGGCGGTATTTTAGCTTTGTCTTCCCAGCTAACCCCCATCTACTCCTTTTATTTAACACTGCTATCACAGAGCGTGGTGGGTGAACGGTTAACGTTCTGGCCTCACATTCGGGAGGACGCGGCTTCGAATCCCCGTCCGGGCATCCAGTTTCCCCAAATCACTCCAGGCGAATGCCGGGATGCTTCCTTCAAAAAGGGAATGGCTGAATTCCTTCCCGTTCCTTGTCCCCAGTCCCATCCCGTCTCTAATGACCTTAGCCGTCGACGAGGCGTAAAGCAATAAAAAAAAATTACTGTTATCAAAACGGGGGTAAAAAAAAAACACAAAAAAAAACCCGCACTTTCCTGTTTCTGTCATCATTTAGTAATAACCAAATAAAGCTCTTAGTGACAAATTTTATTTCGCAAACTTTCGTGAAAAACTTCATCAAAGTTGGAAGCCGGGTACCCAAGGACAAATAAGTTAAAGTTGCTGATGCCCACGGCTATTAGGAAACGTTTCAAATCGGCGACACCGCGGATTTGGAGAATTCCTCGCGAGGAATGTAGCATATTACCTGAGTTAAGCCTGTTGCACGGCTGGAGAGCGCTGGCAGTTCCACCGTCCGAGGAACCTCCCGCGAGACTGGGACAGTGGTAACTGTTGCCATATGATCCGGCAGCCTCGTCTTTCACTCATTCATCCGGCCGTTTGTTGTTGAGAACAAGACAAGCCTCCTACTTGTGCGCAGTCGACGGTAAAAATATGACGACATTGTTCGTGACGGGCGAACAACGGGGGCAAGGAGGCAGCCTGCCTGGGGGATGCGCGCCTTCACATAGCCAGCGCCGGCTGCGAGCTGGGAGATAATAGAGAGCGAGGCGGCCAGGTAGGTAGCGGAGCCACACAGATACACGGGGTAATTGCGCAAGGCCCACGCGACCGGCCAACGGGGTGAGATGGAGCTGCAGATAGCAGAACCGGCAGCTGGACGTCAACGGGATCAACACGTGACGCTGTGTGACATAGTCGGCACATGGCTTAACTCCAACAGGCGACTTCTGACGGAGCAATGCGTCTTTTTCTCCCGGTGCTGTGACTTCTTCTTTTACCAGGAAGTTGTCTCCGCTGTGATACCTCTCAATGGACACATTACGAACTTTCCACTATTTAGTGTGGACAATTGGGGGCGTCCATAAATTACGTGAGGTGAAATAGGGGGGGGGTCCAGCGAAATCTCACCAAATGGGGGAGGGGGGGGGGGGTCAACGGAAATATCACGTTAGGTTTTGAAATTTTTGTTGGACTGTAAAGCCAAAGTTAAAAAAAAAGGTCTACAAATGACGCGAAAGTCGATTTTAGGGGGGAGGGGGGGGGGTCAACGGAAATATCACGTTAGGTTTTAGAAATTTTTGTTGGACTGTAAAGCTTAAAAAAAAAAGGTCTACAAATGACGCGAAAGTCGATTTTAGGGGGGTTTTTCGTCGAAAAGTGTGTGTGTAACTGGCTTTGGAAGGGTGAGATATTTTTTAAAAAAGTCTCAAAAAGATGCGAGGACGATCTCTAGGGGGAGAGGGGGTTGCATATCGTGAAATTTAATGGCACAAAGGCGGTGAAATTATTTGTCAAAGATCTCACCAGAGGGGGGCGGGGGGGGGGGGGTGGAGGGTCCGAAAATCCGTAAAAAAATCTCACGTAATTTATGGAAGCCCCCTTAGCTGACGACAATCGTCAGATCAGCTCCCGACGAATCAAGTAGATTAATAACATCTCCACACTAACATGGGATAACAGCGTGTTAGGGGGCGTACGTTAATGACGTGAGATGAAATAGGAGGGGCGGGGGGGGGGGGGGTCCGGCGAAATCTCACGAAACATCACCAAGGGGGAGGGGGGGGGGGGTCAACGGAAATCCCACGTGAGGTTTTGAAATTTTAGTAGAACTGTAGAGCTAAAAAAAAGTCTATAAATGACGCGAAAGTCGATTTTAGAGGGGGGTATTTTGTACAAAAAACTGACCTTAGGGGGGTATGACCACCCATCGGAGCATGAGACCTAAAAAAAAAGTTTCAAAAAGTTGCGAGGTCTATTGGTAAAAGAGGGGGGGGGGGGGTCTCCCTCAAAATCTTACGCCATTTTAAAGGGAGGGGGGAGTTTCCGACGAAATCTCACGAAGTCTCACCAGAGGAGGGGGGAGGGTCCGGAATTCCAGAAAAACACCTCACGTCTTTAATGGACGAGAAAGGCTCATTTCATGACGAACAAATGCAAGCTGTAGCTCATTTAGTTTTAATTCAAATACAGTTTATATATTCTGATACGCCAAATGAAAGGAACATTGTATTTTACCATATGTGTGAAAATATCAAAAATGCATAAACAAGATACTATAGGTCGTAAGAAATCTAAATCAATTTACAAATATCAATACAATTATTATTAAATACGTATAATGAAATAAATAATGAGAAGCCTAGTGATTCAGCCGTTAAGGTATCTGACTGGAGATCGAAAGGTTCGCGGTTCGAATCCATGACTCGGCGGTGATTTTCATAAACCCTTAACCTGACCTCCACCTCTCATACAGCCCCCTGCGTAATGTGAAGTTCGGATCCGCTCTAGGGTTAACAACCTTATGTGCAAACATCCGCAGCAAAATTCAAACCAAACAAAGGCTTAACGTTGTCCTGATTGGCCCAAAAGAACATACATACATATATAATAATAATAAATGATGGGGTTGAGGGTGTGTGCGTTTATCACAACATACGAAATATCGTATTACAGGGTCTATTCTTGAGTGTACAGTACCTTTTATCCTAAATATGTCAAAGTTTAACAAATGATATTATTATAAGAATATTACACAATATCTGAACAATGTCAGCATCGCCGAACAAAAACAAACACATTTATATTACACTATACTACTTAATCAAAGCAGGAAAAAATCTTATAACTTTGGAGTTCGCCGATCATCAGCTAGAATGGATTTCAAATGCTATTTACATGATTACAATAACTAGTTTTACTCTACCTCAAATTAAACCTAGAATAATAATAAATATTAGTTTCAGAATCCTTTAGGACCAAAGGCTCAGTAAAAGTATCAACACGTCTGTATTAAAAATCAAATGAATTGTCGTTTTGTCAATAATTACCATAGCTATTAAATGGAAAAACTTCATCTTTTTTTAACTTACGTCTTTACGCCTCATCGACGTCAAGGTAATTAGAGGCAGGTTAGGACTGGACATAAGGAACGGGAAAGAACTCAGCTACTGCCCTTTTGAAGGAACTATCTCGGCATTTGCCTGGAGTGATTTAGGGGAACCTTGGAAAACCCAAATCTGGATGACCGGACGAAGATTCAAAACCGCGTCCTCCATAATGCGAGACCAGAGCGTTACCGCTCACCCACCAAGCTGGGTGCGAAACCATTAGAAGCTGGAGAAGATTATAAACAAGAGCTGGAAAGGAAATCGGACATAGATTTTCGAGTAAACATTCCGGTAATCGTCAGCATAGATTTAGGAAAACTATTATCAGGACTATGGAACGGCAAACGCACCCACATGTTTCAAAAAAAAAAAAAAAAAAAAAAAAAGGCTCAACGTTACCAACCACTCCCCAGTGTCGGTACATTGGTTAAAGACCTCTTGAGGATTCTTTCAGTTGTTAAATAGCCATGGGATGGTTATATTTATATATTTGCGGAGGTTGTGGCAACAGAGAAATAGAAATACAGACTGGAGCAGAACAAAAACTGCACACACGACAGGTGGGGTTTAGGTTTAGCTGACATGTCAGATTCGGTAGACATTTCTTTGGAGACTTTACGAAGTATTTACGAAAGTAATCTGGCTCATTTAGGTTCTGCAAATCTAGTAACATGTATCGAGTTGGAGGAAAAACAGGTACCGAGCGTGGTGGGTGAACTGTTAACGTTCTGGCCTCGTATTCAGGAGGACGCGGGTTCAAATCCCCGTCCGGGCATCCAGATTTGGGTTTTCCATGGTTTCCCCAAATCACTCCAGGCGAATGCCGGGATGCTTCCTTCAAAAAGGTCATGGCCGAATTCGTTCCCGTTTCTTGTCCCCAGTCCCATCTCGCCTCTAATGATCTTAGCCGTCGACGAGGCTTAAAGTAAAGAAAAAAAAACACAACAGGTAAAGACGACGAAACTATAGGAACAGGCAATGTTTCTACTGACGAGTAATTCGCTGACAAGATGCAACTTGGAGGAAATTTTTATAGAATGATTAGAGACATTATGGGGAATAGCAAAATTCGACTGAAGTGCAAACAAACCATCTACCGGACTAGTTACATAGTTTTCACCTATGATTATCAGGCATGGACCAAGCTCAAGAAATATCTGAGGATTCTCGAGCCAACCAGGTTCGGCAGAAAAATGAGGTCCAGTAGATCCAGAAGTTGTCCGAAGTTTAAAGATTGCGGGTATGGTGGACACTGTAAAAATACCTAGTAAAACCAGGCAACTGTGATTATAGTTCCGTCCTCTAGAAAGTTTTACGTATATCGCATGAAGTATAATCAGGCGGATCTATGTAGTTCGTTCTAAATAAAAGTACTGGTGGTCAACCAACAGTGTTTTAGATTACACATACGGATACAATACTTAATAAAGTTATACGTACGGATGCAAATGTCAATAAAATGACATATACACACAAGAAGGGAAAAATCCACACTGCGCTGTCGAGAAATATTTAGAAACAAAAGCAGAAACGAGAGGAGAACAGAAAGAGTTTGAAATCTCTGGAGAGAGTTCCTAAAGCGGCACATTAAGGCTTGTTACGGCTGAGCTAACATCTCGGAGGAGATGTGTTTGTGTTTGCGTTGGCTGACCGAGATGCGCCGGCGGGTGGACTATGGCAAAGTAGTTTGGAAGGCCACTCGCGGGGAGAGAGAGAGCGGTAGGTCCCGGTGGGAGGCGATATTGCATCAGAGCCGTTGCCCCGGGCAACCGGTGACAGCAGTCTCCCTGCCGTGCCCACTGGACCGGAAAAAACGGAGGACACGGTAAGACGGTAATAAAACGCGTCCCGGCCCTCAGCGAGTATCTGTTTTATTAAAACGTTTACAGGACTAAGTAATAACAGCACAAGCAGAACAAGCGGCACGACGATACCAACTCACACAGGGCTCGGAATAACATTTCACCTCCTCTCCATTTGTAAGTACAACTACAACGTAACCGAGAAAATTTGTAGATTCCTATATAACTCAAAATTCTGGGGCTTTAGGGTTAAGGAGTAATGTCCTGTACACGTATCCTAATACTAAATTTTACGCGCGACATCTTACTCGCTAAAACTGGATAAAATCCCCATCTGCACTATACAGGGTGTTACAAAAAAAGGTACGGCCAAACTTACAGGAAACATTCCTCACACACAAACAAAGAAAATATGTTATGTGGACATGTGTCCGGAAACGCTTACTTTCCATGTTAGAGCTCATTTTAGTTTCGTTAGTATGTACTGTACTTCCTCGATTCACCGCTCGTATTGTGGACGGCTGTGATACAATACGCCATTCTCCAGGGCTGCATCAGCGCATCAGGGATTCCATGCGACGGAGGGTGGATGCATGTATCCTCGCTAACGGAGGACATTTTGAACATTTCCTGTAACAAAGTGTTTGAAGTCACGCTGGTACGTTCTGTTGCTGTGTGTTTCCATTCCATGTTTAATGTGATTTGAAGAGAAGTAATAAAATGAGCTCTGACATGGAAAGTAAGCGTTTCCGGACACATGTCCAAATAACATATTTTCTTTGTTTGTGTGTGAGGAATGTTTCCTGAAAGTTTGGCCGTACCTTTTTGTAACACCCTGTATAACAAGTTTTGTATGTACATAAAATTTATCAACAGATCATACTCAAACTGATTGCGAGAGTAACAACGCCTGAGCAACCGATATAACATTACAGATTTCCACACGCTATCTGTCTGTCACTGATTGGTCAGTTTCCAAAATTTCATTACAAAATATGTTATTTATCCAAAAAATATCCCATGTACACACTTTAACAATAAATTTGGCTGCCGCTCTTATTTTACAGAATCTGACATCAATGTCATCCTCAAGAAACTGTAACGCAATACTGGCATATTAATGATATATAGTATTTCCTTGTCAGTTTCATTAAGACAGGTTTAGCCGTTTAGTCATGAAAACGTAACAAACTAACAGAGAGACACAATTACTTTTATAATATTAGTGTAGATAGAGAACTTGGCCAGTCACAGAACGGTAACCAGAAAAAGTACAAATAAAACGAAGGGATCTTTAATGCGTTGTGCGTACGTTTCAAAAGCAAACTGGAGTACTGTGCCGGATTTTTTTTTTCCGGATGTTCTCTAATTACACTATATAGGTTTATCGGATCACCAAGTGATGACATAATTTCGATATTATAACTTAATTACTGTAAATGTGAATTCATTTCAACATAAATGAAATTTATCGGATGAACATCATTTCAACACCTCGTAACAAATCAGACATTCACTATCAAATATTAAACAAAAAACACAGAAAATATACGAGTTAGTTATTAACTAACGAGGAGACCTTACTCAAAATACATCATAAGAAGCAGCAGACATATTAGCAAATATACTACATTGAAGATGCGTCCCGTAGACTAACTTCGAAAGGCAACGAGGGAGTTGTTCATGGCCGAATGATCAAGAAGCACAATGGGTTCGCTACCGACTGATAATCCGGATCTCACCGCACCATCTAGAAAGTTAACAAAAACTGAAACAAATATTAACAATTCCACAAGATTAGTAAGCTCTACAATCATCTGTAAATTACAAATATTAATCCCAATTATTTTAAACTCTAAAGAAAATTATTTAAAATCCTTAGCCACAATCTGAATTCAGTATACAGTTTAAAACTGAAAAATATATAGGAATCACACCTTGCTGTGCTGCCTTCCTAATCGTTACTGCATAAATGTTTTAAAATGAAAGTAATACCACGGGAAAGGTTACTAGACTATATCAATCTCTCACTTGGTTGCCAATTTTTATGTTGGTATTGACTTGTATGTTTCAAGTATCAATATTTTACAAACTGTTTATGAAAGATAGCTTGTTTATGAGGAAATAAATTTACAGAAAATTTCTGGAGTGAAAAGAATCAAAGCGATGTAAGTTTAGAAAAGTTCATTCAACAGCATCCATTGTTACCTTTACCTCATAAAAGGCAAATAACTTTATTATCATCATGAAAGAAATAATAATAATTCTACTAAAATTTTCATATATGGGTATTCATGCTTTACGACAGTAAGTTGAGCGATTTTCTCAAAGAAAAAAAATCCTATTTTACATATATACGTTGAGCATTACATATAAGATTTTTAAAGAAAGATACACGGCGTGAGCGTAAAGTTTATTTAAAAGCAATATTACTTGTTTGTAATTGTGTTCTTCATAGGAGTGTTATACAAAAGGACCTTTAAGTGTTTTCTGTGTACATTAAATCATAACGGACTGTAGACGAATAAATCGACATACATTTAATACAAGAAGGAAATACTCAACTCGCCTACAAAATTACGTATATTCCTAGAGTTAATTTCGGTGGTAAATTTCTATTAAATTAAGTTAATGCATTTTTGAACCATTACATGGAAGAAAATATGTTATGCCCCATTTCTATAAAGAAGATTCTTCTTCGATAAAGATATTGAAGATCACACATTTACTTTTTTATTTTTTTATTGACTACCGACAGCAGTGATTCCGGCAAACCATGTAAAACCGGAATCAGGACGGCCGACCGTAATCGAACCCGTGTCCTCCCGAACGTCAAGCACTAGCGCTTGTTTCTGCCGTTGTTTTGGTGAGTTTATGGCCCAGAACGAAAGAGAGCATATGATATTTAGCACCTTTTTGCTTTACACTAGTACAAAGAGAATACAAAAAACAATCTCTCTTTCTGGCTATTAGAGAATATCTCATCAAATAAAAAACTCACAGCTACCCGTATAAATGAATGAGAGGAAAATATTTACTCCACGAAGCATTTAACAGAACAGACGTAATGTTTCCGTACTGTTTCTATTTCCCTTGGGCGAAAAACGTATTCAAAAACGTTCCAATATTTTTTAAATGCCACAATGAGGATTTTTTTTGCCGAGTTTTAATGTCTTTTTGACAGGTCACACGTCATAGAGGGTAATCTAATTCAAGGAAGACAAGTGGTGTTGACAATATAAGACAAAATTGTGGTACAGGCAAGGATATTCTTAAATTTGGCCTATCAAAAACTACGTAAACATTTTCAGTTTACTAGACTAGAAGAGCTTACTATACATCTGTTCAGCTTTCTAATAATTAATCTGAGTAGTATGTCACTTTTTTGATTACTAAAACAATTAGACTCAGCTAAAGTATTGGATGGCTTTAGGTACGGATTTTCAAAGCCATATTATTTCTGAATTTCGTAACTAGATCATAGAAACGAGATTATTTCTCGAAGTAATTCATTAGAATCTGTTAATTCGTATGTTCATTCGTTTCATTTTCTAAAAAAAACTTCAGAACACTCAGTCCATTCAATTCAGATAGATTTGACTAAACCCTATTATTTCTTAGTGTTAAATTAATGACTAAATCCCTGGGAGTCACACCTAAGTGCCTGTTTAAACGTGGGAGTTCTCGTCGTGGTAGACTTGAACCCACAATAGAAATTATTGTACGTCAATATCCAACTGATCTGTCACAACCATTTAACGTAACCGTGAAAAGCTGTATAAGTATTTGCTAATACGTTTGCGCCGCATTGTAGTCAAGGAAATAAATTATATGACATGCAACACGAAGAAACGTATAAAGTTAATGTGTAAGGAAGAAGAAAAATTTCAGCGTCTATACCACGTAAACCTAGTATTATCTAAGAGCAGTCCTTACCATCCAGACAAATCCTAGAACGCCAGATAAATAAATATTGCGGACAATATGGGGAACTCGCATTTTAGTTAACAAGCAAGATAGTTGAAGCAACCAGTTAATTGCATCGAAAGAGCCTAAGAGGTAATGCTGTTGGACCCATTAGGCACCAGCAAATCGAATTACTAGTTATTTGATTTGATCGTGTGCTTTACAAGGAACTGAAAATACTGTATCTAGAAACTTGTATCTTCGGATCAGAGCGAAATAAGCGGTGTTTGTTTTTTACGGCAAAAGTCATTAAATGTGTGGATTAATTTTTTTTACGCCTCGTCGACGACTAAGGTCATTAGAGGCGGGATGGGACTGCGGACAAGGAACTGGAAGGAATTCGGCCATGGCCGTTTTGAAGGAAGCATCCCGACATTCACCTGGAGTGATTTGGGGAAACCATGGAAAACCCAAATATGGATACTCGGACCGGGATTCGAACCCACGTCCTCCCGAATGCGAGGCTAGAACATTAACCGTTCACCCACCACGCTCGGTGTGGATTAAATCAACAAAACCGTATTCATGAATAATTAATTTCGTAATTACCTCAAATTGTACTGAATTGATCTATCCTGCAATCGTAAAAAAAATTGAATCTGTGGACTTTAAATAATATTTGGCATGTCATAGATCTTACTGGAATATTCTCTAACTGTTATATCTGCAATATCGTATTAACTAACTCCAACATAATAGAGTCCACAAATTTTATTTTCACTAATTCGGTCCACGCTATGGGAAACTGCTTAAAATCTAGAAACAGTATGAAATAATACACTTAAGAAGACATTCTGAACAAATTTTGTACTGTGAACAATTAAGGACATATTGAATTGTCCTGAACCATCCTGGTGAGTTTTCTAGGAGTAGAGTTGCACACTGTGTAATGTTACAGCTGTTGGGTGTTTCGTCCTGAGGATACCAGGCAGGAGGCTAATTACTACAGCGCCCGCGGTCCTACACGCCTGATCGACCTGCGCGCTATTATGCCGCCTGCCGTGCAACGCGGTACTGCCTAATGGACAGGCGCCCGCCGTGTCTCCAGCTTCATCCACAATGCACTCCACAACTTCGGCCTATGGCCTAGACTTCCAACGGAGAGCGTATCCATCCTGTCACATAATTTGAACAAATAACCTACCAGTCATTCGAGGAGTAAGTCTGCAGAGATCAATGTAACTTTTCCTCAGGTGTATACTCATCAACGTGTCTGAAAAGATTTTTAGAAAGATGAGTCCCCATTCATTTCGTCTTGATAAGCTTCTTCTCTCTCTGCAGCTTTTAATTTCTCTAACCTTTGTATTGTAAATCATTTTTAATCTGGTCCAACCATCTCCTTCAAAGACGTCCAACTTGACCTATTGCTTGTACACTTGTACCCAAACATACTACCATGACGGTGTTCGAGATACATGGCGAAACAATTCTGGTCAAGCCTAGACTTGGATCACAAATTAGAAAGCAACATCGAAGAAAGCAGAAGAAAATGCAATAAATACTGACACTGGGCACAGAGAAAGGCCCGAGTTTCTAAGGAAAACAGAGAAATCATGCTGCCTTCATAGATTTAATACCCTATGGACAAATACTTTCACAGAGGGAAGCAAAAGTAAACAGATGATAAGAAATAGTATCTCCACTTTCACATATCGCAATAAACAAGAGACCGAGCGTGGGAGTGAACGGTTTACGTTCTGGCCTCGCATTCGGAAGGACGCGGGTTCGAATCCCCGTTCGGGCATCCAGATTTGAGTTTTCCATGGTTTGCCCAAATGACTCCAGGCGAATGCCAGGATGCTTCCTTCAAAAGGCCATGGCAGAATTCCTTCCCGTTCCTTGTTTCCAATTCCATTCCGCATCTAATAACCTCGACAAGGCGTAAAACCATAAGAAAAAAAATAAACAAGAGGTTCCATTTCATTTCTAAACCACTATTCTTGTTTTAACCGCCCTTAAATTTAAAGTCTAGCAGTTTCATCCTGCAACATTTATAAATATTGTGTTATTCCGCTGGCCTTGAAGCTTTTAGACAATGATATAAGTAAAAAGTTTTTGTAACTTTACCGAATTGGTATCAGAGTAAGCGGAAACAGAAAGTAACCGAAATTAGGTACAGCATGTGGGAATAAAACTTGAACGTACCAAATCTTAAAGAAGCAGTGCCGGCAGCTCAAAGGAAAAATCAGATCTACAAAGAAATTAACCAGAAAAAATGATAGACTTGAAGTGAGAACATAAACTGATTTAACACTCTCTACAACATCAGTAGGGAAATGTCTGCTGCATGTAACTCTTAGGGCTTGACCCTTAAAAAGAATGTGTTCAATACGGATAGAAAAGTAAGTCTGACAAGCTCATATATCAGACGCTACTGCAATGCACGACAACCTCTATAGCAGGAATCAAAAATCGGTGAGAATAGAAACGGAACGTCAGATCTTACTCTCTAGATGAAAATACTATCGAAGTGACCAATTTAAATGTCTTTAATTACTGTGAATGCAGTACACAACTTTCGCACATTTCAATTAACGGCACTGGAAGATCGTGTAGACCACAAACACCTGTAAAAGTGACGGCAGCGTTTGATTTGTTTGACCTACAGCTAGCGAGGACTAATAACGGTATCTCTGAATATTCATTGGTCAGTGTCAGATTGCCTCTGGCGCAACGCATCTGTCCGTGCGAACTTGTTTCACTTGGACCACGAATAGATTCATATCGATACTTCAGACACTTTTTTCAGTACTATTAAATAACTTTATATCTACATAACTAACACTGTAAAAACATAGTTCTTCACACGCAACTGGCTCCCCTATCTCAATACAAATATAAAAATGATTAGGAACATATAAATTAGCATGACTGTCTAGGTATATTTTGTATTAACATCTCGAAATTTCAGTATTAAATTACAAACATGGTATAAGGTAAGAGAGACTATTTTCCTTTTTGGATAGCAACAAACATTACCATATGAATTTGTTTTTAAGATATCCCGTTATCATCCAGGAACTTAAATAATTATGATGCAATATTATTTTGAAATGTTCATTAAATATGCTGGACTTAAAGAATGTTATTATTCCACATTATTGTTTTGAAGTTTTATCAAACAGTTTACATTAATTTTCGATCATTATTTTTAAAAACATTAACATTATTTCTTATTTTCTTGAAAACATATTTTATTACTGCTTTAAAATTAGATTCATTAATTTGCGATGTAAAGCATTTATTAAATTATTACTTAAATCTGAGTAACTATTCTGTACCGTTTATTATAGTTTCATAAAATGCTCGAAATTTACACATGTCTGTATGCAGTTTAAATATACATATAGGATTAAAAGAAAAGCGGTCATCCAGGTTGTAACTAATAAATTACTTTAACCAAAGCAGTCAGTATATTGTGTTTCTGTCTTCGGAAATGCTGAGAAACGTTCATCAGTTAAGGCTGTTAAGTCTTAAAGACGACGCTTTTGCTAGAGTTGGGAGAAGATTGCGGAGAAGAAACGAGAAGGAATTCAGCTATGGTCTAGTGAAAGAACAATTCTGACATTAAAGTGGTAGTGGAAGCAACGTATAACCGAAATCCCGGCAGGGAGCAAACATATCAAATCAAAAAGAAATATTTTTTTTTATCTAATTTATGTTATAGTGCAGTAACAATGAACTAAGCTTCCTGGTGGAGATAACAATATCGGTAGGTTTATACTATTTTTATACAAACTGATAGCTGAAGGTAAACGTGTTTTGTGATTGAAGTTTAAACTTGATATATCCTGAACGATACATTACACTGATACAGAATTTTCCCAAAAGAATGTCTAGAGAATTTTAGTTTCCTTGAGTTGATTAATTTTTCCGGAAAGAAAACATGATTGTAATTTTCAATTAAATTTATGCCACTAATATTTTATTTACTCTTCTGATTGCTCAATAGAAAGGCATGACCTATACCGAACGGTTAGAATTGTTCCGAGTCACACAGCTCTGGGTTGTGCAGCAGATCTTCAGATTCTTTTCACTGTGCAAAAAAGCATACTCATACCTTTTTCCTCCCCTAAGGCGGGAGGATACTGACCTTAATAACGCATTAGGCGTTATAGCTGCGACTCAGCAAACCGCAAACACCACGCATTTGGTAGCTACTGAGATCGTTCTCGGAACACGCGGCTACAGTTGTAAACAAAACGAAACCGAGTATCGCTCCGGGCAGGGCTCCTCAAGGGCGGGACAATGACGCCAGCAGATCCCACGTCCTCGGGAGTCCTCATTGTCCGCCTGAGACACAGGGACGCGATCACAAAGCGCATTGTGCCGCCTGGACAAACGTTTGTACAAATTCGGCGGAGATGCTCCCGCGGCGATAGGGCCACCGCAGTCGGACTGGGCCCGGTATACCTGCCTGCCCGGGGCGCGCCATTCACAGATATTGGTTTCCGTAATTGTGCGCCCCTTTCCGTTCCATTTGGCGACTCTTCGCCGGCCCTGTTTCTGCGCAGTTGAGTTCTTTCAGCGGCGACGTGCCCCCGCCGGGTGTTTTGCGACTGTCGGGAGACTTCTCCGAGAAACGTTTCTTTCACTAAAGAATCGTCACGAAGTGTTCTCGGACGAGATCTCGATCAGAGAAGATCGACGGAAGTTGAAAACACCCTCCAGCACCACTTACTGCAGAATGGAGAAGGTTTGCTCCGCAGGACCGAATCGGCATTTCGTACTTGACAGATCGCAAACCGACAAGGACTCATTTTCAACAAATGGTTTTTCAAATGCTTCTTTTGAATTACTTCAAACTTACTGAGTTACACTAGATAATAATTCAATATGAAGTGACAAACAGAAATATTATACTAACTCTATGACAAATAAGAGACACCATTCATACAAGTGAATACTCACACCACTGAAAGAATAAAACAAGTCATCTTAATTGGAAATACACTGTTTTTTTCAGCCATCCTGTAGTGTAGTACCAGACCTATGCCTACGACATTCCAGTGGTTATGAATACTTCTACCAATCCTCTCCTTAAAGTGAGCTTTTACATGCAATGTAATGGAACTAACTAACTAAGCTAAAGTCATGTTGTCTTGCGAACTGGTGACAGAGTTTTGATTTGCCGCGCATTCCGCCTCTGTCATAGCTGAACCTACAGTTTAATTTGGAATATGAACCATGGAACGCCCTGGTATAGTTTTCTGGCCCCGTCGGAATTTTAACCAGGACCCTGAGTTGTCGGAGCAATCATTATAACCATTGAGCTATCAGCCCTCTCATTAAAGCAATAAATCATTGCTCTGGCCTCGCATTCGGGAACACGCGGTCCGAATCCCCATCCAGGAATCCAGATTTGGGGTTCCAGTGGTTTCCCTAAATCACTACAGGCGAATGCTTCCTTCCAAAAACCATGGCCGAATTCCTTCCCGTATCTTGCCCCAATCCTTTCCCGCCTCTAATGAACAACGAGGCGTAAAGCCATAAGCAAATAAATAAATAAATAAATAAAACAAGCATGTACACAAATATCCTGTCTCGTTTCACCTCAAGTAGCGATGCTCCAGACTGTCGTTCCGAAGGTAAATTTTCGTGACTGTATGTATTGACGTCGTGATATTGGTCTTGCGTATTAATTCATAGATGTCAGTTTAGTGGTCAGTCCTTTCGGCCGCTGCGAATCAGCCGGCGACTAGCTCAAGAGACCAAAGGTGTTGACCGAATAGTAGAAAGGACCAAAATACGCCACGGAGTAAAGAAACCAAAAGTCAAGCACTCTAAAATGACTGACGGTGGATTAACCTTTAACAAATAAGCTTTATAGCAGTACTGCGTGACAAGTGGCAACAGGCAGCGGAATCAAAGATTCCGAGACAACTACTCACATGGTTTCCAGATCTGGTAAAGCTTACTTACGGAGGACATCAGGAACGCTTCATGGATCAGATCGACAGTAACACGAACGCCCTTCAGGCACCATAGGCATCCTGCGTTAGGTTAAGATCTGACACGAACGCAAAGCGAAATATTTGGGTCCCTAAGGTCAACGGAATTATCAATACCTGGGAAAGTAGGGAATGGTTTGACAGGCATGAAATACTTGAAGAGTAAAATGAAGTAATCAACAAGTGAAGTAATTTGTTTGGGCTACAAGTCTCTAGTCTGGACCTAACTTCAGTGAAATAGGATGGTATTGGGCCCATATTAACAGTGTCATATACAGAAACTGGAGCGTTGGAAAAGTGCACATTTAGATTAAGTTCCAGAAATTAACTTGGAACACACCCGCTAACTGATATGGTAGAGAAGCAAGCTTAAGAGTGATTGAATAAAGATGTCTGTGACTATCTACAGGGCGTATGTTGACGGTGATCCATCAATGGATACGGGACCAACAATTAGTATAAATTTGTGGAAAGCAGGAGAAGACAAAATACATAAATTAGTACTTGATTTCAGAGGTACGGAATGAATTTTTTTTTTCGTTAATAAGTAAAGGAATCTGTGTCTGAAATAAGCTAACGATGGATGAACTGAAGAGTATAACTCATGTAGTAAAACAATTTGTAGCAAAAAAACATATAAATTATTTATAGAAATGTAGATATTTTGCTAAATTGCCAAAAAAGTGTCATCCCAGTAAGTAAAAATAATAATAAACGAGTAATTCTATTCAAATACTCTCAGTTGATATCATGTTATGAGTTCTAGATGTGGTTATTTCCTGAATCGCTAAATCCGACACTGACTTATTTTGGTCACATTACAAAAAAAGGTGGGAAAGCATGGTACCCGTAAAGCAACACTAATATTATAAATGCGAAAGTAACTTTGTCTTTCTGTCTGTTACGTTCTCGCGGCTAATCAGCAGAACCTATCTTGATGAAATTTAACACGGAAATACCATTATCTTCACCAGGAAAGATACTTTTTTCGGTATAAATAACATATTTTGTCATGAAATTTTGACAACTAACCGAGCGGTGACAGACAGAGAGGCAGCGTGTGCAGCTCTCCGTAATGTTATATCGGTCATTTAGGTCCTCTCATAATCAGTTTGTGCATGATCCCCGTCATATTATACCGGCTCCGTGATGTATGTGGCACCTTTTAGGTAACTTACAGCTTTGAACATTCAAATTTAACAATTACATTTTAAGTCCACGCGTACGAAGTCACGGATAACAGCTAGTAGACTACTAATCAGACGTTCAGAAACCAGTCACTACTAAATTTGTATTTCTAGCGTTTGTGTTATTTTTTTTCATCGTTTTTGCCTTATTCAATGTTTTTCCCAACTCTTCTAATTACTTAAAATGAGTAAACGTTTCAATCTTCTTAAAATAACTTTACTTCAGCTCTGTATCTCTTACAAACGTTACCTCCAACAACAGCAGAAACTGAACACAAATTAAATTAATATCGGACTTCGTAATAGTTTGCATGGTCCCTTGTGGAAATTTCATTGAATCTTAATTCGTCGTCACGAAGCAATCCAATCTGTCCTAACAATCAACACACACCATCAAAACAAAACAAAATAAAACTAAATTGACAAGGATCTTATATGAGTATGCTTGGAATAAACATGTAATCACGACATCTTGTTGTAGTGTCCCTAAAGCCGTTCGGGAGATCCACAAACGAATCGAAGACGAAAGAAGTTACTAATAAAAAATAGGATTTTACGGCTCTTCGCCGTCGGCGTCATTAGACCAGAGAGAAGGTAGTGGGAAGGAAATCGACCATGGTCTTTCCAAGTAACCATCCCGGTATTCTCTTGGTGTGATTTCGATAAGTAATTGAAAATCGAAATCTCGATGATCAGATCGGGCATTGAAGCCATGTCGTCGCGAATGCTAGGCCCAATCGCTGACTGGTAATGTACCAGGCTCGTTAAGAGGTAATAAATGACTCAATGTATAGATACACCATTCTAAAAACAAAACGACTTATTTTCAGATTCAGATCTGAATTTCTGTCAGACGTTACGCAGAAAACGAAAGAACTCTTATGACAGTGCCCTCACGCCCATGTACGAATATTTTTATTTATTTTTTATTTTTTTGCGACGGTACTTGCAATTCACTTTCACACTTCAGTTAATGGCATTGAACGAAATCGGCATTTCGTTAATGGCACGACCGTTTTTACCGCGCTTTAACTGAATTATGGAACATTTTTAACGCAAATGCTTTAATGCAGTGAGAGAGCAATTACAATTTCGTATCAGCCACGTTAAAAGTGAAACGGCACATTTGTACCAAATGAAAGAGGCTGGAGGGAAGGGTTGGGGGAAGTGGGGGAGGGTGACGAATGACTCGTGTCACATGTCATAGCGCTGTGTACCTCCCTCTATCAAGTAGACCAGTCAACACAGTCGACAGTGAATACATACGGTATCAGGACGATAGTTAGGAAAAATCCGTAGATGTTTAAATTAAGCAAAGACTGAAGACTGCAAAAGTACTCCGTCGAAGGTGAGCTGCATAGCAGTTTAAGTATTGGATTTTTTTGTTCTTATTGCTTTACGGCTTGTCGACGTCGTGGTTGTTAGAGGCGGGAAAGGACTGGGGGTCAAGGAACTGGAAGGGATTCGGCCATGGCCATTTGGAGGAAGCATCCTGGCATTCTCCTGGAAGTATTTGGGAAAATCATGTAAAACCCAAATCTGACTGGCCGAGCCGGAATCCGAACCCACGTCCTACCAAATGTGAGACTCACCCACCACGCTCGGTTTAAGTACTGGAATGTAGCGATTTGGACTGTCCGAAATGTAGCATCACAATATTATGATGTTGCTGACACAGTTAATAGTAGTACTAATGAAACACAGCCGATTAACAAGTATCAGATCTAATTTCCATGCTCGCCGGAAATAGATACTGCTCTTACAAGTAGTATTAAATTCAGACTCTTCGGCGACCTGCTTCAGCCTTCAGCTTAGGCGGAATTGCACCGTGTTTCACACGTTCTACCGACCGTAACGTTGGAATTTAATAATAGGACGTGACACCAACAGGGTAGCATAAAAGCATTTTATTACGGCTGCGGAAGCCGTCGTTTGCGAGTATCATATCTCCTTCAAAAGGTAGCTAATTTTGCTTTAAGTTTCGTTATTATTTCATTAAGCGTTTCATGAGATTGAATAGGTGGCTCCGTGAAATCGCTCATTATAATGACCGGGATTAACTAGATGAAAACCAGTATGATGGCTTATTAATTATTTTAAGACCACAGTGATTTATATTTCAAATCGCGTTTTAAAAATATCACGTATCGTCTGGCCATAGAAGTGGAGAAAGGTTTTAAGTTCAAGGAACGACAAGGAATTCGATCCTGGTATTTTGAAGGATTCATTATGACATTCTCCTGGAGTGTTTTCGGGAAATCATGGAAAATAGAAATGATGACGACGGGATAGGGTTTCGAACTTACGTCCTCCCGAATGCCATACCCGGCTTTAACCAGTCACCTGCCCGGCCTTGGTCAGTAAGTCTAGTAAGATGACTCAGAAATAAGGCAGACTCGGTTGGAATACCTATTCTCTTACAAAATTTTCGCGACCCTTAAACTCAGGCACAACTTGGTTTGCATATACAAATTACGCCAAGATGGTTTGTAGTTCGAATTCCACACTAAGCGATAGGTTCGCGCACCTTCTAGAATTATCTAGCTAAGCCACGACAGGAAACGAGTACCCGACAATTTGAAACTGTGTCACTCGACCATTATGACCAGAATAAATTATCCGCTTTTAAAGAATCTTCGTAAAAATGAAGTATCATAATAAGTCAATCAAAAATGTCAGCAAATGATAGTTTTTGTCCCCGAAATCTGAAATACCACATACGTAACAGTTTAAATGACCATCAAAAATGACGAGTATCACCAACAACTGCTTTTGATCTTAAATTACGGAAATTTTTATTACTATTAAAAAGTTTCAACGAATAATTTAAAAAAATGAATAACTATTATTTATTTGATTTATTTATTCCGTGATTACATATGTTTCGTGTAAAAATTCTCTGATTTTTTAATAAAGGGGCATCCATAAATTACGTGAGGTGTTTTCCGGATTTTCCGCCCCTCCCCCCTCTGGTGAGACTTCGTGAGATCTGGTCCGCCCCCCCTCCCCTTCTAGGAAATCGCACTCGCGACTTTTTGAGAGACTTTTTTTTTGTCTCACCCTTCCAAAGCCGGTACCACCCCCCTACTTTTCGATGAAAATACCTCCCTAAAATCGACTTTCGCGTGTTTTGTAGACTTTTTTTTTTTAGCTCTACAGTCGAAAAATAAAAAATTCCAAAACCCCCTCCCCCTTGGTGAGATTTCGCCGAACCCCCCCCCCCCAAATTCACCTCACGTAATTTATAGACGCCCCCAAACCTCCCAGTTTCTTATCTTCTTTCGAAATAATTCGTAGATTATGTTGTGGCTGGTTTTGGTAATTATTACAGAGAATACGTGGAATGTTCTTCTCCTTAATCGAATTTCTGCATCTAGTCGTCGTAAATAAACAAAAAACAACATGTAAATTTAAACGAACGTCGAATTGTAATTTTTTAAACCTCTACATAGCATCGTAATTTCTTATCTCTGACCTTCGTACTTTGGTCCAGTTACTACCACAAAAGACAATTTGCTATTAACTGGCATCGCAGACATGTTTTCTTTTAAACAATGTAGTGTAATTATTTATTTGAAATCTACAGACGCAAATAATGTCGATGCAGTTATTTATTTGAAATTTCCCGGTTAGCTGAGCAGCGCTGTGGTGGCGGCCAGTGTAACTAACAGTTCGGGCATCATCGGACTCGCCGAAGATTTCCGAGGTATCAAGGTAACGTCCAGACTCCAAGTTCAACGCATTTTAATGAAGTAGATGGTTACCCATCCTATGTTATCATCCAAGGGAAACCGAAGAAGACAACACGTTCTCGAGATTGTAAGGAGGTGAAGCTCTAAGGTCTAATACGGTAACGAACGGAGATGTCGGAGAGTGTCTGCTACGGGTGCTTATGCCCGAGCTGCTTCGCGCCCCCTGGCTCATCCCCGTGACGGATCCGAGCACTTCTTGGCGGACGGCTCTGCAGTGTATGTGGGCACAATAAAGGCTACGTTCTAAAAAACAGAAAAGGGACCACCACAATGGCGAGGAATTCCTGGCCGCACACGGTAGCCGGCAGAAAAGGAAATAAAGAACAACAAACAAGAGGCCTGGCGCAGCCACAGGGCAACATACCAACCCGGCCCGGTTCTTTAGATTATTAACCGCGCACACGGGGTGTCCGCAACAAAAAGTAACGACAAACCCCTCCCACAAAATCTCGGCTACCGGTAGCCGTCACTTATACATTCTACGGACAAATTCACGCACGCTATTTTCCAAACTTCAGCATACTTCACTGGTTCGGTGTACAAAGAGTGTAATGAAAATTTACACAATTTTCCAGTTTCAATGGGAATATGCCGTTTTCTCTATTCCCTTGCGAAAGGTATAAATAAGAACCAAAAATGTTTCTTCGAAAAACAAGTTGAATCTGCCAGATATTTTTATTTATCGGTCGTTTCCCAAGCGAAAAGAAGACGTAAATAAATGCTTTTGAAATCTAATATCACAGATGACTTCGTGGAAACGGTAGTTACCGATATGAAAGTCTTTCGGTCTTTTAGGATTTTTTTAAATTCATTTTTTGTATTTATGAGTGAAAGGCACAACATGAGTATAGGGAATATCGCAAAACAGTTGCCGTTATATCTATATATATAAAGGTGAATGTATGTAAGTATGTATGTATGTTTGCTTGTTTGTTTGTTTGTTTGTTCTTCATACAAATCCACAGTTTTCATCCGATTTCGATAAAACTTTGCACACTTATCCTTCGAAACAAGGAGAAAAATGTCTACATTTGGTTGAAAAATTATCTGTATGAATAATACATGTTGTCTTATAATTTCGAAAAATTACTGAACGGCGATAGACAGACGCCTTGGATGTGGAGGTCTCTGTACTGTTTTTTGTATTCCGGTCAGGTAGCTCAGTGGTTAAAGCGCTTGCTTACTGATGTTTTGGTAGTGGTCTCTGGTTCAAATCTCCGTGGAGGCAAAGATTTAAAAAAAAATGTTTTTGATCGTAAGAGTCACGCCTGGACCGTCGGTTATTCAGATTGAATGTTAAACTGTAGATGTCACAAATTTAGTTGGTGCAATGCGAGGCAAATCGTAGGTAGTCTTCCAATGCTGTAGTTTTACACTTTATTATGTTATATTGATCGCTCAGGAGTGATTTGCAGTCAGTGTGTATGTGATCTGCAGTAATAATAATATAAATGCGGAAGTAAGTCTCTGTCTTTTTGTTACGTTTTGACGACTACACTGATACTGACGGAATTTGACAATCTGTAGGGAGGACACAGGACATTTTTTTTTTCGGTATGATTAACAGTTGTAGTCACGAAATTTTAAGGAATTATCGAATTGTGACAGAGAGACGGATGTGTATGTTAGTCTGTAATGTTACGTCGGTTGCTCAAGGTGTTCTTCTCGCGCATTATGTTAGTGTATAATTTGTTAGTAAATTTCGTTTGGAGAAAAAACGTATTATTTAGTACAGATGTAGATTTTCTCTGCCCTATTGCTTTGTGTCTGCTTAAATGTTTCTGCCACCAGTTTATTTTGCCTTCTTTTTTGACATGCCTTGTGGCCGTAAACTGGCCGAAGTTGTAGCTCCAACAGAGCACAAGCAGCTAAACCCAAGAATCGGATGCTCATGCTGTAGGAAGAATTATAGACCAATCTGAAATAAACCTGCCCTTAGTTAACCCCCCCCCCCCCCACATGCCCTCACCTTCATTTGTTTTTCTCTTTTTAAAGAAATTGGAAATTGATTCTCTTCAAGAGACAGGTTAGCCGGTAGAATGATATACTGATGGTTTTCCTGTCATATTATGCCGACTCGGTGTTGTTTGGGACCAATCCTTTGTTACCAACAACTTTCTATATTCAATTCTGGCAAAGAAATTCTTAATCCACGCGTACGAAGTCGCGGGTATCAGCTAGTCGTCTATAATGTTACTAAGCAAACTATCACCACCGTGCAGCTAAAGCGATGGAAATTACTACATTAGCATTAATTATAGCAATTTCGTTGGGAATACAAGACCAAAAAAGTTGCAGTTGCGTCTTTAATTGCATGGATATAAATATTTAAAAAAATATGAAATTTCTCAACAAAAAAAAGATCCCCTAGAAAGTTTCACTGCCAACCTCAACCAGCAGTAAAGGCTGGTTGGCACTGGGCTAGTAGTTTAGTCGAGTGGCGAGTATTTTAATAGTTAAATTACTCGCTACTGCTCAGAAATCGTTCGCACTACGGTCAAGTACAGTACACCAGTTTCGTGGTATTTTGCCAGATGAACAGGCTGCAACGCAATAAAATGAATGAGCAGATATAGCTTAGGTTAATCGCCATTTTAGAAGATGAGGATGAAGAAGTTTATGCGATAAAGAAAAAAAAGCAATGGGTAGGAAAATGATTTAATAGAAGGGATAAACTAGGAGCTACAAATTGTCTTCTGAATGAATTAGCATTAGAAGATCCCTAAGAATAGTTTGAGAATGTCCAAACGTTGTGTTATTGAATATGCAGTGGCAAATTCAGCGTGAAGATACCTATTTAAGAATTGCAATTCCGGCAATTACAAAATTTCATGCAGTTCTCTACTTATTGCTGGTTCGCACTAGGCCAGTAGTTTAGTTGAGTGGCTAGTTTTTCAGAAGCTAAATTACTCGTTACTGCTCAATTTGAGTTTAGCCTGCCGTTTTTTTAAATCATCTTACTTCATGGTTCAGCTTCCTATCTACACGACTGATGATGTTTTCTAGAGTAGCAGGTGATACCATCCGTATGGGCACCATATATGCTCTGTATAAATGTGTTTAGTATTATTCTGGCCCATTTCATGTAAGGTTTAGGTACGACCAAAAGACTGCCTGGGATGTAGGACCTATATCACGTGTGTTTGAGTACTGTGTATGGTTGTGTGTGTATGCGTAGATGATTGTGAGGAGGGTTATTCTGTATATGTTGCGTAAGTTCATATGAAGAAGAAAGAAGTGACGTCGCGAAATCCAGATTGCCTATTCAGGCATACACTTCCGAAAAAACGCCAAAGAGACCACAGTATTTTACGTCCCTATCCAACAGATTAATTGCCATCAGCAATCCCCTCACTCCATAAGCAATATGTGGAGAATTGTGATTTAATACAGCAGTTTGATAAAAATGTGCTACTATTTAGGCTAATTTGTAAAATACTTATACAAAAAAAAACTTTTCTTCTGAATCTATAACCAGCAGAGCATTTATCAGCATACAATCCTTTAACGGCATATTCCCTTGCATCCTTCTTTGTATAATACTTCTAACAACAAAAGCACGACGAATGCTTCTAGAAACAACAGACAACAACAGGTCTGTCTTTAGACAATGACAAAAATTTATAAGTCCATTTACTTTCCTAAAAAATCAGGAAGTAGCTTAAATACTGGGTGTTCACCCATCTATTGCAAGTGCAATAGAAGGATTAAAACCCAGTAATTGTATAACAGCTAAGGAAAACTGTCTAAATAATCAAAAAGTAACTTAAATCTGTCTGGTAAAGTAGGTTTTATTTTATTCATCATGATTTCGTGGTTAAAGTTTTTTCCCCCCTTGTGGCTAAGTCCAGTCGACATCGATTTCATTAGAAGTGGGAAAGGTTGAGGACAAGGAACGGTAAGGGATTCGCCCATGGCCTTTTTGAAGGAAGCATCCCAGCATTGGCCTGGATTGATTTGGGGAAACCATGGAAAACCAAAATCTGGATGCCCGGATGGGTATTCGATCCCGCGTCCTCCCGAAAATGGTAAGATCATTAGAGGCAGGACTGGACAGTGGGCAACGACCAGGAAGGTATTAGGCCAAGGCTTTTTGAAGGAAATTCACTGTAATGATTTCGGGAAATTATGAGACACCAGTGGGCGGGAAACTGCAACCGTGCGCCAAGGTGTGGTAGTGTTGATAGAACGGAACTAAAATTAGAAGCAATAACCAACAGATAGAAGAAACGGTGTCGACAATGAACCTGTCTTATAAATGGGAAATCTATCTCAGCACATCTGAACACAACGTTCGAACAAAGGCGAAGGAGTAGTTACCCCGTCCATCCTCAACAGACCTTTACAACAACCACTTCAAAGTTGGATCGCAACACGGACGCGATTAACAGCAGAACACAATGAACTTGGTGTTGGGCAAACTTTTTCGTGGGCATTACTCCCCCCGCGTTGGCGCTTCGGGAAATTTAAACGCCTGCTGTTTAAATTGCCAAGCGCTCAAAGTTCAGCCGGCGGGATAAAACCACCCACAAGACGGGGCCCGCAACAAAAGACGGACCGGCTGGCCGCTAAATTATGGAGCGGGTCACCGCGACACCGTGTTCCCAACAGACCTCTCTCGCGGGAGACATCAGGTGCACGACCTCATTCCAACTATCATTACAGGTGAGATAAAGCCCAGCGGTCAAAGTTACCCCAAATTTCTACAAATTTAATATGAGAGATAAGTCTTTCCCGGCGTATCTTTGATATAAATTCTTCGCGGGTTTGATGCCGGATTACATTTTCTGTTGACGAACTTTCGGCGACTTGCACTGCCGCCATCATCAGGTCCGCGATTAAACATCATGATTAATAGTGGTAGAATACTGTGAACGCTGATGCAATTTGAACAGTAACGTTATGCGAACATTGACGTGTGTATTCCATCTTCCTTCCATCTATAACAACCTTGGCTTTGGTTTACGCTGTGGAACCAACTGTCAGTACAACGCTGGTGTATATCTACACCTAGTTTCGCAACCGACCAATCACAGTCACGGAATGGTTACGTCATTGGAGTCAGCCAATCGGACGTCGACAACGATCCTGGCTCCCTTCTGTTCCGCTATTCAGTTCAGTTTTTGTTGTTCCTTTAGATACAACGGACCTGATGATGGCGGCAGTGCAAGTCGCCGAAAGCTTGTCAACAGAAAATGTAATCCGGCAGCAAACCCGCGAAGAATTTATATTCTACAAATTTCATAGCCAGTCATGATTATAAGGAAGTCCATATGACAAGTACTCCGACTGGCGGAGGTAGTGTGCCGTATTCCCCCTTTTTTCTTTTTTTTTACTGTGATGGCTTTACGCCTCGTCGACGTCGAGGTCATTAGAGGCGGGATGGGACTGGGGAAATGGAACGGCAAGGTATTCGGCCATGGCGTTTTTGAAGGAAGCATCCCGGCATTCGCCTGTAGTGATTTGCTGAAACCATGTAAAACCCAAATATTGATGCCCGGACGGAGATTCGAACCCACGTCCTCCCGAATGCGAGGCCAGAGCGTTAACCACTCACCCACCACGCTCGGTGTATTACCTTTCAAGACATTGACATTACAGCAGAGTTTTCCAAGTTTTTCTTATCACGTCAACCCTTCCGTCAAAAGAAAAATGTTATTATTTAAAAACTTACAAAAGCAAGTATGAAATCTAATATATTTATTTTTATTGTTTATAAAATTACAATGAGCGGTCTGGTAGCTCAGTGGTTAAGGCGCTTGCTTTTAAAAGGTCACTGGTCCCGGGTTCAAATACCGGTGAGCTTAGAAACGTTTAACAGCTGTGTTTGATCATATGACCTACGCTAGGATGTTCCGTGGGTCAGATTACACGTTAAACTCTAGGTCCCAGAGCAAAGGAACTGCGGCACAATGGCGTATTCAACAAACCTTCGGGTTGTGGACTAAGTTTATATATATATATATAATTATAAATATTAAATTTTGTGAAAAAAGTAAAGAATAAGAAAATGAAAACAATAAATTTATTGATAAAAGTAACAATGGAAAAAAATCAGTGGAAAGCATGAGCTTGCATTTCTTTTTACCATATACCCTAGGTTTGGTTGGATATTCTATTACAAAGTGCACAATCATTGGAAACATTGAATTTGGTTCGATAATTTGTTTTTATTACAAGAGTTGAAAACTATCTTTCGCACAAATAAGTGCTTGAAAAAGGTGAATACAATAGTAGCGTTTTCTATGATATGCTGGGATACAATTTTTAATACCTGACCCAATACGTCGATTTATCCAATTCATTAAAATCGTATTTGACTGCTGCATCGTTTTTTATTTCCGAAGTTTGCTCTTGAAATACCAGATTGAGTAATTTCAGGGCTCTGCCGATATCTTACGTTTCCAGAGTTGCAACTTCCAAGTACTAACAACGACTTCTCAGAGGAAACTCGCTAAGTATGTTATGTTAAGCTAAAGGTTTTCAGTGCTAAGAGGCGGTAAAACAGACGTAGTACTAGCGACTGTTTCCACAAGGGCAGGGAAGCTATCTCGCTCGCAACCAGCGCTCACCGATTTGGGAACCTATGCACAAGAGGGTTAGGGGGCGTCCAAAAATTACGTGAGGTGAAATAGGGAGGGGGGGGGGGGGTCCGGCGAAATCTCACGTGAGGTATTTGAAAAATTGTTGGACTGTAGAGCTAAAAAAAAAAGTTCTCAAAAAAGTCACGAGGTGGATTTCTAGGTGGGGTTCTCAAGGACCAGATCTCACGAGAGGGGGGGGGGAGGGTCCGGCGAAATCTCACGTGAGGTTTTTGAAAAATTGTTGGACTGTAGAGCTAAAAAAAAGTTCTCAAAAAAAGTCACGAGGTCGATTTCTAGGTGGGGTTTTCAAGGACGAGATATCACGAGGGGGGGGGGGGGGTCGGAAATCCGGAAAAAACACCTCACGTAATTTATGGATGTCCACTTAGAAGCCTGATGAGCGCCAGGCATCGGTCGCTTTCACTTCCCAGGAGCTTCTATGTAAAATGTAATGTAATCGTGAATAGAATACACTTTATAGGATTTTTGCATTCTCACGACCAGTGTAGCTATTTTCCCTAAGCAGATACAACAACAACAAAGTCCAGTAACTTCGGACGCTACAGCAAAACAGAAACGGTGTAGGTGAGATTAGGGAGGACGTTGGTTCGAATCCCCGTCCGGTCTTACAGATTTGGGTTTTCAATGGTTACCCAAATCACTCCTGGCGAATGCCAGGATTGCTCCTTCAAAAGGCCATGGTCGAATTTCTTACCCCCAGTTCATTAACGCCTCTAACGACCTCTACGTCGACAAGGCGCGAAGAAATAAGAAAAAAAATCTGTCAAAGCTTCAGTCATCAATTTATGTATCACTGTAAAGTTATGGATCTTCTTTTCTACTGAACCTCGTTTCTATAGTCAACTAAGATACTCGTATTTACATATTTCTCAGTTTTCTTTCTGTTACTTTTCCTGCAACTTTCACAACGTACACTTCCTCTGACGCGTAATATTATTTTCTCGTTAGCTGTCTAATTTCTTTACAAGCTTTTTCAAAGATGTCTTCCTCTTAGCGATACAATATAGTATTAATATAGAAGCTGCGTCTTATCAATTTTTTTTTACTTATGGATTTACACATCGTCGACGTCGAGGTCATTAGAGACTGGGGACAAGGAACGGGAAGGAATTCGGTCATGGCCTTTTGAAGGAAGCATCCCGGCGTTCACCTGGAGTGATTTGGGAAAACCATGGAAAACCCAAATCTGGATGCCCGGACGGGGATTCGAACCGGCGTCCTCCCGAATGCGAGGCCAGAGCGTTAACCACTCACCCACCACGCTCGGATTTATCAAAAGCTGGTCCCGAGTGTTAGCGCTAACCTTCCATGCTCGGTGAGAAGTTCGTAAAACTAAGAATACAGTGTTTTTAAAACAGGTCTTGTACAAAACTTACATAGGACTACTACTCATATTTCAAACAAAATTACATATCTGAAAATATTACTTTGTGATTTTGACTTCTGAAGTATCCTGGCACAAGAGTCATTTTGAGATTAACGAGCAACATATTTTTACAAACCAAAAGTCATGAACATTGAAAAATAACTGGTAACATCATCTCAGTGTAGGTCCTACTGACTTTGCACAAAATATTTGCTTATTTCTACGCGACAAGCTTCTACTATGTGACCAAAAGCAGTACATAAAAAATGGCTGACGGTAATATTTCGTTTCATCACTGAATTATTTTTCGAATAGAAATCTTCTCTACTGAAAGTCACGGCAGAATTTGGCGAAGTGCGCGGGTGCGAGCAATGTTAGGAGATGGCTGAAACATTTCAAGGAGCATCCAAGATCAGCTTCGTAGCTGCTACCACGAACTGTTTCCACTGAATGTTATTCACAGAGGGTTGATGAAATTACTAACAAAAAAAACCCAGACACTTCACTATGATTGATACTGAATCAAAACTTGCAATAGACCACAGTGCAACACAGGATGTGATCGTAGGCTTGGGCTACTGAAAAGGTTGTTCTCGTTGTGTTCACCGTTTATTGACCTGTAACTACAAAGTTCAGAGAAAAGCTATCCCTCAAGACCTTCTACAGAGTTACCAAAATGAAGGAGACGGTTTCTCATTATCATTGTAACACATGAGGAAAGATGATTCGCTTATTACGAAACAGAAACGAATGGTGTAATTGTAATTTGTTTACAAAATAAAAATGAACACAGTCCATTCTACTGTAAAAGTCAAGGGCACCGTTGTCTGGGATGCGGAAAAGTGCATCACGGCTAATTTTTTGAACCTAGTCAACCATTAATGGAGCTCTGTCGACCATTACGCGATTAACGCCCTTAATCTACAATGACGGGCATAGCCCGCGTACGATGGTTGGGCCAAACGTAAATATTACGGGCATAGCCCGCGTACGATGATCGGGCCAGAAGTAAATATTACGGGCATACTCCGCGTACGGTGATCGGGCCAGATGTGAATATTACGTGGAATATTTGATACGCAATTACAGTCTGATGCAATAATTGTGGAAGACGCAAGTATTACAAAATGTTTATTTATAAAAAAAACTCCAAAATATAAAATTAGTAATCTGTAACGATATGATATATTTCAAAGCATTCTGGTACATGTAACAGAACTTTACACTTTTTACACTCTCACGTTGTTTCTTTACGTTTTTTATTTTTGTGACAAAACTGTACAACGTTTTGACGGTCTTAATTTAGAGGGTGTTGGATCAATGTGCTTTGGAAAATGAGCCCATTCCTTTGCGTAAAGTCTGTCTGGCGCATCTCCGGAAGATAATACGCCTCGTTCTCTATAAATCGGTTTTGGCATTTTCTTCAGTAGAGATTCGGCTATGTTGATCTTATAGACATAACATTGTTTCTTTCCATCATTCAGTTTTTTCCTTAAGATGTAAGAGTTAAAAAGAACAATATCAAACAGATAAAAAAAATTATATCCTTTCATGAATTTTCTGATCACTGGAAAACATGCTAATATTTGATCTTGGAGATCAATTCCATTCATTTTCTTGTTATACTCTGCAATACAATTTGGTTTTAGAGTGCCCTTGGATCCTTGTGAAGTCATTTCGACTGCTTCATGTTTTGTCGACAGCATATAAACATCTCGCTTGTCTTTCCATTTTATAGCGAGTATTCGGTTGCAGCTTCTTATTGCGTATTCGCCCCTTGTTAATTTTACACTGCACAAATCTTTAGGCATGTTCTTCCTATTCGAATGTACTGTGCCAATTACATTTGTTTTATATTTATATGATAATTTCATAAATAATTTTGGGGAAGAATACCAATTGTCTATCTACAAACCGCGACCGCTTTACCACGGGCGATGCCCGTCATGTTTACGATTGCCCGGATTAGCGTGTTACACAAGTCGTGCGAACGTACCGGACGCTACGCGAGCTTGTATACAATTTCGGCCCAACATCTTCGAATCTAAATCGTAGGTTAAGGGGTTAACGCCCTGTAAAGAAAGAATATGATAGAGCGGGGGCATATTAAGCTTCTTTCACCGCGGAGAAAATTGAGAGATTGTGGTGGGAAGTTAATCCGCATCCTCCGTGGCACCCTCAGAGGTTGTGAAGGAACAGTTACATCACGACGAGGGCCATACGCCAGGGTCTACGGGCAGCTGGAACGGAGTTCGACTGCAGTCGACTTTCCGCTCTAGCCAGTGCTGCCAGCACCTTGGCTTCGAATATCCGTAGATGGCTGCTAAAATTTCCGTAGATTGGGTACAAAAATCCGGAGACTCTCTAACTGGAACAATAATTATTGAAGAGAGAGTCAAAACTAAGAATTTAAAATTCGAAATACAAAATAATATTCTACATTGAAAGTAAGAAATATCTCTGAACATGTTTTCATCACTGCTGCTGCTATGCCTACAGTTTATTTTCTTTTTTTTCTTCGTTGATGTTAAATTTATCATATCTTCTGCAAGAAGAAACTAAAATCTGCGACCGCTTTGATTCTCGAATATTGGTAAGGCCTTCTCGGAAGGCACTGCTTTGTAAGCCGTGCCAACGAGCGTGTCACTGTGCATAAAGAGTGCGCTAGTTTTGTATTACGATATTTTAAGATATATAAAATCTAAATCAAACAAAATATGAGCTTTATTTCAATCGTTGATTCACACGAGTGGTTTCAAGGAAAGTGTTCACAATTATTGAGAACTCTGTAATGCATTAACACTATATGCTCAAAGTTTAACAAAACACCAATATAAGGAAAAATCAACAAATAATAAAAAGTATTAAAAATCCGTAGATATTGTAACAAAATCCGAAAATCCTAACTTTTTATAAAAATCCGTAGATCTATTAATAAATCCGCAGAAATGGCAGCGCTGGCTCTCTAGCGTAACAGTGGCCAAAATGTGTACCTAGATAATTTTCGTTTGTGTTATTTCGATTTTGGCCCACTTTCGGCTACCGGAAACCATTGGTTTACTGGTTCGTATTTTTTTCTCCTCCCAGAATACTTTCACTCCTTCGTCGAAGTCACTTCTTCTTTCATCAGACCAGATGGCCTTGGCCTTATATAGTTTCTAAAGCACCTTGAATTTATCAGTTTTAGTTTGAAACATTCTTCTATTCTCTACCTCATCTTGATGGATCTCAAATTTTTCCATATCTTTTATCGTCTCCTCAACCCATTTTGTTGTCACCTTTAGTGATGTAGCTAGCTGAAAATACTTTTGGGCAACCTCCTCTCTCTCATTGGCATAAGGCGTCCATAATATTTCAGCCTTCTCGTGTAGTGTGTTTGTAATTTTCTCTGTATGCCTATATAGATCTTTATTTTTCCTCTTTCACCAGGTACCGCTTTTTACCTTTACTTGTTCTAGTATTTTCTTTAGTATTTTCATTCATTTTTTTAACTCCTCAATCAATTTTCTTGTTCCGTATCAGGAATTCTGAGCTGAACATTGTCTCTCTCTTGACAACAATTGTCTTCTTCTTTCTTGGATTCATCCCGCTTTTCTTGGGTCCACTTTACCCGACTTCTTCTTCCATAAAGGCAGATCTTTTTCATCTTCAGGTGAGGCATTCACTAGTTGTATGTCCTCTCGCAAGGTGTCCAGCCAGCGCTGCCTAGACTTACATTAAGTTCAGTTCTCACAACTGAAGAGTTGTTGCCGCGCAGTACATGGCCGTACCATCGCATTTTTAATTTTTTTGATTGAAGCTACAACGAATGTCACCCGAAAGCTGGGGCTTGACAATGTCTAATATTTGCTTTGTAGGAGATCGCTATCTTGTATCTTTTTGTGTTAGCCTATTTGGATACTATTGATCCTATGGATACTGTGCAGAAAAGTAAAGAAAAATCTATGCTTTAAGATGATTCATTAGACTTATTTACACTAATAAATCCATATTTATTTAAAAAAAGTCAAAACAAGAAATACTATTCATCAAAAGCTTGCAGGTACTTCATGGGAAGCCATTGCTCATGTCCTAGGATCCACAGCCTTAGCTATGTCATTGAATTATAACGGGATACATTCGGAGTAAGAACACTGCATGGCTTCCAGGGCTATGTAACACCAGCACTAAGAGGATCAGAAGCTCCCATGAAGGTCTGTAAAAACATTATGAAGAACTCTCAGCTGCCTATCCATCAAGACATTACTGAAGCAAAACACCAACGCTTGAAATCGAGGAAACCGCCGCGCCGTGGCGAACAGCAATGAATCTTACAGAGTCCTCTTTCAACATCAACAAGCTGCGGATAACTCAATGGCAGCAGCGATCAGTAGACAATAAAAATCTAGTTGAGGACTCCTCAGTACGGTTAGGGAGCATCCATAAACTACGTGGCTCGGTCTGGAGTAGAAAGGATTTGCTAGAAAGCTACGCTGGGCTACGTGGGGGGAGGGGAAAGGGGGTTCCGAGCCAAGCCACGTAGCTTTTCCTTCATATTATTTGTCACAGTTAAAATGAGATACAGAACACGCAACAGCGTGTAAATATATATTTCCGTCATTTAACTTGCAACGTGACGCGCTGTCGCCACGTTCCAATGTGCATTTTTATTATATAAATAATAATATAAGAGTAATTTACATAAATCTTGGGCGACCACCTAAATAGATTTTTGTTGTAATTTCCTAAAGTACGCAATATTCCAAGTGAGGACTGTAATGCAATGGTGAACATTCAGTGTATCTTGTTAAAGCGAATATTAAAGAATTATTGAGCTGTGTAGGCTTGAAGTTAATCGTGGTCTTCCCGAACCATGGCGACAGGAAGTCGCGGATTTAGGGTTTTGCCGGACGACACACACTGCTCCCTGGGGGTAGGCGGTCAACAAGGTCACTCACCTGGCGGGAAATGCCTGCCGCCCGAACACAGAGTCGTCCCCGAACGCAGACGAATATGTCCGACCTCTGTTAGTTACGCGGAGCAAATGAGATATCGGGGATATCACGTGACATTAGGTGCCAAGCAGAAGATCCAATCCAAATGAGCATATAACTTAAAATCCTGGGAATTTTCTGTTGAATGTGATCTTCGAGACTGCAAGGGGGTGGAGCGAGAAGTTTTTCCTCGTGGACCGAAGAGCGGGGAGCGGTACATTCTACATTCGATTCTAGGCGAGTCTAGTCTGAGGTGGACTTGGAAGGTTGGCTTCTCTCGCCATCTGCTGCAGTTCGACTCCTGGTGTCGTAAAAACTCTGACGCTACCGGCTTGATGGAGTGGCTTCCTCACGGCGACACTGCCAGTAATACGATGATGCGCATTAACAGACAGGACGTGTCTGTAGCCGCCGTGTGAGATAATCTCACATACCGTGGGTCATCTCCGATCACCGCAGACATCAGACGCAGAACTATAATGGTAACTTATTATGACCAACCCATCTGATTGTGCATTCCGTGAAACTGAATCCTTAAGCGACTTTGAGAGGATAAATCCATGTTGAAAAACCCCTGAGCTAGCGGCATAATTTTCCAGAATTAGTCATTTTCGAATGATATATTGTTCATTCGTGGCGCCTATGACTTTTTTTTAACTGTAAAGTCACAGTATTATGATACCTTTGTCTGAGGTCATCATAACTTGTATTTTTCATTGTTTCCAAATGTAATTAATTCTTGTATTTTAATTCTGAGATGGATTTAAAAGTAAATATACAATTGTTTGTTTGCTCATGACGGCTAATTGTACCTCTGAGCGTTGCTTTTATGATTTTACCAATTTGTGTTAAT
This sequence comes from Vandiemenella viatica, assembly GCA_031002005.1. Classification (NCBI taxonomy): domain Eukaryota; kingdom Metazoa; phylum Arthropoda; class Insecta; order Orthoptera; family Morabidae; genus Vandiemenella; species Vandiemenella viatica. The sequence continues at coordinate 56,691,859 of CM061914.1, read as the reverse complement.
GTTAACGGTAAATTCGCTCAGACTTGTAATCGCCAATGATAAGAAAATAAATGTCATATTGTGACAATTTTCCTAAATTCCAACTAAAATCGAGATTCTTGCAAAATTAATAAATTTTCACTTCTTCATAAAAATTAAAATTAAAAATCCCCTTTTATTAATCATAAAGGTATGAAAGATAATTGTAACGTAGTTCGCCCACTAAGGCACCCACTACAAACTATCTCCGTGTGTAATTTACGATAGTCTGAAAAGAGAGAAACAGTACAAAATGTCTTCTGGAATCAATAGGGAAAAACGCTACATGCTACTTGGGGGAAGGGGGGGGGGGATGGAGACAAAAGCCACGTCGGGCTACGTGGGGGGGGGGGGGGATAGGGTATTCACAGGAGGCCAAAATGGAACTGGGTGGTTTATAGACACTCCATTACAAGGATTCGATCTCCCCAAATGGCAGTGGAGAGTCATCAATGGGATTGGAACAGGACAAGGCAGATGCGGCTGCTTGTTACACAAATAGGGCTGGGACTGTGACTGTAGCGCCACCGTACAGACAATCCACCACATAGTTCCAACTGTCCTCTTCGAGCCGCCAACAAAGGAACAATAGCGGACGCACACGATGCGTCGATCAGTGTAGTTGATTGGATACAAACACTGGATATAGAGATATACAATTGTACAAGCTTGTGATATTCCCGTCTATCTTCATCTTTCGTATACAAGGCCGGTTTAAGGCTACCGCAAGAACCGCAGTCCCGGGGAGGCCCAAGCTAGAGGGGGACCCGCCACAATCCCCTTCAAAATTTGTCCTTAAGTAACGAACAAATTTCTTGTTAAAATAAATAATCTACAAATTTAGAATGTTAACAAGCTGCGTTCACAATAGACGTTTCCGAGTCGTGGAGTCCCACGAGAAGTCCTTCATCAGATTCAGTTTTGAGAAAGTCGTATCTGATGTAATTACAATAGGCCTATATATTTAATGGCGTGTATTGCTCTGAACCTGTTTCAGCAATTTACGTAATTTCGTTCGAATAAACTCATTCATCTTTTGACGTTTCATATAAAAGGTATTGAATTAAAATGTGTATGCCTGCTCACGTGTCTCCAGCCCCAGAAACCTATATGTACTAGCAAAGGGAAACAAGAAAAGAAATCTCGTATACAAAAAGTTTATTATAAATATAATAGCTATAAAATTGAATAAAAAAAACAATTTTATTTGACACAATGGGCAGCAGGGCTTAGCCAGAAATAAAAGTGACAGTAGTTGAGAGATCCATATGAGATGCATTGAAAAAACACCAATGACTCGGCGAAGTTGGTCCCGTTCAGCTAATACTCAATAAACTGCTGGCCCGATTGTACACATATTTAGATAAAACCTCAGTCCGTCTCTTTAATCGTTGTTTGAGCTCTACATACAGATGACATATATATTTATTTTATTTTATTTTATGCGAATAGATCTATATAGATCATGCACAACGTAGTCATTTTCTGCGTTTCTTTTCCCATTCTAGTATTCTCGCATCCGTTTACTGAAGGCAAGTTTTCTCTCTTCTGCCCAAGTTGCGGCGGTCTTCTTGGCTTTGGTTTCTGGCATGACCACCCAGTTGTGTATTTTTTGTCTGAAGATTTAGCGATCTAACATTTTTGAACTCTTGATTTTAGGTTTTTCCAGGTCTTGCCTTACTTGATCGAACCAGCTGTTGGGCATTTTTAATGGTTGCACGAGTTTGAATACCTGCTTAGTTAATCTGTTATCTGGCATCCTGTAGATGTGACCGTAGAATTTTAGTCTGCGTTTTCTGATGTCGTTGGCTATGTTTGAGTGGGACTCTGCTGTTTTGTTTGACTTTAGTCTGTAGCCGTCTTCTGTTTTGGTTGGTCCAATGATTTTCCTGATTATTCTTCGTTCTTCTTTTTGGATGTTCTCGATAAATATATAGTGTGTGTGAATAAAGTCACGAAAATCATCAAAAGTGTAGGCAAAAGTACATCTAGAAAAGAAGTAGGGGGCCCCAAAATCAAACTTCGCAGGGGACCCCAAAATTCCTTAAGGCAGTCCTGTTTGTATATCTTGTAAAATATCATACGATAACTAAATAAATATTACAAGCTGCTGCCCATTAATTTCAGCATGACGCTAGCTAGCACTTTTCACAGCGTCCGAAAGACCGCTGAAGATACTGGTACCGCAGAGCGCTTCCCGGCTGATGTGTGGAGGCTCGGATGACCACAGACGCCGGCCCGGCGCCGTGGAAGCAATTTGCTGACAATGGGGAGTCCAGTCCATTGTGCGGAGCTCCTCTGGGCCGTGCGACCGCCCACAATGGGAGCGCATCTCGGGCGGCACTTACGTTCCCACGATTCCTGAGGACAGCTCCACGCAACCATCGAACTCGAAAGCCCGAGTGGGCTGAAGCAGCGGTACAACATCTCGTATCCTTAATAGTAGGGTTCGTATCTTTATAACCAAAAAGATTAGAGAAATATCCATGCAAATACGACCTTAAAATGGGTAACTATGACCTAAAGTAACATAATATGACCAAACATTTAAATTTAATATACATCAAGACATGCTCGATTGTACATCAACTTTCAAGTAGTAGCATAATTTGCTTCCGTGTACTCACTGCACCAATGTTAAATTAAATTTTAAACCGCTTTGTTGAGCTCACTTTGATTTCACATAATTTACAGAAAAGAGGTCTTTCCTCTGTACTTAAATAATCCTATCCAAATTCCTTTACATAACTCCGATACTTCGCACTTTCACAAAATTTTGTTTTCGGCATGGCGGTAATCACTGACCCACTTAAAGATTTAACACTGACTCAGGATTATTTTAAAAAATATTGGCGACAGTGAAACACTGATTGACGCAGCTCTACACAGAGAAGCTGCTGCTGCATTGTCGAGATTAAAAGGCGGGCAGAACATTAATGTTTAGAGAGTGACTACAATGCATAACTTTAATTCTTGACTGCTGAATTTTGATCGTTCAGTGACAGTTAGTTTTGTTTTTTCCTCCAATGTATAACAGAAGTACAGTTTTGAGAATAATTTTCTTAATATCTTCTCATCTATAATTCCTAGTGAATTCCCAATGCTACTAAATATTACCAGATTTTTCTTCAAAATATGACCGTTTCCCCATAAATATTATCATAATATGACCGAAATTAGAAAAATTGTCTGAATACGCATTTATATGCTATATTAAAAACATTTAAATACAATCAGAAATGTTCAATGTAGCAAGAAGAAACGAAGCCAACGTAGTGGGTTCCATATACAGCCCGCAACAAGTCGCCAAGAGCGAGGGCCCTGCCCTCCAGCGACCACACGCACTGAGCAGTTCCGAGAAGCCTACTCGCAGCCAAGAAAACAACGAAGTAGAGCTACAACAGCGGAATCAGGGCAACGTGCTGCTACTACTACCAGACAGCGGCCATCACAGAAACAAGTAAGGCCGAAGATCACCAGTGGGGAAGGCAGCGGATGAGGCAGAGTAACATGCGACCACTCCTTCTCCAGACACGCTGCCGATCAACGAGAAAGAAGATTAGACGAACTCATCACCCTTCTCACGCAGTTGATAAATCACCTGACAACAAAAGAAGACATGTCTGCCTCCTCGAGGCAGCCCTAACTTCGCCACATAAAACGCGGCGTACCACTTCTGATGTAACAAGAAGGACGCGGCGGCAACCATTAGAGAAGAAAATCATTAACAGCCTACCGCGAAGACTCACCGACAGTGAAGCTACAACCAATCCAAATGCTGTAGGAGTAAATGTCTAGCGACAAACACTCCGCTATACTCTGCTCAACGGAGCAGTTACTAGGCTATAGGCAATCCGTGTTTAAATCAGCATTACAGCTCACAAAGAAGGCAGGAAAAAAATATGACTACTTATAGCACAAACGTCACCGGAATTTAAAGTTCTCGGGGTCTTCTTGAAATAAAAACAGAGGTGTACTTTAAAAAATAAATAAAAAATATTGATGCTTACAGATGGTCAGTTGTAAAAGTATGGTGACTATAAATGCTAGACGCATACAAGATAAATACAGAAAGAAAATCCCTTTTCACTAAAAATACGTAGTAATAAATCACATGAAGAATTTCCCCTTACGCTCAGGTAAGAACCCCTACTCGTAAATCAAAAAATATAATGGTGACTGGACGCAGATCTCATTATGCTGTCACATTAATGAGCAAGCAATTTTTCGATTTCTTTCAAACTTCTAGCAAACAGTAGCGCTCAAAGTATGTTCCTCCGAGCCTGGCATTGGTGAGGACGTGGGTTCGAATCTCCGTCAGGGCTTCCATTGTTTCCCGAAATCACTCCATCCGAATACTGGAAAGATTCCTTTGAACAGCCAAGGAAAAATTCCTTCCCGTTCCTTGTCTGCAATCCTCTCCCGCCTCTAACGACCTCGACGTCGACGAGACGTAAAGCCATAAGAATAAAAAAAAGGTATTAATCACTAAGCAGAGGCAGTTACGATTTTCCTTGGTAAAAACTTACCACATCATTAATCGCTTAGTACTAAAGAAGATAAAATTTATGAAAGTGAATTCCAGTATTCAAATGAGGGTCATTTTTTCGAAAGAAGCAAACCATTCACAGAACCGTTTTTAAAATAATTAAGAAAATATCATTGTTTGCGGATCTTTTAATACTAGTATTTTACTTTTGCAGCAAATTACACAGTGAGGCACCGAAATGCGGTTTGTGGCACAACGCTTAAGGGACGTCCTAATTACGTGAGGTGTTTTTCCGGAATTTCGGATCCCCCCCCCCCCTCTGGTGAGATTTTGTGAAAACTGGCAGGACCCCCCCCCCCCCAACCTAAGATGACGTGAGATTTTGACGGGAACTCCCCTTCCCCCTCCCACCGCTGATCGAATTAATGTACGCCCTCTTAGTAGTTTTGTAATAGAAAGCAAACTTGCAGTTGGTATTCTTTTAACAGCTGCTTGATGGAATCAACAGTACACCTAACGGTTAGCGTTCTCGCCTCGCATTCGGGAGGACGGCGGTTCGAATCCCCGTCTGGGCATCCAGATTTGGGTTTTCCATGGTTTCCCAAATCACTCCAGGCAAATGCCGGGATGCTTCCTTCAAAAGGCCATGGCTGAATTCCTTCCCATTCCTTGCCCCCCATCCTTTCCCGTCTCTAAAAGACCTCGATGTTAAAAAGAGACGTAAAGCAGTTAAAAAAACAAAACAGTACACCTCGCTGTACGCCTTGCTTGCTGTTATTGCAACCACGTCACGTCAATATTAATTTTCTCTACTTTAAGCAATGGAAATCCTGTAGCATCGCAAAAGTTTTGGGGCTCCTGAATCCTACTAGACAATTAGTGGCATGTCTTCTAAGTGCGTATCCAAAAAAAGATTTTTTTTGCAGCGCAAAACTAAAGTTTTTATACCAAAGTCCTCTTGAGCTTTAATGAATCTCTATAACTTGTAGTGTAAACATTCTGGTCTTGGCCTAATCTAACAACCAACCAGTTATGCTAATTGTTCCATACATGAAGGCAAACGTGGATTCATTGATCTAGGAGGGAGTCTGAATCCGGGTTACGCAACGCGCTGTTTCAAAGAATTAGCTGCTGGATGTGAAAGTTTCTCATTCACTGAGCTGTTAGACTCTGTAGAAACACTCTCTCGTGACAGAAACATATGCTTAGACAATGATAACTAACACGCAAACTGTCCCTGAATTTGTAGAATAGTACTATTGTAAGAGTGAAATGGGTATTGGAGGCAAGAGTCGGATACCAATCGTGTCTCCAATGCGAATAGACGGAATACTCACACCCGCGACCTGAGATAAGCTTCGCTGAATTTTGTTATACCAGCTCTACGGACCAGTTTTTCTATTTGATCAGCACTGGCTTGAAATTCCATCCGGTTACCGGCAAACAAAATTTGGCACAAAACTCAATGCATGCTACGGTAAAACTTCAATTTTCAGAAATCCGACTATCCGAATTACTTTTTTTTAATAAATACGGAAACGCACTGCGATTCGCAAAATAATGATTCTGCCTACGCACTATTGTTGTGAGATCCCACTCACAAAATCATTGTAATAAAAAATAATTGTAAATAAAATAGTTTAAATAGACTTCACAGCATGAGTAGTTTGTGTAGACATTTGGGGTAATTTTAAGTTTTTTTAGAATTTAGTTTGTTGTAGTTGGTACTACTGTTATTGAGTATGGAGGGAGTGTGAAGATGGCAATATGGCGAGAGAGTACTAGGAGAGAGCTTGTATAGATAGAAGTGTGTGTTGGCAGTATTTTGTAGCAGCGAACGTTTGAAATATAGAATAAAGTTTCTCAAATGAATGAGTGGAGTAATTGAATTATTTGACTATAATACCCGTTGCGCTAACATGTATATCTTGTAAAGTGGTTTGTTGAATAGTAGTAATAAAACGCTAAGCGATATCACTACCGCCAAAACCAACAGTAGGGCCATATGTTGCGAGGAGCGGGATATCTACTTACTGCTGGTTAATGTAAAAATTAGCAGTGGGGCTTAGCAAATTGGAGACCCTTAAGCCAGGATTAGGCAATGTATCGCATTGCTTACGAGCTGGAATAATTTCATCGGAAGCAGACGACGCGAGGAAAACATCGGTGACTGGTAGCAGGTATTTTCAAGAAAGAAGAAATAACGGCGCAGATGTGGCAAGTACAAAAGACAATTTAATTTTCTTGGAAGAATTTCAGCGTAATCAAAGTAGCAGTAATTACAGAAAAGACTGACGGAAATTAACGTTGTAACTTTTGCGGAACAATTTTGTTGCTTGATTGGAAAAAGAAGTGGTGTAAATATCAGCAAATGAACGGTTGAATTAAGCAGAACTATTTGAAAACAAGCATAAAGTAACGGAGTACTGTTTGTAAGAATTGAAAATTTAAAATTTGTAAAATTGTCGTAAGAATAATTTTGGTCCGTAAAAAAACTGTTTAAGCTAAATTTACATGCTGTGAAAGTCTTAGTTAAAGTAATAAAGAAAATAATTAAATACGGGGGGAAGATTTTTCTAAGTAGACGAATATAAAGCAATTTATGTATATGCATGTATGTCAGTCATTGTAACTTTCGATGTAATGACATGTTGTGTATATTTTGTGTTGCAAAATTTATTTTTTACAGGGGTGCAGCTGTTTTTTGGTACAGTAAGTAAGTCTGAAAAGGGTTTCTGTACCCGTTTGGAAGTCTAGCTGCGTTGTAATACGGCGTTGTAAAATTGTGAAGTGATTTTGTATGTGTAATATTGTCTTGTGATTTGGCGGAATAATTTTTGTAGCAGACTTAGCCCTTGGTACTGTGTTTGATTAAAATTTGTAATTAACATGGCAGCAATTAGTGAAAAATTAGTCAACCGCGATGCTGAATTAAATATTAAAGAGGGGGATAATAATAATAATGCTAATGTTAACAATGAAGATTCTGGTTTCGGTGAGCGCTCGACTGTAAGGGAGGGAAATGGAATTAGCGTATGTAGTGTAGCAGAAGTTAGTAGCGTTGATATCTCTGACCGCGTGGGGGGAAGCGGATTTGAGTCGCTGACCAGTGGTGATATTAATGTAGATATTAAAAGTAGCTATATCGGTGACCATGAGTCAGAGTATTTCATGACAAATGTTACGTCTACACCAGTACCAGTCGATCAAGTTAAAATACGAGAAAAAGAGGGAGGTAATGAAATAATTGATGCCCAGAAACAGAAAGGTGGCGAAATATCAATGTTAATTTCTTTAATGGAGTGTATGAGGGAGGAATCAAAACGAACAGCCGAAAATATGGAAAGAAAAATTGAATTAAGTCAGAAAGCAGCAGAAAATATGGAAAGAAAAATTGAATTAACAGCCGAAAATATGGAAAGAAAAATTGAATTAAGTCAGAAAGCAGCAGAAAATATGGAGAAAAAAATTACCGATAATTGTGAACGACTTACAGACGAAATGCGAATGATCAAGCAGGATATGTTCGTAAAAATGGATGAATGTATTCGGCAATCAGAAGACAGGTGTGACAAGAAGATAGAAAATATGAGGCAAAAATTAAAAGAGGAAGTGGACACAAGAATGGAAAAGGAAATAACGATGGTGTATGATTATGTGGAAAAGCTTGGGGAGACTACTAAAAAGAATGTAGAATGTTTAGTGCAACAGAAAGTTGAGGAGGAAGTGAAGAAAAGTAGCAATATAATACAAGAAGAACAAATGGCCATGCGGGAAGAAAATAAAATAATCTATGAAAATCAGAGGGAATGTGCTAAAGGAATTGAAGAGGTGAAAGAGAAGGCGGAAACTAACTCCAAAAGGATTTCTCCATTAGGAGAGAGACTAATGGTTATGGACAAGGAGGCAAAAGGAGTGACATGCAAGGTGGCGGAAGTAGCTAACCAGGTCGACTTAGTTAAAGAAGATGTGAGAGAAGAGATATTACAATTAACTCAAAGAGTCAAGGAAGCAGAACGGCGAGGTGTGACTACTATGGGAAGCGGTAACATCATTACGAATCATTTCAAGTTACCGGAAGTAAAATTTGAACCCGAAGGAGAGGTTCATCCTGTAGAATTTGTTAGAGCTTATAAAAATGGCTTACCTTACGAGTGGTCTGACGTTGACAAAATAAGGTATATTAAGAACATGTTACGAGGGGATGCTTTTGCATGGAGTTGCGAGAATGACGAGGAGTGTAACAACTATGAAGAATTTTTGAGATTATTTTTGAGCAAGTATTGGTCACAACGGAAGCAAAGAAGAGTGAGAAGGGATTTTTGGAATTGTAGATATTATAGTCGGCGTGATGGTAGTATGAAATACTTTTGTGAAGCAGTTATGAAGGAATTACGTTATCTGGACCAAGAAATAGATGATGATGAAAAGATAGAAGTATTATTACAAAAGTTGCCCAGACCTGTTCAAGAGAAGCTTATAATAAATCAATGGAATAGTGTAGAAGAATTTCTCGAAGCAGTTGAAAGACTAGATCGTTGGAGTAGTACAAATGAACATGGACCGAGGGAAGATAGGAGGAATGATTTCAGAAATTATAACAGGTCAAACCAAATGCCGTCGCAAGATAATTTTACAAGAGATAGAGGCCGTATGAACGGATATAACCGAGGAGATCAGTTCAACAGGAATTCGGGTGATAATAGGAGAAGGGAATATGAAAATAGAAGCCATGACAATCAGTGGTCGCATCACAATAATGGCCAGGCAGTAAGAAGGGAGGAAGTAAGGCATCATGATCCTGAGCGAATGATGGGAAACTCAGTGCCGCAACTGGGGCGGTCCGAACAGTAGCGGGAGAAGTCAAAACAGGACCGAAGGATCGAGAGAAGATGACCAAACTAGATGACGACAATAATAATCAATGTAGAACTGAAAGCATACGGGAGAAAACAACTGAATGTGATGTGCAAAATGTGAACTACGAAAACGGAACATATAATCATGAGGGAACAATAGAAGAAGAAGATGTCCGAGTTTTTGAGGAGGAGGAGCCGCTAAAATGGTGGGAATGTTTTAAACTTGTTAAATGAGGATGAGCCGCAGAACATTACAAGGATGTGTGAATATAATTGGCACGAAGAAGAGGTACAAGAATTGGCTAGAATCGACGTGGGAAATCATGATAATCAAAAGAACTGTGAGGAGAATATAAAGAAATACACTGCAGAGGAAGAAATGTTACCAAATGAGCTTATATCAGAAAGGGTGGACGAAGATCTGTATGAAACTACATCAGTGGATAGTGATAGTACTAATGACAATGAAGAAGAAGGAAGTGAGAAATTATGCAGCGAAAAAGATTATAGTAGCGAAGAGGAAGAAAATAGTGAAATAGAAGAAGAAAATGGAATATTAAACAATGATGAAACAGAAGAAGTGAGATTTTTCTTGGTGAAGAAATACGCCGTCAATGATGAAGAAGAAAGTATAATGCTAGAGGGGGCAAATGTTCAAGTTTCAGAAGAATGTGGTCATGATATGAGCTTAGTTATGGGAAACAGTGAATCCAATGTGGTGAATAATTTGTCTGGTAAAATAGAAGAAGAAAGAGATCTAGTAGGAAACAACAGTAGATGGAACACGGAAGACGATAGCCAATGTAGTAGCAGAGAATTAGATTTACAGCAATTGTGCCTAAAAGATGGAAGTAAAGTTGAATTGTTGAAGTGGTCACAGGAAGAACTTGAAAGGGATTTATTGCAAGAAGAGTTTTTAAAGGAGGAAGAGGAGGAAGTGAGACATCCGGTGTTTTTTGTGAAGCTCTTTGGATTGAACAGTGAAGCATTAGCGGATACTGGTAGTGAGTTGACAGCCATATCACATAAGTTATATGCCCGTATAATGAAAGACAATAAAATTACCGAAATGCCGGTGCGTAAAGTACAAGTTATTGGTGCTACTGGAAAGTTAAGCAAAAGAGTGAAGATTCAGATATTATTAGAATTGGAAATAGATGGAGTCGCAAGTGGAACACACATGCTTGGTTGTACCCGATCTTAGTATCAACTGTATTTTGGGAATGGATTGGCTCAGCAAGTTTAAGGCTTTAATTGATTGCTACAAAGGAGAAATGGATGTATGGAAAAATGATGAGAACTACAAAATTAAGTTTGGTAGCGGATCGGCAACTGCGAAGAATGTAGGGAGAGATATAAGAATACGAGCGGTATATGAAGTAATGACAGAAGCGGAGGATGTAGATGACCCAGAGATGGGAGAAGAAGGAAGAGACAGAAGCGTTGTTGGAATCAATGATATAATGGATATTGAAGCATTGAATGGGATAACTGGTGAACAAAAAGAAGATTTGAAAGGAATTTTAAGACGATATCAGGATGTATTTTCTGACTGTCCCTGGAATAGTGAAGAATTATGAATGTATTTTGAAGATAAAGCCTCACACCCCGTTTTTTGTGAAACCATACCCCATACCATTGGCGAAGAAGAAAGCCGTAGAGCAGGAGATTGATAAAATGATTCGTTGGGGTATAATCGAACGGAGTAGCAGCCAGTACAACAATCCCTTGATAGTAGTGGGGAAGAAAGATGGATCAGTAAGATTAGTGTTAGACGCCAGGACCTTGAACAGAATTGTGGACAGAGAAACCGATCGGCCGGAAAACCTTGAGGAAATGTTACAGAAATTTTACGGTGTGAAGTATATGACAAGTTTGGACTTGACCGCCGGGTATTGGCAGATCCCATTGGCACAAGAATCAAGGAAGTACACCGCGTTTTTGTTTGGGGGTAGGTGTTATCAATACAGAGTGGTTCCGTTTGGACTGAATGTTTCTGTCTCCGTGTTTATAAGAGCTTTGGATCAAGTGTTAGGAGATAGGTTGCTGAGCAAGTTATCCGTTTATGTTGATGACATATTGATCAGCACTCGTACTTGGGAAGAACATTGTGAAATTCTAGAAGAAGTGTTAGCAGCCTTGCAAAGAGGGGGCATGACATTAAAATTGGCTAAGTGTGAGTTTGTGAAGAAAGGGATAAATTCTTGGGACATGAAATAGATTCAGCTGGAATACGACCAGATCCAGAGAAAATAAAAGCCATCGCTGAATTTCCAGTTCCAAGTAACAAGAAGCAGTTGAAAGTCATTCTTTGGCTTGTGCGGTTTTTACAGGAAATTTGTAGCAGATCAATCGTTCAATAACCCACACTTAATAGAACTAAGGAAGAAGAATTCAACTTGGTTATGGACGGAGCAGTGTCAGCAAGCCTTCGAGAAGTTAAAGAACGAGTTAAAGAATAGTAAAATATTGTATCACCCGGATTTGAATTTACCATTTTGCATGGGAACTGATAGTTCTGACTATGGGTTAGGTGTTCATTTATTTCAACTAGTGGAGGTTAACGGGAAAGAAGAGAGCCGAACAATTGCATTTGCTAGCCGAGTGCTCAATAAGCATGAACGATCCTATGGAATAACTGAGAAAGAAGCCTTGGCTATTGTGTGGGGATTTGGAAGATTCAAATTCTATCTATGGGGCCATAAAACAATAGTGTTTACTGACCACAAGGCCTTGACATTTTTGCGTGAATGCAAACTTATGAACTAGCCGTTTGACGCGATGGGTTCTATTTTTGCAACAATTTGATTTTGATGTAAGATATATTAAGGGCAGTGACAACAAAGTGTCTGATGCACTGTCACGACTTGCCGTTGGGCACGAGCAACATGGATGAGAGTATCGGACCGGGAAAGGCAATTAAAATGTTTTACATGAAAGGAGTAACTCATGAAAGAAGTATCAGGGAGATTTGCAAGAATATGAGACGGCGGCAAAATGAAGACGAATGTTTGAAGTTGATAAAGCAAAACTTGGGAGATCCAACGAATATAAAGTTGCCTAAGTATTATAAAGTTTTCGATGGAATCCTATTTAGGAGAACAGATGAGTTTTCGGACGATTGGAAGATATGTTGGCCAACCAAGTATGTTGACGTAATTATAGACTATGTGCACTTAAGTTATGGTCACTATGGAGCAGCTAAATGCACTCGTAAGCTAAGAGAAATAGTGCTGTTTGACAACATGAAAAGGAGGGTGGCACAAAGGATAGCCAGTTGTGATCGTTGTCAAAGGACAAAAATTTCGACAGTAGCTATAAAAGGGTTGATGCAAAGTATATTGCCTGAAAAAGTATTGGAATTGGTAGCAGTAGATTTGTACGGACCATTACCAAAGTCAAAGGGTGGATTTGCCTATATTTTTGTAATGTTGGATGTGTTTTCGAAGTTTGTAAGGTTTTATGCAATCAGAAAGGCCACTGGCAAAGTATTAGTGGACAGATTAGAAAAGGATTATTTTAAGAAGGTGGGATACCCGAAGGCGATACTGTCGGATAATGGGAGCCAATTTACCTCTCGAAAATGGGCACAATGCATGGAAACGAATGGAATAAAGCACATAAGGATATCGGCGTATCATCCGGCAAGTAACCCAGCAGAAAGGGTTATGAGAGAGATTGGTCGGTTGTTCAGAACGTACTGCAGCAATAAGCATACTACTTGGGTAGAATATGTAGCTGATTTTGAAGATGTAATAAACAGCGTGCCCAGTGAAAGTACGGGTTACAGTCCATATTTTATAATGTATAATAAGGAAGCTCCTAACTTGGTACGCGAAATAGTGAAATTTCCAGTAAGTCAAGTGAGATCCCAAGAAGATATATTCAGTCAGGTAAAGGAAAGAATGAAGAAAAGATCGGAAGAGAGAAGAAACAGGCACGACCGAAGGTATAAACCTGTCGAATTTAATTTGGGAGATTTGGTGCTGGTAAAGACTCAGGAGAGGTCATGCGAATTAAATGCGGAGATTAAGAAATTCTTTGACGTGTACCACGGACCATTTAAAGGTAGAAGGGAAGCCACATAGGAACGCATACTGGCTAGTGTATCCTAAGTCTGGTAAGAAATTTGGGTTAAGAAACATAACAGACTTGAAAATGTACAAGGTCAGAAGAGATAAGTGACATATTGTGTTCTTGTGAAATTTGGTGGTTTTGTATAACGTTGACTGGTAAAGATGCAGACTGATAGAGACAGTGAGTGATAATTGTTATAAATAAGGACAGAATTGTGGAAATGTATATAAAGACAATGATTTGTGAAAAAGGTTGGACTTTATAACAAGCCAACCAATTTTGTTAAAATATGCTTGTTTGTTATAAAGTGGGGGCATATGTGAGATCCCACTCACAAAATCATTGTAATAAAAAATAATTGTAAATAAAATAGTTTAAATAGACTTCACAGCATGAGTAGTTTGTGTAGACATTTGGGGTAATTTTAAGTTTTTTTAGAATTTAGTTTGTTGTAGTTGGTACTACTGTTATTGAGTATGGAGGGAGTGTGAAGATGGCAATATGGCGAGAGAGTACTAGGAGAGAGCTTGTATAGATAGAAGTGTGTGTTGGCAGTATTTTGTAGCAGCGAACGTTTGAAATATAGAATAAAGTTTCTCAAATGAATGAGTGGAGTAATTGAATTATTTGACTATAATACCCGTTGCGCTAACATGTATATCTTGTAAAGTGGTTTGTTGAATAGTAGTAATAAAACGCTAAGCGATATCACTACCGCCAAAACCAACAGTAGGGCCATATGTTGCGAGGAGCGGGATATCTACTTACTGCTGGTTAATGTAAAAATTAGCAGTGGGGCTTAGCATTGTGACCACATGGAACTTCTCACTGTCACACGGATGCGCTACTCGGCTGCCCCAAAACGGATGAATACAGTCAGACAGCATACATTGATACCGAAGATACCGAGAGATTCAGCAAGCAACGACATTTATTTACAGTACGGTACATACATACTGTACTAATGTACAGCACTTGTAAGTACGCTTAACATGTAAAAGTGTTACCTTTTAATTTAATTTATTTTAACTCAAGTTCTTTTTCTTTAAGGGGGTAGGTACACCTAACACATACAAATATTTGATAAAGTTGAGATGTCATTTTCTCCAAATCTATTTAAATTTGAGGGTTCCAATTTCATAGCTCCATAGAACCTTTATAGCTAGATATAAAAATTGATTTTTAAAATAAAAATATTGTTTAACAATAGGACAATGTACTATCCAAATTGACAGTGAAAAATATATTGTTGTAAAGGGTTTTAAAGATAAAAGGCATAATATTTTAAATTTTTCAGAAATGTTTTTTTAATATTGTAAACTAGTATCAAGGCAACAAGTTGAACCTATAATATAACATATTTAACTCTATATTTTTATTAATAAATTTTTTTGTCAAGAAATTAAACTTTTTGCTTTTTTTTGCTTAAATATAAAGGCATATTTTTCATTTGGGAAAAGCTGCATAAACAATAATGGTTCAGACTGTAGTACTTAGTATATAGAACATGTCCTGCAAATTTGAAAAAGATCTATGCATATGGAAAAATGTTATCTTTAAAACCATTTGATGAATTGCTGTTTTCAGATATTTAAGGTTAAAGATTTGGATCACCTTCAAGTGCAGTAAGATTTAAATGGCTGTCAATCATGCAGGGCATTGCTTAATCACACATAATTCCCACACTGTTAAAATATTGAAATAATTTTTTCACTAGAATGAAGCCAAAACTATAAACTATTTTTGTGAATAATAAAAAAAAATATTTTTTGAAACCTGATAAGTGTACCTACCCCCTTAAGAATAGTTTTTTTCACTAATTTTCAACATACATAGAGTAATTAATTAAAATAGACCATTTTTCGGAAAAAAATCCAACTATCTGAATTTTTTATTATCCGAATGGGGTTCGGTCCCAATTGATTCGGATAGTTGAAGTTCTACTGTATCTTCATGTAAGTTTAATAATGAAAAGTAACCCGTTACACATAAGGAGCATTGCCAAATTACGCGTATCTAACTCTGAGAAGACACTGATAACTAAACCTCATTTTTCTTTTAACACACTGATTCAACGTCAGGCCACACATTTATCCATCTACAGTTCTGTGAATTACCGAGTATACAGGGTGTTACAAAAAGGTACGGCCAAACTTTCAGGAAACATTCCTCACACACAAACAAAGAAAATATGTTATGTGGACATGTGTCCGGAAACGCTTACTTTCCATGTTAGAGCTCATTTTATTACTTCTCTTAAAATCACATTAAACATGCAATGGAAACACACAGCAACAGAACGTACCAGCGTGACTTCAAACACTTTGTTACAGGAAATGTTCAAAATATCCTCCGTTAGCGAGGATACATGCATCCACCCTCCGTCGCATGGAATCCCTGATGCGCTGATGCAGCCCTGGAGAATGGCGTATTGTATCACAGCCGTCCACAATACGAGCACGAAGAGTCTCTACATTTGGTACCGGGGTTGCGTAGACAAGGGCTTTCAAATGCCCCCATAAATGGAAGTCAAGAGGGTTGAGGTCAGGAGAGCGCGGGGGCCATACTAACGAAACTAAAATGAGCTCTAACATGGAAAGTAAGCGTTTCCGGACAAATGTCCACATAACATATTTTCTTTGTTTGTGTGTGAGGAATGTTTCCTAAAAGTTTGGCCGTACCTTTTTGTAACACCCTGTAGATGTAGATGGTAAGACACAAGTACAGTACAGTCCTCACGCCGTTTCCAAAACATAAAAATTCTGTACTGTTGGTTCAACTGCAATCATGCAATAATGCCGAAAAAATTTACGATATGTATTGAAAGTGCAAGAACGATAAAATTGAAACGGCATATCGAACGATCTCACAGGTATCCTCTTTTACATATCTTGGAGAAATAATTCTACCTTCAGGATTGGAGAGTTTGGCCCATACGGAGGAAATAGTCTGGAAACTCCAGAGGGTATTTAGAATAACATGGAATTACTACAATAAAAGGGTGATGTCGCGTAATGCAAGATTGAAACATTACAAAACAGTTATCCTACCCAGATTCTATTTTCATCAAGACTGTGATCATTCTGAAATTAAAGAAATTGAAAAGCAAGCGCTCAAAATTCTTAGCAAAATATTCGGCCCAACACAAGAAAATGCAATTTGGATGAAAAGGCGAACTGCAGACCTCTATAATCTGACAGACATTTTCACAAACAGTGCACGCATGAGACGTGAGACGGTTAAAATATTTTGAACATACTATTAGGATGGCATAAGTGTTCAGGGAGAAAAAAATCAGTAAGCTACGATTTCCAGATGACATTGTTTTGTCAGCAGAAAGGGCTGAGGATATTTAGAAATGGCATGAACAAAATACTGAAGAAAGATTTTGGACTGAATATATATCAAAGGAAGACTAAAGTGATGAAATGTAGCAGAAATGATACCAATACTAGCAGATTAAATATAAAAATAGGATCGAATGCAATTGGAGAAGTGAGTGAATTCTGTTACGAGTACTTGGGAAGCAAAATTACAACTGATGGCCGAAGCAGGAGTGATGTTAAAAGTAGAATAGCACTAGCAAAAATAACCTTCATGAAAAAGAGAAATCTTTTAATTTCAAATATTGATCTAGGAATTAAAACTTTTTAAAACTCTATGTACAGCACTTTACGGTAGCGAAACGTCGACTTTAGGAGTACCGGAAAGAAGGAAAATTGAAGCATTTGAAATGTGGTGCTACAGAAGAATGCTGAAAATTAAGTGGATAGAGAAAGTACAAAATGAACGAGTTTTTGAAATAATGGGTGAGGAAAGAAGTTTGTGGAAGCTTACAGAAAGAAGAGACAGGCTAGTAGGTCATATTTTTAGACATGCTGGATTGGTTAATTTGCTGGTGGAGGGAACAGTCGAAGATAAGAACTGTAGAGAAAGACAGAAATTAGAATATATGAAGCAGATAATTGAGGACGTGGGTTGTAAGGGATATGTAGAGATGAAGAGGATAGCACAGGATGGAAAGGGATGGAGGAATGCATCAAGCCAGTTGAAAGACTGATGACAGCAAAAATAAAAGAAATATAAATAGTAATAAAACTCTCTGAAAGAGATTATACGGTGTAATAAATTACAAATCTACGACGATATATTGGCTGAAGGAAACAAGAGAGTACTTCAGTGAATTGAACATTGGGGAGGACAACGCGAAGTTTTGAGAATCTCGGTAAATAAGCACACTTTTTTTGGTGAAATCTAGAAGCAGGGCTTGTACAAAGTGGTCAGAGGAACGAAAGAAGCAACATAGTGAACTCGTGAGCAGATTTTGGAAGGACAGGAAGTTAAAAAGTCATCAAGACAACTATCTAATAAAGCTCCATCGCGCTCTATGAATTGGCATAACGTAGAAGCAAAGAAGAATGAAAGTACGTTCGCTGTAAGTAGCGCGTAATTTGTAATGAGAAAAGTTTCTTGATTACTATTTACGAAAAATGGACAGAAAGTCACATCACAAAAATAGCCAATTGCTGCCAACATATAGCAACGAAATTCCGGAAAATTCCAAATAAAAAAAAATTTATCATTTTATTGAAACATTACAAAGTTTTATAATATAGTATACCTACATCATAGAAACATATATGTAAACTGGTCAAATGAATGAGCTGAAGATTGTCATTGTCAAAAATTGTCACGGAGATGTCCATCTAGATATACTCCTAAGTGGCGATTGTACTTCGTTGATAATTTTTTTTTTTTTTAATTCCATAGTTTGAGGGCGGATAAAAAATCTTTTAGGTTCTTAGGTTTTCTGATTAGAATATTTTAGACAGCATGTCCTGATACCCAAAACATTGTGGAGGTATATTATTAATGTCTGGTCGTATTAAAAACTTGCACATAACCACATATTGAGAGATTTGTGATAAATTAAACCTTATTTCCACTGTTTGTAAGATCTTTATAATGGAAGAAATGTTTACAAACCATCAAAGCTGTGACTGAAAAAAAACTTTGGAATTGAGAAAACCGGTGTCTAGATTAAACTGTGTTAAAAGACACATGATATCCGGGTAAATATGATTGCTCACAATGGATAAAACTCAAGCCGTTATTTGCCAATCAGCAGCGAGATCGTGAAAGCGAGACACCCCGATAAGACTACATTTATGACTTCGCATAAAACGACTGCAACTATCGACTTTGCAGATCGAAGTGATAGAACGGCAAGCGCGCACTCATTGAGAAATGCCAATAATACGATAACGAGCACAATGGACGAAAATTGCGTTTAAATGCCAAGATAATGAAATCAGAAATAGCACGTCACGAACATAGGTCAACAAAGGAGAATATCATTCATGACGAGACTTGAACAAAGATTGTAGGATGTTGCCCTATCAGAGATAAACCATTTTTAAGCTGAGTCATCCCCAAATTATAATTTATTGCATGAAATTTATAACACAATTTTCGGACGCAATTTTTTCCTCTCAATATTTGATGTTTGCGCTTACTACGCTCTTCATTACAGCCGCATAAGCCAGTTTCGTGTTGCCTTAAGAGCAGTAGTCAGCACAGGAAACAGGTGCTTGCAATTTCTTTAGCTATTCCATTCGTTTCTTTTCTTGTCAGGTCTTTCATCTACATCTACATTTCTCAATTCACAAAGTTGTGGGTGGCACAAGGTGCTTTGCACAAAAACTAACTCTGTGAATTCCAATTCCGAATAGTACGAGGGAAGAAAGAATTCACAATGCGGCATCTTATTTCTCTAATCTTATCTCTTCTGCCACTGCGACCCAAACAGGTTGGTGGACGAAGTATTTCATTACATTCATAAATGAAACGGGTTTTTTCGCACGTTTGCCAATAAATTCAAACAAAGTCTGTCTGTCTGCCAGATAGATCCAGTCCAGTCTATGTAACAAATCTGTGACGCTTTCGTTCCGACTGTGGCAAACAGTCGCAAATCAAGTGACTCGTCGTAGTACTTTCTCTTCTTTTTTTTTTTTTTTTTTAGCTGTCATCAATCTTTCGACTGGTTTGATGCAATCCTCCTTTCCTTCCTTTCTTTTGCTAACATCTTCATTTCTACATACCCATTACAACCCACGTCCTCAACTATCTTCTCCATACCGTCAATTAATTGTTTGAGATATTGATCCCAAACGCCAGAACAGTATTCCAAATGTTGAATCACGAGAGGTTTGTACATTATCTCCCGTATATGTGCTTCAGAATTATTCAGAATTCGACCTATGAATTGCAGCCTAGAATTAGCTTTAACCATGACCGAATTAATGTGCAGGTATCATTTCCGGTTGCTTTGTGCTTTTACCCAAATACTTCAGAGAATCAACAATGCCAATGACTCAGCTGTTCACTTTGAACAAACGGATTCTTATTGTTAGTTATACACACTGGCCTGCACTTTTTGTAATTTAGTGAAAATTGCAATTTTTCACACCATGCTGAAATAACGTCCAGAGCATTCGGCCGAATTCCTTACTTCTCTATAAATGACCGCATCATCAGCGAACATTCGCAAACTGCTACTAACTCTATCTCTGAGATCGTTTATAAAAATGTACGGGTCGTAAAGGTCATTAGGATTGTGCGGAAGGAACGGGAAGGAATTTGGCCAAGGCCTTTTGAAGGAACCACCCCGGAAACCCTGTAAAACGGAAATCAGGATGGTCGGAACGGGATTCAAACTAGAGTCTTCCAGAATGACAGGCGGAACTCTAACCGCTCGACCACCAGCAAAGATCCGTGATCAATTACTAATAGGCTTTATTTGATTTAACCCTGCCGCTTAACGATATCCTACAGTTTCACTCGGATTTCGAGACACGAAAAGTTCCAGAGCATTTCATTTAAAATCCCAAATGACACAAGGATTCGAAGATAGGATCTTTCGATTCCCACTCAGACACATTACAACGCAGCCACGAAATCACCGGGGTAAGACTCCGTTTTGTATGCTGTCTTCTTTCAGTCGTGGTATGACAGATTTCTGGAAAATTGTTTTCACATTTATAAAGTTTGCTCACAGTCATTCATCGCTGTTGTTTGATTTTATGTTACGATTATCAAATGGCACATGTATATCTTCAGATGACTTTTGTGTAAATGTTTTGGTTAACCTGTTTTCCATCGCAATACATTTCCTAAAAACAATGATTAAGGAAACAGATATAAGCCCGCTAAGACTACACAAACTACACAGAAGAGTTTGTTCGCTTTCCTTTTTGTCCATATTTCCTCATAAGTTTGCTGTGGGCTTCTTTTCTCTCACCTGGCCATGTTGTTCCAGGTCTTTTCTTTAGTCTTTCCTCTCAATCAACTTGTCACTTGTGAATTATGGATTTAAATATATCTCTGTTTTCGATATCTTTTGGAGCAATTCCTACTAACTTGATGTCTTTCTTAATTTCTTCAATCAATTTTTTTGTATCTTATATTGCTTTACTTCGGTTTTCATAGAATTCGACTATTTGTCTTGTCAGTCTGTTAGGGTTCATTCTTTTGATGTGTCCGTAAAATTTTAGTCTAATATCACTGTGAATGTCAGCAAACTGCAAAATTTCCTGATTACTTTTGAGTCTGTATTGGTCTCCTATGAGGTTTGGGCCCAAAATTTTCTTTATAATTTTGTGTTCTTTTTTCTCAATGTTTTCTATATCTTTCTTCCTGTTCAAAATAATTCTGATACATAAAGACATGCTGGTTTCATAACTGTATTGTAATGTCTCAGTTTTGTGTGCTTGGAGATGCTTTTGTGTTAGAGATACTCGAAGTATGGAACTCGTTTGATTTTTCCATATTTTGTCTCCATGTATTTTGGTGTTTTTGTTTATTGCAGGTAATAAATTCTGTTTTCTCAAATTAAACCTCTAGACCCACTTTCTCCGCTATTTCTTTCAAGAGTTCGATCTGTTTTTTGGCTATTGCGATGTCACGGGTTAAGATTGCTAATTCGTCTGCAAATGCTAGGGAATCTATCTTTAATTTTCCTCTGCATAATACAATTGGTGGTCAATTCCAAGGATTGATTTTTGTTTCCGCCATTCCTATAACACTTTTTCGAGGACGCATTTGAACAGTAACGGAGAGAGTCCGTCTCCTTGTCTTACTCCTGTTTTAATAATGAAGAGTTCTGATATTTCCCCCAAGAATTTTATTTTGGACTTTGTATATGTTAGTGTTCGTATTATTAAAGCAAGAGTTTTGGGGTCTAAGCCTTGTTCTTTTAATATTTGGAACATGACTTACCATCAACTGATCATATGCTTTTGTTTTCTAAATCGACAAATGTGCAGACTAAAAGGCTGCTACAAATCTTTGATGTTTGAGGATAAGGCTACTATATTATGAGGAGAAATAAAGCGCGTATTCTAGAACCCAATATTTTTTGTGCACGAATTGTCTTCCATCACTCTATTTTCCACTATTGCTTTTCGGCCTTCTATCCAATGTTTTATGAATTTCGCTTCTTCTTCCCTGTTGCAATGAATACGAACATATTTTAATGCAACAATTCATTTTCATTTTTTTTTTAAATATGGTCAAACAAGACTAGTTGCTTCCTCCTTATAGTATCTAATTACGTGTATCCTACAATTCAGTTCCTTTCATGATGTTGAAGTCCTCGACGTCTTTTCCAGTAGTATTACCTGTGGATTAGTATTCTTTCGAGTTAGTCATCATCCATACGCCTGATCCATACCTGACAAAACTTTCAGTGGGAGATTTAAATATAATTTTTTTTTTATTACTTTGACTTATGTTTTTCTGTAGATCGAAGACTTGAAATTATACTGCGTTCCCCAACAATTTCCGCCGAAAAACCTCTTCAGATCAATAGTTTACGTTCTACTACCAACTTGTGTGTTTGTCAATATTTTTTTTTTCGGACACCAGTACTTTCTTTCTGATCACGAACGTGACATCATATAAGCAATTACAAGAATGACTCAGATTTGTGGAAATGATAATGTGTAACGGGAACACTCATAATACTATATATTTACTCCACTGTTCCAAAGTTAAATTTAATTAGATCTTAATAAGAGTTGAAAAGGGCAATTAGCATTCATTATTATAAATTGTGTAATATTATACGGCCCTTACATATATTAGGATCATTAGGATGCAAAACAAAATAATTTGACAGCTAATTTCAAATTCGAAGAACCAAAAATGCTCAGAGAAATGGGAGAAATAAAAAATGTTGACTCATTACTTAGACAACCACACAAAAGCCTTTCTCCAAACCCCACGCAATTACTTTTTGAAATACTCAGTGATGAAAATACGGAAAGGCAATTTAATTCCATAAAAGAATGCAGCCGCAATAGCACAAATGAATTACTGCGAAGTATGGCAGAAATTGCAAACTTCCGATTTAGGCGCGTATAATACCCCGGCGCATTAATGGTCCAACACTGAATAATTCAGTCTAATTTCACAGTCTCATTCAGACACTAATTAGCAAATTTTAACAATTGGATTTCCGTAATTAGAGACACAAGTCAGAAAAAATTAAGTCCCTTAAGCAGCTGCGCTTTTTTTATTATCACGAAATTATGAAATAACAAGTAGAAATTTAGTTAAAAGTTTCCTTTCACAAAAGGCATCCTAGCTTAATGAAAGAGCGGAAAAAATTTAGGAGCAGTTAGCATTTTTTTTTATAAAATCCGCAAAACGCTTTGCCGTTTTCCGTTTGAATAATTTCCAGTCATTGACGCTTTTGGCCACTGGACAAAGGATTTCCGATGCCTGACGTGATAGTTCCCGGGGCGGTTCAGAGATGGCGCGCGCGTCCTCTCCGGCGCACGGGCGGTGCTATCCGAACACTGATCCCGCAAACTGGACACCAAATAATTAATGCTAGCTTGCGCGCAAACATCGGATGGGATTACACGGGGCGCGGGATAATGTTGCAGTTTAATTTTGTAATCTGCCTCACTCCCAATAAACCGTTTTATGTATATAAAATAATTTGCCTGCGTCCGATGGATGTGGTATATCGGCGATTTTCTGACAAACAACCCGCAGCGCACTAATCCAGTCACCTGGCGAAAGTCGAGTTTCAGTCAGCGAACTTCGCCATCGGCAAACGAATTTCGTGCGGAAAGGTTTCGGAAAATAAGATAAGTATTGAGGTCGATGTATACGTACCAACACTCGCTCCTGATGATTCAGAAAGTGCGGAATGTAATTTGGTGAAACTTTACGGAAGTGGAATTCGTGAGTATCGGAAATAATGTAAACTTAAGTATTCAAAGTGTATGAATATTGAAATACATACACTTATAACAAAGAAATAATCGGGTGCTACTTGTATTATTATTAACTCCGTTACATATTTTCATAGGGATTTGTACACTAGTTGTAGTCTGTCCCCGTTAATATTCAACTTGTATGTAGTGGAAGCAATAAAGAGCTAGAAAAAAAATTAGAATATGGTATAAGTAGTCAAGGATAAAAGAAATCAAGATCTTCCGATTTGCTGATTACATTGTCCTGTAAGCAGAACAGGATGAGAATATTGAGAAGTTACTGGATATAACGAACAAAATACTGAAGGAAGATATTGGACTAAATATCAACCAAAACAATACGAAAGTGATTAAATGAAGCAGAAATGATAGGACCAATAGTAGTTTAAATATAAAAATAGGATCGAAGCAATAGGAGAAGTAAGACAATTCTGTTACCTGGGAAGTAAACTTACAACCGATGGTAGAAACAGGAATGATGTTAAAAGCTGAGATCACAAGCGAGATTTCATAAAAAAAAGAAATCTTTTAGTTTCAAAAACTGATCTAAGATTCAGAAAGAACTTTTAAAAAATCTATGTGTGGAGCACAGGGCTTTATGGTAGAGTGAATGGATTTTAGGAATACAGGAGACAAGGAAAACTGCAGCATTTGAAATGTGGTGCTATAGAAGGATGCTGAAAATTAAGTAGACAGATAGTATGAAATGAACGAGTTTTGGAAATGATGAATCAGGAAATAAGTTTGTGAGAGAGTCCTATAAAAGGTCTGTAGAAGTAGAAAAAGATTAGAATATACGAAGCCGATGATTGAAGATATAGGTTGTATGTGTTTTGTTGAGATGAAGAAGTTAGCGCAAGATAGGAGACGGAAGATTGCAATAAACCAGCTGAGAGTCTCATAACAGTAAAAATAAATGAATTAAAAAAGTGCCTATTAATGTAATTTTGGGAACTTTTAGGAAATGTGATTGAGAAATACTTGAAACATAAATCATATAAGGAAATAACTAGCTGTGTATTTAAACAATACATCGATACCTCAATGCTATTTGGTTTTATAACCTACTTCGATTCACACTCTAACTGCGAGAGGAGACCTACCTTTCGTTGAACGTAATTCATGTAAAAACTGCCTTGAGCATTTTCATGCCGTTTTAAAACATTGTACAGCCAGTGTCCCAGAAATAAAATGGAATATGTTTCATCTCCACGCGACGTCGGCAAGGTGATAAATAAAGAAAACGGTGTTTGGCAGTATTATATTTTTGTTTCGTAGAAAGCAATTCACGCAAATCTAATGGTCCGGTATTGATGCGGTTACATACAGTGTACAGCCCATTGCATGTTTGATTTTGAAGAAAGCAATTGAGTTAAGAAAAAAGTGAACGGGAATTATTTTCCATATTTCGATTCATTCAAAACTTTCGGTCGGCTTGTAAAAAGGTATCGATTATTATACAGCGTAAGAACATATGTGGAAAAGAGATTATGTCTTAAAAGTTTCACAAAGTTGGTGGGGAGGGGAAGCAGTATGGTACATAATTCATCCATAAATACACGTGACATAATAAGCAAATACTGTTTTAATTTTAGACAGAATGAAAAGACTGGAAAGCAAAAATGTAAATAAAGTTGTAATAGGTTTCTAGGTTCGTTGGGGGAAAATGATGATTATTATTATTAGTTTTTTTACATCGAAAGTCATGAACATTTTATAACGAAACTAAATTCAAAGTAATAAGAAAAATTAAAGCTTATTACAGATAGTAGACCAGAGAAATGAAAGTTTGGTGTAGCACGCTTTTTCGGATACTATTTGGAACAAGTAATTCATGGTTGCTGTTATATTCTAACGTTTGAATAGTAATAAATTGGTTGAGTGTGGTTCCTAAAACGGAGATGTAACAGAAAAATGGAACGATATCCAAAATATGTCAATAAAACTTCTGTTGTTTTTATCTTTTACCAATTTAGGAATTTTGCTTATTACTCAGCGTTTCGTAAAGAAAATGCTAAAGTTATCTATGAACAATGTTGAAATAATCAAATTTTACGTTGTAGTTTTAACGCCAGCGAGTTGAATAAAAGCAATACAGACTTTCCACGTGGAATATATTCCTATTTTTCAATGAGTAAATGCAAATTCATCTGTATTTGGAAACAAAAATGATTTAAAATATGAGTTTTACAAACCAGAGCTAACAATCAGCTACACAGCAATTGAATCGAAAGAATTTATATAAAATCCTTGATCGAATACTAAAGCGAAAGCAAAATAGTCGTACCCAAATTGAGTTTTGAAATCTCGAACGCAAAGGATTCTCACGTTTTAAAATCCGTAAAAGTATACTGTTTGAGTTAGGAAGAAAGCCTACGCAACTCGGAGCCTTTTGTTGGCATTACAACAGATAACTAAGTTCTTTACGTATATGAAGAATGGAATCTTTAATAGCGGCGCCTTTATAACCTGGAGTTAATTACTGACTAGGAGCTGAAGGATTTTCGATCACGCAATTTATAGAAATCTAGTCATGGATGTCCAGTTGCTATTGTGTTTTATTTATTTATTTTCATTTTTTAATTTTTTTTTTACGCCTCGTTTACGGCTATTAAGGTCATTAGAGGCGGGATGGGACTGGGGACAAGGAACAGGAAGGAATTCGGTCATGGTGTTTTTTTTTTGAAGGAAGCATCTCGGCATTCGCCTGGAGTGATTTGGGGAAAGCATGGAAAACCAAAATCTGGATGACCGGGGATTCGAACCCGCGTCCTCCCGAATGCGCTATTGTTAAATTGAATCTGAAATGCAGCCGTTATGGGTGGAATAGTTTATCAGTGTCGCACTCACGGTTAGAAAACGAAAAGATGAAGCGTAAAAAAAAAAACTGCCTCCTTTAAAAAGATGGAGTTTTACGCCACTTCGAAGGCAGGAGTCATTAAGGAAGGATTCGCACATTTTAGGTGTGCCAAAAAATCAGTTGCGGTGATAGGAGTCACACATCGCGATTTTTAAAAATAAATTCCAGTTTTGCCTCCGAGCCATAATAAAGGCATCAGAGGGAAATTTCTCTCAATGTGCAAACAGCGAGTTTTCCGTTACCGCGCGTGTCGAAGTGTTAATATTTGCATTCACTTTTTCGCGGGCCGGCGGTGGTGGTAGAGTGTGGCCGGTAGTTCGCGGCGCTGCCTACAGATGGCACGGGAGTGGCGTTTCAGTGAAACCAATAACAGAGTGGCGCAGGGAAATCTTGTTGCGAGGACCATGGCTCGAATACCTGTAGCTGTACAATTCAGCGTAGTATGAGTTGTTGTTTGCAGAAAAAAAAAAAAAAAAATACATGATAGCCAAAATTATGAACTTAGTAATGCAGGAAATAATAAAATAAACAGTAAACAAACTCGATAAAAGTTTAACTGCACAATTTTTTTTATTTTGAATACGCGGTTTGAAAATTATCAATACGGTCTTAAAAACGCATTTAAAATCTCGTAACTATTTTTTTTTTTGATGGTGCTAACCATGTATTTATCATAACCAACAGTCAAAGCATCACTACCATAGTTCTGCGTTCCATGCATTAAGCTTTATAAACTCTTTCTATGTCCAAGATCAATGTTTATTGCAAACAGCTTTTTAATTTTTTTAAAAAATCTCTTTTCGCTAGTGCTAGTCTGCTTTGTGATATTGTTATTGCTTCCGTCATCAGTTAATATTTTTGCTCTTAAATAACAGAATTTTCCTCTTTTATTTCATCTGATCCCCTTTTTAAAATTACTCTACTATTATTGCTTTTCATTTCTGCCTTTTTTTAAAATGATTTTTGTCTTGCTTAGGATTACATTTAGTCAAAATTCTGCTCCAAATAATTTGTTCGTGTAGTTTCTCAGTAATCTCACTCTTCTCTGCTAAAAGGACATTTTTATCACCAAATCGTAGCACGCCTATTGTTTCTCCTTCAACACTTACGCCAAATTAAAAATTTTCTTTTACTTTGTACAAGTGTATCTCAAGCCTTTTTAAACTGACGATTGCCTGTTTTGGTTCTCTACTTTGAGTATATAGCCTTCTGATTCTTACATACATTTTAAATTATTCTACTATCTCGATATTTCTCTCCTCTATTCAAAGCCTATTTCTACGACCATATGCGCAATAGAAGATTTTTTTCCCCTTGATACGTCATTCTCTTACAAAGCCAAAATTGTTTCCTTTCATAAATTCAAACTGGGCTTCACCTAATGTCGCTTCCACTTTCCTTTCTTCTGTATATTATCCCAACCAGTCATTTAGAAAAATGTTACACTAGCCTATTGAGCGATAGTATTTTATCTTTTCCAATTTATGCTTTCTTCGGCCGATACCTTCGTTAAAATCGGCGAGAATATTCGTAACGTTCAAAATCTGTTTGAATAATTTCTGGATTTCTTCTTTCCTAGAGATTTTAACACTTCTGTAGGAATCTCATCAATTCCTAATCTTCTTTGAATTCATCTCGTTCAAAGCTCTGTTCAATTCTGGCCTTAACAATGGATACCAAAAATCATTAAGATCAATGTGGTATTCTCTTTCCAGCACACTGTTGTTCAGCCCATTAACGTTCCTATTTTTCTATGTATCCCTTACGTCGGTTACCTCTAACGCTCTGAGTTTAAACGATGTTTCCCGTCAGGAACTTTAATGTTTATAAACGCTTTTTTTGTTTCCCAAAAATTCTAGTTTTGATTATCCTACACATCATATCTATTTTACCTACGACTATTTCCCTTCTACATTTACACTTTTTTGTTGCAGACAAGTTTCTTTGGATTTCTTACATTTCCTGTTTATCTTATTTATAAAACATGTGTACTGCTGTTTTTTCTGTTTCATCTTCTTCATTTTTGTGACTTCTCCTTTGATCCTAAACCCGCATTTTTTTGTGATCGATTTTTTCGGCCAGTTTCTTTCCTAAAACACAGAGTTTCTTTTCTAACTTTGATTATATCACACTTAGGTGCATTCCACTCTCAGTTACTTCCTAGATCTGCATTTGCAGTCTACGCAGATTTGTTTCTAATGTGAGGTTTGTTTTTAATGCGTTGTTCTCTTAGGGGGCGTCTATTAATTACGTGAGGTGAAATAGGGGAGAGGGGGTCCGGCGAAATCTCACGTAACCTCACCAAGGAGGAGGGGGGGGGGGTCAACGGAAATCTCACGTGAGATTTTGAAATTCTTGTAGAATGGCAGTGCTAAAAAAAAGAAAAAAAAAGTCTACAAATGGGGCGAAAGTCGAATTTAGGGGGGTAAAAACAGAATTTAGGGGGGTATAACCACCTTTGGGAGCATGAGACTTTAAAAAAAAAGTTGCGAGGTCCATTCGTAGGGGGAGGGCGGGGGGTTTCCGTCAAAATCTCAACGTCATTTTACAGGGGGGGGGGGGGGGGGTGTCAATCCAAATCTCACGAAGTCTGATGACCAGAGGGGGGAGGGGGTCCAGAATTCCGGAATAACATCTCACGTAATTAAGGAACGCTCCCTTACCGTCGATCAGCCCGGACTCCTACTCTCCTTTTTTTATCTGCTTTATGTCTCTCTAACAGCGAGGTCTTTAGAGAAGGGAAAGGATGGGGGGGCAAGGAATGGGAAGGAATTCGGCCATGGCTTTTTGAAGGAAGCATCCCGGCATATGCCTGGAGTGATTTGGGAAACCATGGGAACCCAAATCTGGATGCCCGGACGGGGATTCGAACCGCCGTCCTCCCGAATGCGAGGCGAGAACGCTAACCGTTACACCACCACGCTCGGTCCCTACTCTACTCACTCTGCTGTTAGCTATTGCTGGATTCTTTCAACGATAAATGACTCTCTCCGCGGTCGCACTTTTTACATCCTCGCAACAGATATTTTCCAGTGGATAAATCGGGCCCCTCAAGAATCGTTTGCGGAGATCATGCAACCTTGGCATCAACGTTGTAAAAATGAGCATATCTTAAGGCAGATTATTTTGAAAAGTAAAGAGAGCTGGTGGTATTTGAATTTAATTTTTTTTTTTTGCTTCAGAAAAAAAAAAGATACTGAGCCATATCACTTAAAGTCACCTCATACCACTACTACCGCCAAGCTGGAAGAGTCAAGTCGTAAAGATTTCTGTCATAAGATTTAACGAAAACAGGCACAATGGCATATACAGTGGAACCTCCGTAAGTCGAATTTCATGGGAGAAGCGAAAAAAATTCGAATTATTGAGGTTTCGACTCGTAAAGGGTTTTGACTAAAAGAGATTTTGTAGGTTCGACTTACAGACGTTTAGATTCTATCCTACCTAATTTTAAGTTACAGAGGTGAAATAAATAAAAATTCGTGTTACAGAAGTAATGCTTACTAGCAAGTTAAGAATTTGTAGGAATACATAAACATAAAAAAATCTCAGTTAACAATAACATGCCTTTTCTTGTATTATTGGTCCCATAACACTAATGCTTTGTTTTCGACTCTGCTTAAGCCATTTAAGTAAGCAATCTTGCAAGTTGGGAAATTCCGCAGTTCCTTGTCTTTTGCAGAGCAAATTTTGACCACTTTCAATTTTTTTCATAATTTCTGGTTCATTTTTTATTATTATTGACAGAGTATGCACCGGTAAGCCAAATTGATCAGCAACATCTTTATTCTTTTGACAGTTCTTTGTAGCTTCGACCACTTTTAACTTTTCAGATAGACTCATAGTTTTCAATTTACATTTCATAGAACTAATTTTTCAGTAATACTGTTTGTGCACT
The DNA here is from genome assembly GCA_031002005.1 of Vandiemenella viatica. Classification (NCBI taxonomy): domain Eukaryota; kingdom Metazoa; phylum Arthropoda; class Insecta; order Orthoptera; family Morabidae; genus Vandiemenella; species Vandiemenella viatica. Next base: position 56,661,372 of record CM061914.1, on the reverse strand, counting down.
GTATCAGAATTTGACGTGAATGCCAGTAGACCAAACTGATTCTGTGACATTGAAGACTTCCTTCGATAGAAATAAAAAAATATCCACAACAATAAATACCCACAATGAAACAAAGGGACACCTGGTAAACACAAGTTGATGTCAGTCGTAAAAACCGGTAATCATTTCTTTTAAGAATTAGCAAGAAACCCTATTTATTGCACACTCCTAAAATTACTTCTAAGAAAGTATTTTCGGCATTATTCTTAAAGCCTGTAACTTACTTATTTTGTCTTCGAGCTATAAAGATTGTTAATTTAAAATTATCGAGTTGTAGAAGTAGTAGAATCAAACACTGATATATTCAAGACACAAAGGTCATACATACATATATATATATATATATATATATATATACTTTTTTTCCCCGAGGGATAATACGCACTGAAATGCCTTGTAGGGAAATACCGATTATTTCGACTTATCAAGGTCTGAGTTTTCCAGTAATGGAGATTTTTGGACTTTGAGGGAAGGGAACAAAGGTCTCATTTAAATTTTAGAGATTTTCGACTTATCAATGTTCGACTTATCAAGGTTCGACTAATCAATGTTCGACTTATCGTGGTTCGACCTATCGAGGTTCAACTTATCGATGTTTGACTTATCGAGGTTCGTCTTATCGATGTTCGACTTATCGAGTTTCGAATTATCGAGGTTCGACTTATCGATGTTCGACTTATCGATGTTCGTCTTATCGATGTTCGACTTGTCGATGTTCGACTTGTCGATGTTCGACTTATCGATGTTCGACTTATCGATGTTCGACTTATCGATGTTCGACTTGTCGAGGTTCTACTGTATTTCTGACAACGATCGTTCTGTGTTGTTATGGGGGCATCTGCGTTGGCGTGAGCTCATGGCTGCAGCCCTTCAATGCCAACTCTTCGGACTGGACGGCAAAGCGGAGAGCCATTCACCACAACACAATGTGACGAAAATCCCCCGGAATGGCCTTTGTTTCGCCGCCGGCCTCTTCTCGTCTGGAGAGAAACTCCAACGCCGACTGGAGGGCAGAACGGTGGCGGCATAACAATAATCATCGAACTTCGGCACCAGTCCAAAGAAAAGGCAGGGCCGGGACGGAAGAAAAGGAGACGACGGGAGAAGTGTAAGGCAATGCAAAACACAAGGGCGGCCGCAAACAATCGGCCTCGTTATGACGGCTCGCCACACAGGGCAATCGATGCTGCGGCCACCACAAAGGCAGAGCAGAGAGAGAGACAGTTGACGGAAATGTACCAACTACTGCAAAGCTGACAGCACGGTCTGTCCATATCGGGCCTAGGACATTTAGACACGTTAAATTAAACTGCATATGGCATTGTTGGCCGGGAGACCCCGAAAGATAGTACGGTCGCCAAGTAATTGACTTAGGTTCGTCACAAATTTCGCCTCTGTCGTTGCTGGAACTACAAGTAAGCCTCGGTCACACCGGGCGATTTTTGTAGCTGCTACTTGAATAGCAGCGAGTGCTCGCTTCATGTGACAAAGCAATCGACTAACAGCTATCAAAAAGTAACGGTGACTTGATTTGAACATGTTCAATGATTGTCGCAAGTAGCGTGATAATGTGGCGGTCACGTGACATAGTAGTCGCTATGCAGCACTGTTGTCGTTTCGTCAAACAATTCAGTGGCTAGTTTTTTTAATTGTTGTCAGAAGTGGCGTTCACCGTTTGGTTTTGTGTGTGTGTGTGTTTTGTTTTTGATGTGGGTATGTGAAATTCTAATAAATGAACTTCTGCTGAACTGTAATTCCTATGGCGTGCGACTTTCATTTAGTATCTGTGTCAGTATATGTGTTTGCCTGTATTTACAGAATGAGAGAAGCGCACCAAGACTCTGTGAGTGCCTGCAGACACCTGCTGGGCCGGTTTCCCGCAGCTGCTTGGGATCTGTGACTTGATTCGATAACGATCAGGCGGATAGGCATGTGCCCAGTCATCGTCCACTGTGTCTTAACGGCGCCGAAACCCAGGAAATGACATTTCATCCGTCTCGCCCTGTCGCCCGCTACATGACGGTGCGAGAGGCTCTAAAAACGAACAGAATCCCTCGTCCCGATAGCCATCGCAAGGCAAGGCGGCACACGACCAAACGGATCTCTCAGCTCCTCACCTCACACAGCGGGACAAGCGAAAGTAATCAAGACATTCAACTCTCCAATAAACTACACAGACGGAAAAAAAAAATCCCAACACCAAGAAAGACTTGTGTTAGATAAACGAAATTTGGTAGGCGTGTTTATACATCTGAAAGATGACATCGATTCAAATTTCAAGCTTCGGGCATAAGTGTGGCGCTAGTAGCGCTACTCAGAGCTTGCAAATCAGGTTTGCTTTAAATACGCGCTGTAAAGTTTGTGAACGTTATTTACCGCTGAGATTTGACATAGTGAGTTGATGTTAGCCAAGAATGCCTTTAAGAAGACGAAGAAGCCATTATCAACAGCTCACCGAGTTTGAACGAGGTCGTGTAATAGGGCTACGAGAAGGTGGATTTTCTTTTCGCGATATTGCAGAAAGACTTGGCCGGAATGTATCCACTGTGCATGATTGTTGGGTGCAGTGGTCAAGGGATGGTACTGCCTCAAGAAGACCGGGTTCCGGGAGGCCACGTGGCACTACTGAGAGGGAAGACCGCCGTATTCGGCGTACAGCTGTGGCGCATCGTAATGCGTCTGCGGCAGAAATTCGAGCTGCAGTTGGTACCACAGTGACACAACGAACTGTTAGAAATCGGTTACTTCAAGGACAGCTCCGAGCCAGGCGCCCTGTAGCGTGCATTCCACTGACTACAAGCCATCGCCGTTTGCGACTCCAGTGGTGTCAAGCCAGAGCTCATTGGAGGACGGAGTGGAGATCTGTTGTGTTTTCTGATGAAAGCAGGTTCTGCCTTGGTGCCAGTGATGGCCGAGTGTTGGTCAGAAGGAGGCCAGGGGAACGCCTGCAACCAAACTGTCTGCGGCCTAGACACACTGGACCTACACCTGGAGTCATGGTCTGGGGAGCAATTTCCTATGACAGCAGGAGCACTCTTGTGGTTATACCAAACACACTGACTGCAAATTTGTACGTCAGTCTGGTAATTCAACCTGTAGTGCTGCCATTCATGAACAGCATTCAAGGGGGAGTTTTTCAACAGGATAACGCTCGCCCTCATACCGCTGTTGTCTCGCAACGTGCTCTACAGAGTGTCGACATGTTACCTTGGCCTGCGAGATCACCAGATCTGTCTCCAATTGAACACGTATGGGATATCATTGGACGACAACTCCAGCATCATCCACAGCCAGCACTGACCGTCCCAGTATTGACAGCACAAGTACAACAAGCATGGAACTCCATACCACAAAGTGACATTCGAAACCTGTATGACACAATGCATTCACGTTTGCAGGCTTGCATTCAAAATTCTGGAGGTTACACCGGCTATTAATTTAACAGTATTTCACATTTGAAATGCATTTTCTTGAGCTTAAATTAACCTGTGATCTTGAAAATTTAATCAATTAAACATGTTAACTTGACAAATGCATTGTCCAAATTTCATTACTCTACAATAATTTTTTCTTGGTGTTGGGATTTTTTTTCCGTCTGTGTAATTGGATTGGTAAAGGTTGTTTTTCAAAACGTCTATATTTTGTTTATCACATAAACGCTTTTGAATAATTTTGACCTCGTCAACTCAGCATACCCCTTATAACACACGTTCTCAGCTATCTGCTTCATATACAGGGTGTTACAAAAAGTTACGGCCAAACTTTCAGGAAACATTCCTCACACACAAACAAAGAAAATATGTTATGTGGACATGTGTCCGGAAACGCTTACTTTCCATGTTAGAGCTCATTTTACTACTTCTCTTCAAATCACATTAAACATGGAATGGAAACACACAGCAACAGAACGTACCAGCGTGACTTCAAACACTTTGTTACAGGAAATGTTCAAAATGTCCTCCGTTAGCGAGGATACATGCATCCACCCTCCGTCGCATGGAATCCCTGATGCGCTGATGCAGCCCTGGAGAATGGCGTATTTTATCACAGCCGTCCACAATATGAGCTCTAACATGGAAAGTATTTTCATTGTTTGTGTGTGAGGAATGTTTCCTGAACGTTTGACCGTACCTTTTTGTAACACCCTGTATTCTAATCTCTGTCTTCGTCTACAGTTCTTGCCTTCAATTGTTCCGTTCACTAACAAATTAAACAATCCTGCATGTCTCAAAATATGACTTTCCATCCCTGTCTCTTCTTTCTGAAAGACTCTTCCACAAAATTCTTTCTTTTTCAGCATCCTTATACAGCACCACATTTCAAATGCTTCAATTTTCCTTCTTTCTGATATCCCTAAGGTTCATGATCCACTACCATAAAGTGCTGTGCTCCACACATAGAATTCGTTCTAAGTCTTAGATTAATATTTGAAACTAAAATAATTCTCTTTTTCACGAAGGATCTTTTCGCTACGGTAATACTATTCTGGTTTAAAATCATTCCTGCCTCGGCCATCAGTTTTAATTTTACTTCCCAAGTAACACAAATAACTTACTTCTTCTATCACATCCGATTCTATTTTCATATTCAGTCTTATATTATTGGTATTATTTCTGCTACAATTCGTCACTTGTGTCTTGCTGTGATTTATATTTAGTACGGGATGTTCCTTCAGTATTTTGTTCACAACATTCAGTAACTACTCACTATCCTCAGTCTGTTCTACTAAAAGACAATGTCATCAACAAATCATAGCATACTAATTTTTTCCCTTGAACGCTTATGTCACCTATTTTAGGGAGTAGCATACCGCGCGCAACCCAGGCTTTCCATGTAGCAAAACCCCACATAGCATATACATTTAGATCCATACAATACTCATTCAATCCTTTATATATTTTGATTAAATGGCGATTACGTGGGCGTTTAACCAGGATTAGCATTTTTGAGAAGGAATTCAAGATAATCGAGCATGGTATATATGAAGGATACATCCAGACACTGTCGTGATTTCTGGAACATTTTTACTCCAGTATGTAGCGATGTGCTGATGAGATTGTGCTGTTTTTCTTTTTTTTATGGCTTTACGCCTCGTCGGCGTCGTAGTCATTAGAGGCGCGATGGGTCTTGGGGTAAGGAACTGGAAGGAATTCGGCCATGGCTTTTTGAAGGAAGCATTCACCTGGAGAGATTTGGGGAAACTATGGAAAACCCAAATCTGGATGCCCGGGCGGGGATTCGAACCGGCGTCCTCCAGAATGCGAGGCCAGAGAGTTAACCGCTTACCCACCACGCTTGGTGATTGTGCTGTTAATACACAGGAGTGAGGACACAGGGAAACTATTGATGACACAGGTAAACTACTGCGAGAAAAACTTGAACTGCCTTTAAAACAAAGCAAGACAAAGCCCGAGCGTGGGGGTGAGAGGTAACGCTCTGATCTAGTATTCGGGAAGACGCGGGTTCGAATCCAAATTTCGGTTTTTCATTGTTTGCCGAAATTACTCCAGGCAATGCCAAAACGGTTCATTTAAAAGACCATGTCCGAATTCCTTCCCGCTCTTTGCCCGCAGTACTTTTCCATCACTAATGACCTTGACGTCAACGAGTAGTAAAGATACAGTAGGTAAAACATGGAAGACAAAAATCATGAAACGTAGCACAAATTAGAAAAGTAACAGTAGATTAAATTCTAAAATAATGGGATCAGATGTAATATCAAAAGAATGTGAATTCTTTTACTTAGGAGGGAAAATTACAACTGATGGCAGAAGCACAAGCGATGTCAAAAACAGAATAATACTAGCGAAACGAGCCTTCACCACAAATCTCTTAGGTTCAGCTCTTGATCTAGGACTCTGAAAGAACTTGTTGAAACTCAATAAATGCAGAGGAAATTTAAGGAATACAGAAAAGAAGGAAAATGTAGGCAATTGAAAAGTGGAGCTACGTTTAAAATGAAGTGGACAGTTTAAGTATGAAATCAATGTGTTATGGAAATGGTGGGCGAGGAAAATTTGTAGAAGTCTCTCACTAAAAGAAGAGACCGGATGGTGAGTCATATTTTGAGACATGAGGGATTGATTAATTTGTAAGAGAAGGGACCAGCTGAAGGAATGAACTACAGAGATAGATAAAGATTAGAATACCGTCATCATCATCACCATCCGCGACAGTTTCCAGCATGTGACCAGGAACACAGACCTCTCCATCGTTTAGTGTCCTTCAACCATTCCTCCTGTTCCGCTACTGTCCTGTCCATACGTGTCTCAATCTTTCCAGTTCCCATAGTACATCTATCAACTGGCCTTGTCCAAAGCCTATTAGTTTCCAAATTCAAATAAGACATTTTCTTTTGCCTCCTTGCATCACTAATCATATTCGTTTGTCCATACCACTGGAATCTTTCTCTTTTAATTAAAGATAGAGTACATGTTGCAGATAATGGAGGACGCAGGTTGTAATGGGTATGCTGAGATAAACAGTTGGAGGATTGGACTAAAAGAGTCGAGAGACTGATTACTTGGAAAAAGTCTAAGGAATGAAAACCCTGGAACGTTTGTCTATGCCTTCACCGGTTATTTATCACGTGATGGGAGAAATTACGTAACACCATTTTTCTGTCAATAAGACCGTGTGTAGCGAATGAGCGGTAATGTTCTGCCATCGCATTCGGGAGTAGGCGGGTTCGAATCCCCATCTGGCCAACCAGCTTTCGGATTCTCCACGGTGTACCGAAATTACCCATGGCGAATGCCTGGATGGTTCCTTCAAAAGGCCATGGCCAGATGCCTTCGCGTTCCTTCCCTTAGTCCTTTCCCGCCTTTAATGTCCTCGACGTCGACCAAGTGTTAATCCATAAGGTAAAAAAGTGTGTCAGATGTTAATTTGTTTCTGAGTTGAGTAATTTTGAATTATTTACGTGGGAACTATCCCAGCATTGGTCTCGCAGATTATGAAAAATCTGCCTAAAATCTGCAATCAAGACAATCAGATCTACTTTTTTTCGTTATACCTTTAAGCCTCATCGATGCAGTCATTAGAGGCAGGAAAGGACTGAGGGCAAGGAATTCTGCCATGTCCTTTTGAAAGAACCGTCCCATCATTCGCCTGGAGGGATTTCGGGAAACCACAGAAAATCTGTATCCGGATGGCCGGGCGGGGATTCGAACGTGTGTCATCCCGAATGCGAGGCAAGAGTGTTTCCGCTTCCCACGCCTATTACCGCGACGCCTTCAAGTGCACGTCTAAACTGTAAGGTTCGAAAAATCACGGAAAACTGAAATATGGACGATCTGACAAGGAATCAAACGAAGGTTCTCCTGAATGCAACGCCCGAATCGATCGAAGACACGTGACAGAGTATGAGATTATGAGTAATAATTACTAACACCAATAATCTGATTCTCAGTTAGCACATGATATTATTATCTGTAGCGTTGGTTAATTAGTCAATGATCACAGATTGAATGATAACATTATAAGGAAGCGAAATTCACTGAGCAACGGCCAACATTCTATTAATATTACCCTTGTTATGACCGTTTACAAGTTGAAAATTATGGAAAAATTGCAGGCTGAGATATCTCAAGCTTATTGGATCTTGGAATAAAATAAACAACGTAGTTACTCAAAATTCTCGTACTTGAAACAGAGTCTGGTGACCAACCTCAATTTTTCATTGTTTTCTGAAAATACTCCAGGCGAATGCTACAATGGTCCCTACAAAACGGCGATAGTGGGATTCTTTCCTGTTCCTTGCAAACAATCCTTTCCAAACTGTGATGTCTTAATCATCAATGAACCTTTAAGCAATGATTTAAAAAAATTCTTACATGAAAAGGTCGATAGACATTCAATAAACTCATATTATGACGGAATGTGAATTAATTTTTCCATGTTAACGATCTGCTACAACAGTAGGTACTTCTTCACCATACGTCCGGCGAGATTTAACAACACATGGAGAGCGTGGAACAGAATTCCAGATACTCGGCGTTTCTTCTGTCGGAATAAGTTCCGCGGAACTACAAGAGAACAAGCAGGTACGGCTATGTAAATCCGGTTGACGCTAATGGAGCTGACTAAATTGACAGTGCATTAGGCGATGGAAGTAAAGAACGTCATATCAGCTGACGGAAGTATCACGAACACCACCTACCTAAGCATATCCGGTGATCAAGAGATAACAAGCAGTTATAGATACACTTCTTTAGAGTATTGCTAATGACGCCAGGTGAAGCAACAATGAAGTCTTTCGACTCGGATATGACGAGGCCTGTTTCAGATTCCGACCACAAAGGATTCGGGAGGTTTAACCGTCGATCCAGCCATACAGATTTCTTGCTTTCCAGAAATCACTCCAAGGGGTTGGTTCCTCCAGAACGCAATGGCCGAATTTTCATTAGTACCTTGCACTCAATTCTCCCTCGGCTCTCGACGTCGAAGGCCGTAAAGCCTAACAAAATAAATAAATCTGCAACACATAGATAAGCAGAATGAAGTTTCTTAAGGACACCTCAGAAAATAACAACTGCAGTGGAAAACGAAAGGTCATAGCAAGGAAAGACAAAGAGATCACCAACTTTTCGCATGATGACAGACTTCAGTCGGCTACATCGAGAGTTTGTTGATGATGAAACACTCAGAATAAATTGAGGTCGAAGATCAAGCCACCGAAGCTGGGAAGGCTCGGATCTGGCATTGAGGGAGGACGTAGGTTTGAATCCTCATTCGTCCATCCAAATTTCGGTTCGAAGCTGGTAGACGATAGGGAAGGCTTGGACCTATCATTGAGGGAGGACGTAGGTTTGAATCCTCATTCGTCCATCCAGATTTCGGTTCGAAGCCGCTAGACCAGAGGAAAGGCTCGGATCTGGTATTGAGGGAGGACGCAGGTTTGACTCCTCATTCGTCCATCCAGATTTCGGTTCGAAGCTGGTAGACCAGAGGGAAGGCTCGGACCTACCATTGAAGGAGGACGTACGTTTGAATCCTCATTGGTCCATCCAGATTTCGGTTCGAAGCTGGTAGACCAGAGGGAAGGCTCGGACCTACCATTGAGGGAGGACGTACGTTTGAATCCTCATTCGTCCATCCAGATTTCGGTTCGAAGCTGGTAGACCAGAGGGAAGGCTCGGACCTACCATTGAGGGAGGACGTACGTTTGAATCCTCATTCGTCCATCCAGATTTCGGTTCGAAGCTGGTAGACCAGAGGAAGGCTCGGACCTACCATTGAGGGAGGACGTACGTTTGAATCGTACATCCAGATTTCGGTTTACCACGGTTTCACGAGATCATTCCAGGCGATGGTTCATTCAAAAGGTCGTTACCTCATCCTTTCCCCATCTCTAATGATCTCAACGTAAAGTCTAAAGTAAAAAGTAAAGTCAACCTGGTGATGTGTGACTACATCAACGCTGATATTACCAAGTGTGAGAGCGGAGAATACGAAAACAGAACACCTGCTTCATTGTCCACTACGTAAATCTTCGCGCACCGAAGACGGCTAACATCAGGAGACCCAGAATGCTTAAGTTCTGGTACAGATAAGTCGAAGATCATTATGTAATGTCGAGTAGTCAGTGATAGCAATGGTCACTTCGATGAACCTGGCAGTATTAACAGTAGTATCTTTGCTTTCGAATTATGGCTTCAGACTTTAAATTATTTCTCTTAACGTTTTAAATAATTTTTGTACACTTTCAATTGATATCAGTGACTAGTGGATTATTATTAAACTTACCGGTAATGCGAAATTTTCCAGGATGGTTCGAAGAAAGGCTGCAATATGACTGGCTGATAACCTTGCTGTCTTTTAAAAATTCGATTTTAAATGACTAGTCGAGGACTAGTCAAGGGATTTCACTTCTAGCTACAGTCTTACAGGCTAGTTAGTAAAACGTTTAGGTTCATTTATTTGGAGGGTATATTTAAGTCTGATGTTGCTGAGAATAATGCTATATGTTCTTTGATAAATCTTCAGAGTTGTATGCTGAAGACAAATAAGTCGTAAAATTACATGTTTAATAAAGACAGGGATAAAACAAAGATTTTCTAGCCGACCCCGGCAGCGTAGGGGATAGCGTGCTAGCCTCGCGTTGCAGGGGTCGCCGGTTCGTGTCCGGCCTCGGGCATGGGTGGTTTTAACTAAGTGTTGTGTTTGTCTTGTGTCGTCTATACCACGGAGAATCTATAATACATTGAGTGATCCAATACATACTTGCAAACTACAAAATTACATAGTGCTGGCTGTATGGCCTCATAGCCAAATTGCAACTTAAAAAAAAAAAAAAGATCTAAACGGGGACAACTTTTATGTTATTATTTGCGTCTCCTTATAAGTAGATGTTTCTGACAGGAGGATAAATAAAATTACAATAAAACTGTTTTTGCAAAGCAACTATTCCCATATTCACCGACCGCGATTTAAACTTACCAAAATTTGGAAGAGTAAACCGAGACTCTAAGTAGATTTCTGTTGGTTGATAAAACGGGAGTTTACGTAATACTTAATTATCCGGCAATTACGCTATAATTTCATAAAACACCTGCAGTGAGAGAAGTGGACGTCTTCGTATTGCGGGTGAACCTGACAGCTCAGTTGTGAAAGCTGACCAGGGACGACGTTGTGGCCATTATCTAAGAGGAGCCATCGCCGCTCTCCTTTACTGGAGGGCCTGCTTCCGAGAGGAGAGCTGAGCGGGTCACATCAAAGAGGCGTACAAGGCGCGGCGGTACTTATTATTTTTAGGATCGAGGAGGTGGAGGGGGGGGGGGTGGTATCTGGCGACGCTCGGCGCCCCGACGTCGCCGCCTTCAAAGGGCGCGCCGCCTGCCCGATTGTTTGGCCCTCCGCCACGAGAGGCGCTGGAGGGCCGCTGACGGTGCCCTTATAGTCTCAAGAGAAGGCCGCTGTACTGTACCAGCGACAAGCAACCGCTTAGGGACCAGGCAAGATTTCTGATTAGCTCCACAGGTAGATTGCCGACAGCAAAATGCAAACCGAATATTATATTAATTTCACAAATTAATTTACTAAATTATAAAAGAAGTAATATTTTCTGTCATTGTTTACCGATCTCTTTTCATCTTGAACTAACCTCTTTTTCTCAATATAATCTGTACAAATTAAGTCCTCAGCATCACTTTATAACATTTGTATTCCTGTACACATCCTTCCTCGGACTGTTGCCTTCTTCTGTTCCCCCTTTCTCCCCTATGTAACGTGACGCGCTGTCGCCACGTTCCAATGTGCATTTTTATTATATAAATATCCACCTAAATAGATTTTTGTTGTAAATTCCTAAAGTACGCAAGATTCCAAGTGAGGACTGTAATACAATGGTGAACATTCAGTGTATCTTGTTGAAGCGAATATTAAAGAATTATTGAGCTGTGTAGATAATCGTGGTCTACCCGAACCATGGCAACAGGAAGTCGCGGATTTAGGGTTTTACCGGACGACACACTCTGCTCCATGGGGGTGGGCGGTCAACAAGGTCACTCATCTAGCGGGAAATGCCTGCCGCCCGAACACAGAGTCGTCCCCGAACGCAGCCGAAAATGTCCGAACTCTGTTAGCTACGCGCGGCAAATAAGATATCGGGGATATCACGTGACATTAGGTGCCAACCTGAAGATCCAATCCAAATGAGCATATAACTTAAAATCCTGGGAATTTTCTGTTGAATGTGATCTTCGAAACTGCAAGGGGGTGGAGCCAGAAGTTATCCTCGTGGACCGAAGAGCGAGGAGCTGGACATTCTACATTCGATTCTAGGCGAGTCTAGTCTGAGGTGGACTTGGAAGGTTGGCTTCTCTCGCCATCTGCCGCTGTACGACTCCTGGCTGCCGGCTTGCTGGAGCAGGCTTATCACGGCGACACCGCCAGTAATGCGATGATGTGCATTAACAGACAGGACGTGTCTGTAGCCGCCTTGTGAGATAGTCTCACATACCGTGGGTCATCTCCGAACACCGCAGACATCAGACGCAGAACTACAATGGTAACTTATTACGACCAAGCCATATGATTGTGCATTCCCTGAAACTGAGTCCTTAAGCGGTTTTGAGAGGATAGATCCATGTTCTAACTTTCTAATTGAAAACCCCCTGAGCTAGCGGTATAATATGCCAGAACTAGTTATTTTCGAATGATATGTTGTTCATTCGTGGCGCTTATGATTTTCTTTTTTAACTGTAAAGTCACAGTATTATGATACCTTTGTCTGAGGTCGTCATAACTTGTATTTTTCATTGTTTCCAATTGTCATTATTTCTTGCATTTTACTTCTGAGATATGTTTAAAAGTAAATATACAATTGTTTGCTTACTCATGACGGCTAATGGTACCTCTGATCGTTGCTTTTATGATTTTACCAATTTGTGTTAATGTTAACGGTAAATTCGCTCAGACTTGTAATCGCCAATGATGAGAAAATAAATGTCATGTTGTGACAATTTTCCTAAATTCCAACTAACATCGAGATTCTTGCAAAATTAATAAATTTTAACTCCTTCATAAAAATTAAAATTAAAAATTCCCTTTTATTAATCATAAAGGTATGAAAGGTAATTGTAAAATAGTTTGCTCACTAAGGCACCCACTACACCTATCAGCCCAAGTCGCAGAGAAAATGGTCGAATGGAAAATGATGTGTACATCTGCGACTTTTGCAAGTAAGAAATGAAGAAAATACTTTTTTTCCATAAAATTTTCATAATAGTTTTTGAACAAATTTTGGTGTATCTACTTATTACGAGATAAATTTAGTTGTTCATTTAAATAGCACATATTTTTACCACCTCCTGAAAATCAATTTTTTTTTGTTGATCTTTTATTTTGGAAAACTGAAACTGCTTATTGACGTTTTGACTGCTCATACCAACTTCAGGGTACTTTTTAGAAGTAAGCGACACAAAAATTATCCGTGTTAAGTGACCAGGTAAATGGCTACATACCAAAATGAAAGTAGTAGCCGGATTTTGGATCATTTCCTCTAACAATTAACCAGAATTGCGTCTCAAAATATTACCCACCAGATGTTGATAAAGTTAATTATAGATTACGATTCATAGGTCGTATTTTGAAGAATTGTGACGCTCATATAAAGGAAATAGCGTATTTAACTCTCGTGCGTCCACATTTGATATACTAATGCGCAGTTTCGGATCTGTATCTCAAGGAATTGATTGACGCGTTAGAGAAAGTGCAGAGGAGAGCCACTCGACTCGTGACTTCTGAGCTCTTAGTAAACACTGTCTCATGTGAACTCTACTAGAGACTGGTTTCCTGAAGATCATTAGGAACTGATATCGAAATGCCGGGCAAAGCATAACATCCCGCAAAAACCAAAAAAGGCTTCAATACTAATGATGCAATTCACTAAAAGGGTGAAACGGGTTGTAATCAAATTTTTTAATCAAATTAATGGCCATTTCAAGAGTTCACAGTTAAGGCAGCATTCAATCTCTTGCCTGAGCTGATTTCTTAAAATCATCACTGACCGAAACCAGAATGGTGAAAAAGGAATTTGAACCAATGCACCAGAGGACTCGGGAAACTGCACCAACGCTACACGCTGAATAATTTGCATAGTATATCCTTTTTATGGGAGTCTTCCAGTACTTGCCTGGATTGATTTCTTAAAATCATCACTCTCCGAAACTGGAAAGGTTTATTTTTGAATGAGGCTTTAGACCTCGCCGAGGTTGTTTATGCAGGAGAGAACTGGGGGCAAGAAACGGAAAGGAATTCGGTCATGGTCTTTTTGAATGAACCATCCGGCATTCGCTTGGAGGGATTTGGGGAAACCATGTAAAACCAAAATCTGGATGTCCGGACGGGGCTGCGAACCAGCGTCCTCCTGAATGCGAGGCCAGAGAGTTACCACAGGAGCTGCGCGGAATGAACCTGTTACGCAAGACGAGGCTAATCCCAGTAATGCGGCCAAGTTCGCCAGATAAGGCCTTGAGGGGACCATCAGTCAGGCCACAGCACGATCTGATTTACGCGTTGCATAACCTCCCCCGGCGCCTCTAAATCCCCTCAGCTGATCTGATAGCACACTGGACTTCATTCCGCCAGCGCCGAGGGGGCAATCACTGTCACAGTCCTCCCCCAACTCGCAACGAAAAAATCTATAGCATTCCTTCAAGACCCACGCTGTCCGACAAGTGTATTATTACACCAGCCCGCAAGAAGGTGTCTACAAATATTAAAATCAATGTTTGTATATCCGAGATTAATAGAATTCGACATCGTTTGACCGATCACCATGAAAGTTGGCACATACATGTAGTTTTTCATGAAAAAGGTTTCTGGCCAAAAAAATAAATAAAATAAAAAAACACCCACTCTCCCCATTTATGCTTTTTGATTTTTATACGAACCTACAGTTTTTATCAGATTTCGAGGGAACTTCGCACACGTATACTTTAAAACAAACAGAAAAACACTGTCTACATTTAGTTTACAGAAACCAAACCCCTATCCTCCTTGCAACCTCCTTAATCTGTCAATGTTCTTTATACAAAGCTACAGTTTATATCTGATTTTGAATGAACTTTGCACACGTATACTTTATAACAAAGAGAAAAAATGCTGTCTACATCCTGTTTACTTCACCCCGTTTACCCAATTTAATTTTTTCAAATATTCTTTATACAAAGCTACAGTTTTTATCCAATTTCAGTGGAACTAAGCACACGCATACTTTAAAACAAAGAGAAAAATACTATCTAAATTTGGTTGACAAAAAAACATAAACAACAAAATTCTCCAATACTACTCAAGTAAGAAATACACACAGAGCAAAGTAAGCAATGAAGATCTTATTATGTGTTTGGGTAAAATGATAGGTTTTTTAATGAAATTATTATTTCTAGAAGAAATATATTTTATTCTTTTCATAAGAATTGTTCACTAACAAGAAAACCTCTACCAAATGTTTTAATACTAAAAATAATATTCTGGCCACTGGTAAACGCTAATTTCAGGAGGCTTGAAACTGAGAAAATAATATTCAGTTAACCTTAAATTCTGTATCGAATTCTATAAAGAATGTTTTTAAGAAAAATATGTATTATAAAACTCCAGTAATTTTTTGTTTATTCCCTTCTGTCAGTTTCCTCCAATGCCTGGCATTCTCTAATTGAAGAAACGGGCAGAAAAATTACTAGCTGTAGATTAACATAAGCAAAGGCTACTCATTTGTGAAGACTGGGATGTTGATCCTTAAGGCAAAACTATTATCAAAGTTAGTTTTCATTCTTTTTGTCCCCTTTGTAGAATTGTACATTTATCTTTACTAAGAATAAGTGTTATAGACTATAGTTTTTGAAATATTCGTGTTTTATTCCGTTTTATTTGTTTCATACACATGAGTCGGAACTGACGTAACTGGGATAAATATGAGAATAAAGACGTCTCACAAAGTGCTGAAGTTTTTACACCTTTCGGTTAGTTACAAATCTAATTAGCGTATGGCATTGTTAGCCGGGATATTTCGAAGGATTGGTCAGCCGCTAAATAACAGAGTTCTCAATTTGCTGCGCAATGTTTTGCTAACTAAACTAAGCAGGTAATACTACGGGGAGACCTACAATTTAAAGTGTGACCCGAACAACGAAAGCGTTTTGACGTACTTCACATTACACAGAAACGAAGTTTGAGTTAAAAAACGCAGCTGAGAGCGGGATTCGAGCTGGAGAGCTTTCGATCTCCAGTCAGGCGCCTTAACCACTGAGCCACCAGACCGCTTTTACTAGAACACGGAATAGCGATATGATATAGCTTCGATAAATATTACATACCCTTCGTTCGATATTTTTAAGGGAGCGTCCACAAACTACGTAGTTCCAGTTTGGTCTTCTGCGAACCCCTCCCCCCTCCCCTTCCCCCAACGTGGCCTTTCATGGCTTTTGCTTCTACATCCCATTCCCCCTCCCCCCCCTCGCGTAACGTGGAACGTAGCTTTTTTCCCTATTAATTCCAGAAGACATTTAATACTGTTTTCTCTTGTAAGACTCGTAAATTACATACAGAGATAGTTAAATGAAGGAAATAAATATTCACATGCTGTTGTGTGTTCTGTACCTCATTTCAACAGTAATAAATAATATGAATGAAAAGCTACATGTCTTGACTCGGAACCCCCCCCCCCTAGCCCAACGCAGCTTTCTACCGAACCACCCCTCCTCCCCTACACTAAGCCACGTTCCTTAACGTGGATTTTTTCAGTTTCGGCTTGGTATATTCATTTTGCAGTCCCTAATGCCGCTGTGCGTTGACCACTGACCTCTGTTGTTCCGGCGCTGTTTAGAGCCTATGGTGATATCGTTTGGTGAGCCGTTTCCGCTGTCCCAGATGATCACGTGGCGGCGACGTCTGCCCTCACCGCGGGGTAGGTCTCCTCGGGCGCAATTTCAGCCGAGTAATTCCTCGCGACAGCCTGTCAGCCGCTACGATAACTGCCACAATACGGACCCCGGAATGTCGCTATCGATCTCTCGCATATCGAGATCAATAACATCTGGAAGAGTGGGCTGAGCCATCTAGTGTGATGCTACTACCGCGATACAAGCGGTTAGACAACGGCTTAAAGTCAATGCGAAAAATAAGAAATGGCAGCACTTAGAAAGGCCTAGTGGCTCAGTTCTAACAAGCGTCTGACTGGGGATCGAAAGGTCTCCGGTTCGAATCCCTGCCGCGGCGTGGATTTTCACAGGCCCTTAACCGGACGTTCACCTCTGGCACAGCTTGCTGCGTAATGTGAAGAACGCCAAAAGACTTCCGTGGTTCGGATTCCACGTTAAACCAGCTAGTTGCAACGCAGATGTGTATACATCCAAAGCAAATTCGAGCTAAATGAAGGCTTAACGTGGTTCTAGATGGCCCAAACGAACATACGTAAAACTGGTAACACTTAGATCACATACCTGAAACGTTTATATATGACAGCTGGATTCACTCCCTGAAGGGGGTGTCCATAGGGAGGGAGAGGGGAGGGTTCGGTGAAATCTCACCAAACCTCACCAAGGTTGGGGGGGGGGGGCGTCGACAGATATCTCACGTCATCTTTTTAAGAACAGTGGAACTAAAAAAAGAAAGAAGGTCTACGAACTACTTGCGACAACGGTTTTATTTTGGGGGGGGGGGGAGGTCTCAGGGGGCATCAAAAAACCAGAGAGCTTAAAAAAGTCTCCAAAATCACGAGATCGCTAGCAAGTGGGTGGGGGGTTCCGACAGATCTCACGAAATCATACCAGAGGGAAAAAAGGGGGGGAGGTTCGGATTTCCGGGGAAAAAAAACACCTACGTAATTAATGGACGCCCCCTAAACGAAAGGCAGTAAAGCGCGCAATAAATATATATATTCTGACACCAGTCTCTCGACTGGTTCGATGCAATCCTCTTTTCATCTTAGCAGTAAATAGAGAAGGCAAAATATGAAAATAAAACTCTAAATCAGAACTCGGATTTCAATAAGCAAGAACGCCTGCCCTGTACACGAATAATATGTGCAGTGTACAAGAAGAAGAAGCATATTATTATTGATAATTGTTTTATGCTTCGTCTACGTCGAGGTTTATTATAGGCGGGAAAAGACTGGGGGCAAGGAACGGGAAGGAATTCGGCCGTTGCCTTCTGAAGGAACTATCCTGGAATTTGCCTGAAGTGATTTGGGGAAGCCATGGAAAACCCAAATCTGGATGGTCGGACGGCGATTCGAACCAGCGTTCTTCCGAACGCTAGGTCAGAGCGTTATACCACTCACCAACTACGTTGGTACTATTATCTTGAACTGTTGCAGATTTTTCAGTCATATGTTTGAAAAATTAAA
Organism: Vandiemenella viatica; assembly: GCA_031002005.1. NCBI lineage: Eukaryota > Metazoa > Arthropoda > Insecta > Orthoptera > Morabidae > Vandiemenella > Vandiemenella viatica. The sequence goes on along the minus strand of CM061914.1, from coordinate 56,643,485 downwards.
GGGAGAGGAGATCACATTCTTAGCAATCTCACGATATACACCACAAGACACTACAAAAATCATCTCTTTTTTTTACAATAATATTTTAAAAATATTTGTTAATGGATCTGTTTTACGACTAGTTAAATACATTTTCTTGTGACATTATTGTATTAGGACCATTGCTATTCATTATGCTTATGAATGATTGTGTTACTGGTTTACAGTCCGAAATTAGTTTGTAGATAACATAATCCTATAATACGATTAAAACGGAAGAAGACTGTGAAAAGCTTTAGGGTGACCTGGAACAGATATCTGGCTGAGTAGGTCAACGGGTGATAAAGATAGACACGAAAGAGAGGCAGCTAGAAAACTAAAGCTTGAATATGATTATAGGGTATGGAAGTAATTGTTTGTTGAAGACCTGAAATGTAAAAACCTTGGCATAAAATGTCACAATAAACTAGCAGGACACAATGGGTAGGTGGTATGAAAAGGTTTATAAATCCTTCACTTATTAGAGACAGTGATGAGGGTACCTACCAGAGAAATGAGGGTATTGGATTACAAAACTTTGGGCACACCACTGTTTGAATACGGTGGTGTACATTTTGGGTATCAAATACAGTATTTGGAGGGGGTGTGAAGGAGGTATGCTAGATTTGTCTCCGGAAATGACCGCAGAAAACAATCAGTAACTGATATGATAAAATAGCTGGAATGGGAATCGTTGGAAGACACGAGGAGGGGAAGACCCTCATGAGACTAGGAACGGCGTATATTGATGATGAAGCGTGGAAACATATTGGTGGAAGGATTAAGAGCGGTGCTTAGGAGGGAAAAGGTTGACCATGACCACAAGGACTTCAGGAACAAGGGTGTGGAAAATTTTCTTTGGTAACAAAGGGAGTCAGGGATTGGAATAAATTACCAAGAGAAATGCTGAATAATTTAATAAAAATGCTGAAAGAATTTTTAGTTCGTACAGAACAAATGTAGGCGGGTACTGGATAGGGGAAAAATTGGTGTGTAGGGAACTGCCAACGAAGCGTGCGCTCCAGCACAATTAAATTAAAGAGTTGCGCGCTTTGTGGCAGCTTGCCACAGTCCTTGCGGAAGTCTTATAGAATTGATACAGCAATTCGGTTGGGATTCTCTGGTAAACCGACGACGTAGTTTACGCATAAACTACTCAGTAACAAGCGAACAACTTCTGTTATTTACAGTGAAATACTTCACCCAAAAACGTATTTATCGCAATGATAGGATTGAAAATATCATGGAAATAAAGATGCCGGTTTTTATTTTTGCTTGCTGCCATCAGTCTTTCGACTAGTTTGATGCAGTCCTCCATCCCTTCCTATCCTGTGCTAACCTCTTCATGTCTACATTCCCATTACAACCCACGTCCTCAATAATCTGCTTCATGTATTCTAATCTCTGTCTTCCTCTACAGTTCTTACCTTCGACTGTTCCCTCCACTAACAAATTAACCAATCCGGCATGTCTCAAAAGATTACCTACCAGCCTGTCTCTTCTTTCTGCAAGCTTTTACTAAATCAACAAACACCGAAAAGTATCTTTGTTTTTCTTGATCCGACTTTCAAGTAGTAACCTTAAAGCCAGAATTGCTTCCTTCGTACCACGATTTTTCCTAAACCCAAACTGATCTTCCCCTACTATCTCTTCTACTATCCTTTCCATTCTTCTGTATATTATTCTGATCAGTAAATGAAGCATTTGATGTTAGACTAATGGTGCGATAATTCTCAAATTTGTCGGCTCGTGCTTTCTTCGGAAGTGTGAAGATGATATTTTTATTAAAATCAGTTGGAATTTCTCCTGTTTCATTACTTTTTGATATCATCTTGAATAATCTTTCGATTCCTTCCTCTCCTAGGGATTTAAGAAGTTCTGCAGGGATCTCATCAATTCCAACTGCCTTATTTGCTTTCAAGTCATTCAAAGCTTTATTAAATTCTGTCCTCAAAACAGGATGTCCTAAGTCATCAATGTCGACATCGCCTTCCTTTTCCATTACACTATTCAAGTCGTCCCCAACATACAGTTTCTCAATGTTTTCTTTCCATCGGTTAGCTCTATCTTCTGAGTTTAATAGAGGTTTCCCATCGGCAGCTTTAATGTTCATACCTCTTTTCTTCATTTCTCCAAAATTCTGTTTGATCTTTCTATATGCAACATCTACTTTACCTACGACCATTTCCTTTTCTACTTCTTCACATTTTTCTGTAGCCATTTTTCTTTTGCTATTTTGCATTTCTTATTTATTTCATTTCTAAATTGCCTGTATTGCTCTCTTGCTGTTTCATCCTGAGCATTTTTGTGCCTTGTCCTCTGATCCATCAGTTTCAAAATTTTCTCTGTGATCCAAGGTTTTTGGGCGGCTTGTTCCTAAAGACTAATATTTCTTTGCCAGCTTTCTTTATTTCGGTCTTTGATGCATTCCATTCGTCCTCGGTTGAGCTCCTTTCAGAATTACTTCTGAAGGAGCTGAAAGGAGCTCAACCGTATGCATTCTTTCTTCTGTTGAACCATTAGGGACTGGAATGTACAGAATGTAGATTAGTTCTGGTGCAAAGCTCTATATGCCAGTCAGAATTTTCTGTGAAATGAAGAGTACAGATGGACATTTAGAAACTAAAGAAGAGGTTTCTAGATGGTTAGCTATATATATGCGACTGATATCCACATGGAATAAATGACAGGGGGAAGACAAGAATGTTTTGGAGAGGAGGATTCAATTACTCGTAGCTTACAATAAATAACCTCACATCTAACTAGATATCAAAGTTCTTCGTAATGCTAGAAACCACCGACAATGAGGAAAGTGACAGTTTGGACTTTAGTTTTAGAAAGACTGTAAAATCTTGGTAGGAAATATGACTTAACTCAGTTCATATTTACAGATTAAAGAAAGCAATCAGGTTATACAAAATCCCAAAAATAAAAACAGACAGTTGTAATAAATCATACCAGACAGCTGTCATAAGTGATATGGCAAAGCAACAGTAATTATTTAGTTGGGTAACTTATAAAAACTCCCAATCAGGTTCGTTAAGGTCAAAATTTTATCAGCCACAATATGATATAGTAATATATCGGCTATGTTGATTTAGTTTCTCATACATACGTCAACACGTGACTGGAACAACGGGTAGGATACGCAATGAGACAAAGGTTTTATCACATCTCAACTGTGTTGAGATAAAACGAGCAAACGTTGGTAGCGGAAATAATGAAAAGCGTGGCTCGAGTTGAATTAAAGAAACGCGGAGTGGCACGTTCTGGATGGCATGCGACTAATGGCAATGCGTGACCCAACAGTTTTCATCCGGCGTATCGCTGGCACGCAACTAGTGGCGACAGCGGCAATTAAAAGTTCCGGATAAGCAGCTCGGCAGTTTTCCCACTGATTAGTTCGCAAATCATGTCAACCAAGATAATCGTGACACGTACTCATAATGAGTTTATTTTGTCCTTGTACTGCTTTAGCATCTTTTTTCCGTTCTAAAAAGACTTTTACACATAGGATCATGCAACAAACAAAGCTGTGTATAGTCATTAATCATATATTTAACGCTATTGTTGTGCAATTCGGGTCAGTGGTTCGATGTGAGGCGAAGGAATTTCTAAGATTCAACACTAATATCCAATCACAGTAAAGGTGTTACACTACTATCAAGAGGAAACGGTATGACGCTTTTTTATTTTAAGCTGAATACAATCAAATTAAGACTGCCACTTCAGCAAAATTCAAAGTTGGTAATCATGCTAGAATCAGCAGATTTAAGGGAAAAAAATTGAGAAAGGCCATCTACATCAACATATATACTCTGCAGTTCACAAAATTGTGGGTGGCAGAGGGTGCTCAGCACCAAAGTTAATCTCTTTGTTGTGCATTCCAATCCATAATGGTACGAGGGAAAAAAGAATTCATATAAGAATCATTGCGGCACCTAATTTCTCTAATCTTATCTTTCCTGTCATTCCGACTCAAATAGGTTGGTGGACGAAGTATTTCACTACACTCGTGAACGAAAGTGGGAGTACACATGTTTACCAATAAGTTTAAACGAAACGTGCGCCGTCTATCTACCAGAGACACCCAGCCTAGTCTACTAATCAGTTCTGTAGCGCTTTCATAAGGACTGTAGCAAGCGGTCACGAATTGAGCGGCTCTTCTCTGTACTTTCTCTATACTTTCGATCAACCCCTTACGAAACGGATCCCAAATTGCACAACAATAGTCCAAATGTGGACGCACAAGAGATTTGTACGCTATCTCCTTTGTTTGTTCATTGCAATTTTTCAAGATTCGACCTATGAATCGCAGCCTAGAATTAGCTCTACCTACTAACGAATTAATGTGTAGGTCCCATTTCATGTTCCTTTGTACTGTTACTCCCAAATATTTCATAGAATCTACTATACGAATAACTGAATTGTTTAACTCGTATTTTTGAACAATTGGATTCTTTTTGTTAGTTATGCTCATTGTCTTGCACTTTTTACAATTTAGCGTAAGTTGCCACTCAGCGCACCATGCCAAAATAATATCCAGATCAGCTGAATTTCTAAGCAATCGGCATAATTCCTTACTTCCCTATAAATAACCGCATCATCAGCAAACAATCTAAAAAGGCTTTACAATTTGTCTCCGAGATCGTTTATAAAAATTAAGAAAAGAAGTGGTCCTATTACACTTCCTTGAGGTACCCCCGATGTAACATCTAGATTAGAAGAACTTTCTCCTTCGACGACGACCTACTGCGACCGACCAGTTAGAAAATCCTTGATCCATTCACAAAGTTGATCCGATATACCGTACGCTCGAAGCTTCGCTAAAAGGCGGTTGTGTGGCACAGAGTCAAAGGCTTTCTGAAAATCTAAAAAAATTGCATCTACTTGTGAACCTGCATCAATAACTTTCATTACGTCGTGTGTAAATAGGGCCAGCTGTGTTTCTCAAGATCTTTTCTTCCGAAATCCGTGTTGATTTGTTGTAAGCAAATTATTATCGTCTAGAAATTTCATAATGTTCGAGCATATAATATGCTCCATAACTCTACCGAAATGGTCGACAGAAGTGTTTACTCTTAAACAAGTCTTCTTCTTCCTGTCCAGTGTTAGGCCTGGTGGCCTGTTAAGGTCTCAAGCCATCTTCTTGGTGGTCTTCCTACATCTCTCCTGCCTCTGGGATGGTATCTTAAGACAAGTGAAATTAACAAATAAATAAAAACCACAGCTCTAGGGTAGATTATAAATTTGAGAGAGTGAAAAAAAAGGAACAAATACCAAAATTCTCTCCCAGTTTACCGTAAAAATCCTTTTATCGGTAGCTTCGTTCTCTCCGTTCGTATTTGGCTTTCTTGAGCAGAAACGGGTTCTGAACTGCAAATATCCTCAGTTGATCAAATGTATAGTCTTTCAGCAGTGTTGTTTCTTGGTCTAACAAGTTGCACAGCTCGCCAGCTATCAGGAAGAGAAGCAAATGCGCCAGTCACTGAAGACAGTGCACGACACAGCAATCTGTACACTTCTCACAGAAACGACATAGCGTCACGGAAAGGCGAACTAGTTGAAGGAACATATTGTGACTGTCGTTCCGTCTCATTACGGTGGTAATTTAGGCATCAAAAGTTTCGCTTCGTTTTCCATCGCCAAAGTCCTGGCGGGATCGGAAGCACGACTTGTGGCAGAAGACGTGCACGCGATATCAACCCGTTTGGAGGAAACCATTAGGGGAAAAACACGCGGCCGGGGCGACACTTGTCGCTTTGAAGTAACTGCAGGAAATTACTCTGGTGACTAGACAACAAGATGCATAAACAACAGCGGAAGCAATGTTTTCTCGGCTGTCGGGATGATTCGTGCAGACGATCTTAAACTAATATTCTATCTCTCTCTATTTCTGTCTGAGCTAAACCATGCCACTGCTCATCGCTCCTACCCATGAACGAAAACGGAACACAGCTACCGAGTGTGGTGGTGTAACGGCTAGCGTTCTGGCCTCGCATTCGGGAGGACGGCGGATCGAATCCCCGTCCGGGCATCCAGATTTGGATTTTCCATGGTTTCCCAAATCACTCCAGGCAAATGCCGGGATGCTTCCTTCAAAAGGCCATGGCCGAATTCCTTCCCATTCCTTGCCCCCATCCTTTCCCGTCTCTTAAGACCTCGCTGTTGAAAGACGTAAAGCAGTTTTTTTAAAAAAAAAAAAAAAAAAAAAAAAAAAAAAAAAAAAGGAACACAGCTTGCGCCAAAACAGTTTTTCAAACGCCCAGTAACGCCAGAGATGTTTCGTACCCTCCACTGAGCTAGACCAAGCACGGATTGCTAAGATCTTTCCCAGTAATTAATAACTCGTATCACTGGAAGAAATAAAGTTTATTTTGATTTGATTTGTTAATTTATTTATTTATCGTATAATTATTTACGAGGTACACAATAGGAAATGTACATATCACAAGCTTGTAAAATTTCATATCTCGAGATCTAATGTTTTAATCCAGTCAACTGCACTGATCGACGCATCATGGATTTCCGCCATTGTTCCCTTGTAGGCCTGAAGAGGACAGTCAGAAACGATGTGATTGATTGTCTGTAAGGTGGCTCCACAGTCACAATTTTCAGAATCTACCCAGCCCCATTTGTATAATAAGTAGGCGCATCTGCCTTGTCCTGTTCGAATTCGATTGATGATTCTCCACTGCCGCCTAAGGAGATCGAAGCCTTGTAACCTTACTGAGGGGTCCTCAACTAGATTTTTATTGACTACTGATGACTGCTCCCATTGAGTTGTCCACAGCTTATGTTGAAAGAGGACTCTGTGAGGTCGCTGTGCGCCATGATTTCAAGCGTTGGTGTTTCGCTAGAATCATGTCTTGGTGTATAGGCAGCTGAGGGTTCTTCAGGATATTTTTCCAGATTTTTAATAGGAAATAAAGATAACAATATTTGTTTTTTGTAAATTCGTGAGTTTATCAATCTCTAGAATGATAAAATTAAGAACCCTTTACTTATTAAAATAATTTTATATATAAAATCAAGGATACATTACATGCTTGATGATTCAGTGAAGTCCTTCACGGCCCTGTAATTTTGCAATCACTACCGCCAAGCTGGTCAGCCATGTTTAGGTATTTACATTGGACACCAGACGTGACGTTAAGGCTGTTATTACGTTTTAATGACTTTTTAGGTCACGTATGTGTTCACTGTAGCTGGATCATTACATTATTACGTGTATTTGCTCATTGGTGTATTTCTTTATAGCGATTTTTATCTATTTATGAAACTAATGGAATTGTTATTAACATTGGTGCTAATCGTGGTCCAGGGTGCATATGTAGAAATATTCTAGACCTGTGACAATACCCAAAACACGGACTTACATTAGTTCCGCAATAACATTCATCAGATATACATGAATCGGTACGAGTGACAAACAAGTAGGATAATTCTGAACGTGTTCTAGTGCTATTGCGGCATCTCGTCTACAAAAATAGTGCAATGTCCTACTGTAAGAGGTGTACATGAGACATGTCTTATTTCAAACAGCAAGCATAAATCGGCATATTTAAAGAGTGGCAATTTAAATTGCTACCGTTTGACGTTGCGAGAGTTTTACAGCTTCTACGTATCTATTAATACAGCTATTCGAGAAAAGTGATGGAAGTGCAGTTAATACTAAAAATAGATTGATCTACGACAACGTAGCGACCATAATTATCACTTCTCAGCAGAGGAACTCGGCGACCTAGTTTAACATACTGGTATGAATTTCCTTCGTGGCAATCCAAACAACCTACCTAATCAGTGGCGGATCCAACTCCCCCCTCCCCCCAAAAGTATTTTAGATATGGAGACCTTTTTTTTTTAGCTCTACTGATTTTTTAATGGCGGCCCCCCCCCCCAACCGATATCCACTCAAGCATCCCCCCAAACCAAAATCCGCTCAAGGCCCCCCGCCAAAAAAAAAAAAAAATCAAATTCCTGGATCCACCCCTGAGCCTAATGGTTGTGGGCTAAAGTACGCCTACAAATCCGGGATTCAATATTTACACATAATGGCCTAAAAAAATAACTTAACTTAATAGCTTTTGGTCTATGGTGAAATCACAAATAATCATTCTCAGAGCCATGATTTTCGAAAAACTGGCAGCAACCTCAATAAATTCCATATATCACTCGGTAAATTACACAGTTAAGTAGCTACTGACTATTTTCACATCATATGAAACAAGATGGAAGTCTGATACACAAAATTTATATGAAGCGGGAAACTATTTTACTCGACGCTGGGGTTTAACAGCATAAAGGATCTAATTTAAAGAATTTTCTAATTTTTTATCGCATAATGATCTAATAAATAAATTAATTGTTCAGTCGTACCGGATGTGGAATATTCTTAATTTCTCTGAAGTGGGTATTTTAATCATGAATTAAGTAATTCTCTTCCCCATTAGAATAGATCATCCAAATTACCTAGAATCTTGACCCTTGGTCATTTTTACAAAATATAAAAGGGGGGCTGAAACAACAGATATAAATTTATTAAAGAAGTTTGTTCTCCTAACCTATTCTAAAGCATTATTAATACTCCTAGAAATACATAATAATAGTGTTAGATATTTTTCATGGACAGATGATTTACAGGAAAATTAAAGACAAAAATAGTATCTGAAGCAAAATAACCAAAAACACTAGTAAATGGCATTAGATTTTTCTTGTAAATATTCCTAAATATATCTTAGGGAAAAACATATCATCGAGCGTATAAAAAAAAAGATGACGCGTAAATATCTTATTTTAATAACGATGATATTTACGATATTCAAGTGATCAACAAGAATGACCAATAGCATGGAACACTTCTGAAGTAATATGTCATCGAAAAATACTGGAGAAAAAGGAATTAAATGAATCATTACAAAAGTAAAATCTGCCACATTGTTTTTCTCTAGCGATTTCCACAACATTAGCAAAACAGCCGATCAAATACAAGATCACGCATAAAGCCAGGAGATAATTAAGTCATGCAAGGAGAACAGCCCATTAAAGGGGCATGAATTCGAAGGCATTTTCAAGAACTTCTAAAACATGTCATTAAATACATTGTTACAAGTCTGATGACAGACCATCGTCCCACAAAGAGGAACACACACATACATTCACCTATCTGTGTAACTGAAAAGTAATGGGCAAAATCGACGAATTTCATGCCAATGAGAAATACAAATAGCTTTAAGATAACTAGACGCAATAGAAACAGAATTAATCCAAGTATAGTCACGGATTTTTTTTAAAATTAAATAAGCGGATTTGGTATGCAGAAATATAATCTTGAAAAAGTACTTCAACAATAAAGCTGCTTTACATAACTTACATTTCCTAAAATATCAAAATCTCCTTCTTACTATTGGAAAAACAAATTTCGACAACATTTAGTTTGAAACTAAGCATCTTTAGAATGTTGGAGCACTTACTAAACTTCTTGAGCAAATTCTGCTGGGTTTAAGAAGATATCGACTGATATTTGATTCTTACTTATAAATTTTCCCGTTATCTACACTTTTCTATTACTTTTTTCATTACTACGCAAATACTGTGGTACTGCGATTTCAACTCTTTTACGAATTTCTACATATGTGCCGGCCTCGGTAGCGTAGGGGCTAGAGTGCTAGGCTTTGCGTGCCAAAGGTCACCGGTTCGAGTCCGGCCGTAGGCATGCGTGTTTAAGTGTTGTGTCTTGTCCGTCCAGTGGTGTGTCTAATTAGCTGGAAAAAATCATACTGAGAAACTAAAAGCACTGAGTGACATATAATTACTATCGAGCAGGCTGTATGGCCTAAGATGCCGAGAGCCATTAAAATAAAAACACACACACACAAAAAACTTCTACATAACTGTTCAACTACCGCTGCTGATTTTACGGTAACTACGAAAACAAAAAAAATTGTTGCAGCACTCATTTAATGCGATAAAAACTGAAAACTTCCAGGTTCGCAGTTGTCAGTTTGAAGCCAGATTACCCAGTCATGTGTATACACACCACAGATAATACCTTCCAGGCACGGTGAGTCTGTGAACTATGATCAGGACGGTACTTACCCTTTTCTGCAACCTGCCAGGCTAAGGCAGCACACAGCAAGGCTAGCGTCTTTCCGGTTCCAGTAGGGCTCTCCAGCAAGGCAAACTGCGATAGGCGGCAGCTTTGGGCAACCTGCAAACATAAACCTCTAGGAACAAAGTGTCAAAGTATAAACGTTAGAGGCTGGATGCCAAACTACGAGCTACCATCTAATACGTTCCAATATCGCGTATTAGAGATGGAACAGAATTGTATGCAGAAACATCGCGGCATTTACCTGCAGATTCACAATTAGTTCTACCAGCAGACCAGACCATTAAATTCATTCGAAGAATGGACTTGAACTTACAAGCAGAGGAAAATTCATCAAAGCAACAAGATAAAACGCGAAACTGACAAGAAACTAATATAACAATATACATGATTTCCCGACCTCGGGTCATACGGAACTCGGGTTATGCTTTTACTAAAACTGGCAGTGTAAATTTTATTCCTTCCCATAAGAAATAACAGAAACAAGTAAACGTGTTGAAACTTGAGTGTACAGATAAATTATAGTACGAAAACAACAGATTCAGTAAATTAAAGTTGACGAATGGACTTCATAGAAAGAAAAGAGGTCACACATATTTGAAATTGGTTAATTGTTTTGTGGATGGAACAGAGGAAGACAAGGACTGTAGAGGAAGAAAAGATTAAAATACACGAAGAAAATAGTTGTGTAAATAGGTTTTATTGGTTCACTGAGATGAAGAGATTAGCTCGTCATAGTAAAGCCCCAGAATTGCTTATCAGTTGGAAGATTAATAACAAGTAAAAAATCTTCTTGATCATTAAGTCAGCATGAACAGAAAGATGAAAGAAGCAGTCGATAGAATGGTTACGCGAATTCCCTTAAATTGTTCTTTCAAAGCATTCCTGGCACCTGGACCAGGGTAAACAGAAAAAAAACAATGTAATGACTCCCTTCATGGTCATACATTTATTCGTATTTGCAAAGATAATTAATCATTTTCACATGCAGTGCAGCGCACTTGTGATACTTTGAAAGCTAAGTGGACTTACTTTTGTGTCTGTGTGAGAAATAGGGGGAGGAGTCCAGATTTTTCACTAAGCCTATTATCTCGGTCGAGCGCATCTGATCAGACACCTGAACAATGCCACTGTCTGAGAAATGTACAAAGCTTATTAATATGCATGAACTATCCTCAGAAAAGTCAGCGCTCGATGTAGCGAGACGTAAGACTACAAGACTAAACAAGATAATGAATTCGCGAAATCGAGAAGAATGCGATAACTCGTCGATTTGCCGAAAAAATGCTAGGGTGGGGCATATCAATGGTGCATGCGATCTACCTGCCCAGGGTGGGTCTGGGAATTCATCGGATCACAACCGCTCGAGGACGGGGCGGCGCTAGGATTCTCGGACCTAGGGTAAACGTTCTTACAGTGACGTAACCGGTTGGATTCCGTGGCAAATTCATCGAACAGGGCCCTTCCTCAGGCCACTCCTTTATTTTTAGGTTTCCCACTGCTCGGTCGGATTCTTGCCCCCCCCCCCCCTCGGGACCGGGGTTCATTTGATCCCTTACCCCTTCCCCCTCTCCCTCCCTCTATCGCTGGAGACAGCGATCTAGATGTCCAAATCTGGACGACATACGGTCTCTCCACCAACAAACGCTGACCACGACGTCGATTTGTTCAAAAGACATATCTATAATCCGATTAGCTGACCGTCGTTTCACACAGTAAAATAATACTCGATACTGAAGATCATCCGGCTGATATGTCATAGCCAGGAAACCAATGATATGGTAGTGATTTCATCGCTTAATTCATTTGTTCAGTTTTTGAACTGACAACTGTTGAACAATGTCAGGATTCTATTCCACTGAGAGTATTGAAATAAATATAATGTTCAATCACTCTTAGTAATTGATTCTAATTAAGTAATATTGTCTACGCTATATTAATTTCAGGAATATTTTATTAATTTTATCTAGCTGAAACTAATAATTCAAATTTAATTTATCAAATTGTGATACTACACTACAGAAACAATTACTGTAGGTGAGTGTGTACTTACATTTGACATGATGGCTCTTTGAGGCTTGTACGGGTTGCACGGGAAGAACACTTTAACTCCACCAAACCAAAATGCTTTCTGGGTCTCCACCAACGCCTGGTCAGTCTTGATCCCAGCACTCGTGTCTTGCTCCTGTTTTACCGACGGTAACACAGTATCTGTAGGCTCTCTGCTTTCAATATTCTTTTTTTCGGGGCTAATTTTCGAAGCTAACTCACTGTCGGTCGAAGAAGTCAAATCTAAGACCGGTGGTGAATTTCGTTCCACGATCATAACGTCTGAATCTCCAGAGAAGACTTTATCGGTCTGTTGACGAACGTCATCAGAATCATCGGCATTCAGCCATTGTGATAGCGTGCCCTGGCGTTTCTTTCTAGTTCTCTTATTCTGGGCTTTCTCACATTTTGACGTATCCGCGGGTAAGGTCGGTGGCAAGCTCTCGGTGGCAGGTGCGATGGTGGTTCCCACATCAGGTGGGATATGTAATATTAAATCATTATCTTGGTGTGCAATGCAGTCATTCATGGCTAGATTGCTATTACTTGTCATAGGAGCCCCTAGCACTGTAAGTGGGGAAGAATTTTGCCGTTCATTAGAAGCCGTATGTGGTCCCAGGTCCTTAGTCTCATTTGAGCCTGTTTTGATTGGTATCTTGTGATGAACAGAAGGAGGGCGTAAGTCGTCGTCAGTAGATGAAGACGAATTTGAACAATCAACAGCTTTGACTTCACAATCTCTTTCCACAAGAAGAGATGGAGAGGTTACGCGATTCTCGAAGCTACAGTCTTTTTCCACTATCAAATGGTGTTTTCGAGGATCTTGTTTGTCAAAGTTGTGAATGCCTGGCAAAGGAGGAGAGAAGAACGTCTCACAGGAACTAAATAGCGTAGGAGAACGAGAACGGTCACGTACTGTTGACTTTAAGTTACACTGATCATTTTCTGGTTTCTCATCAGACAAATTTTTATCTTCACCTCGAATATTCAACAGAGAAGGAGAATAGAAAGTATCAGAGGATCCACCTTTCCCGGAACTGGAATGTTGATCCAAGATATGATTATTACCTCGTCCTTTATGAAATCCCTCAGAATCTTGAAGTATCCTTTTCGGCCCACTCGTTTCTACTGCTCTTATGTTTAATAAAGAAGGAGAACAGATATTGTCATCGTTGTTGCACTCTTCAGGAATTTTACAATCCCAGCCTTTAATACCTTCATTTTTTGGCAATGCGTCGGTTTTCTCATGTCCTGTTGCTAAGAGGGAAGGCGAACTAGGAGCTTGCAAGCAGTCACCGCACTCCTCATCCACACTAATATGAGTAATCGCATCGTTCAGTTCAAGAATCGCTTCTTCTTCACTAAGTGTTATATCAAGTTGATCCGATGAAAACGGATCTTCTTCCGATTTAGGCGCACAGCAGATCTCTCCAACGACATTTTCCCGCAGTAATGTGTGAGGAGCCACCGATTCACGGGCGCTTTGTTTCGCTGGTCTTGAGTCCTTTGAATTGCTTACTGTCGAGTGGGTAGGTTTAGGGATCTTCGAATCAGCACCATTAGACTTAGGACTCAACTTATCAACCTCCAGAGAAATGTCAAACAGCAGCTCCTTAACTGCTTCTTCTTCACTTAAGGTTGTGTCCTGCTGTCCTCTGATAATATTCCTTACATTCTTTTTATTTTTGGTATCCATAGATTTTGAAGCGCCTGTCTGATTCTCTGCAGTCCCCTTGGTAGTCTTTGCAGAAGGAGTTACGATACCAGTTGACAATCTTCTGCCAACTGCCTTCGCTACAGATTCTCCATTAGTGTCAGATTTCACTCCTCGAGGCGTCTTCACGACGTCTTTAGAACATCTTCGAGAAGAGTTTCTGTACCAGTCTGGCTGCTCGTCAGAACTTGAAGATGATTCAGGTTCATCCTTGTCCTTAAGATTTTTATCTTCCCGCTTGCGACGTCGCTTGACCTTCGTTGTCCATGAATCCATCCAGTCGAACCGCTCATCCGAACTGACAAAGAGTGACGCATGTTTCCTGCAAGTCTCCGCTTCCTTTTTGGTGTGCTGGTCCGCGGTCCATCTAGCCCACTCCCAACACCATGGTTCAAGCCATTAGAAACCGGTATAGTTGTTGTTTGGGTAACGGCCTGTGTTGATGAATGAGCAGGCTGGAAGAGAAGGTCTTCGTCCAGTGGTATCGCAGACATAAAATCTTCATCCTCGTCGGTGGATGCTTCTATGATGGTCCTATTACTTGCCTTACCATCTGCCATTTTTCTCTCTACAGCAATCTGTGAACAGAAAAAAGTCTCATTTACCAATCCAGCAATGTATTTACATGTTTTTGCTTTTGTTCCCAAAATCACGTCAGAGTAAGCAACGGTCTATAATTGCAGTTAATTGCAGAGGGCAATAAGTAGCAGGGAAGAAAACAGAATTAAATCAGCTGTGGTGGGATACTAATAGGTAAACAAGATTACTGACGAGGTATTAAAATGAAGTGAGAAAATCGAATCATAAATACGAATACATTCACAGGACAAATTATATGTGGCATTTAATGTTATTAGGCATTCTTGTTGCTTTTGTTTCGTCTTGATAACAAGGCGAGCACGCAATGACCCTAAACATTGACGGAAAAGGGAGGAATAAGATGAGGAGAGGCATACGACACGCGTGTATGATAAAAAAGTATTTATGTTCGGATGAATTGCTATAGGAAAATAACATTACATGAAAGAAAGCTTCCGTGCACTACACAAAACGTACAGTATAAACATCAGTAGCAGCAAGCATAAAGAAGGAGCTAGAGTAAGGGTGTTTGAGGAGCACAAACTCAATGGAAAAGTCGTAATAATCATTTAAATCCGGTAATTAAATCACACATATATATTTCACTCACAGAACAGATGGGTTCATTAAAATATAGAAGCTAACCGTATTTTCATTGTCACTGGTTTTCGGCTATTAGCAGCGGAATGATTAGACCCAGAAAATCCGCCTAGTCTATTCTGAGGATGACCTCAAAATCTGGATGGCCTGGCAAAATTCGGAAATTCCAATAAGATGGCCTAAAAGGTATCGCCCACTTTTGCACTGCTAATTTTACTAAAATTAGGAGTTTTATGTGGCTATTCCAAAAATTTCAACTGGAGTGTAATACCAAGAATTAGGAATTTTGATTGCTAGCGGAAGCCTGATAAAATATCGGCAAAATTCATACTAATAATTTAGAAGTCTAAGACAATATTAGAGAAATATATTCACTGAAGTAATCATATTCAAAATATTTGGCACTAACAATATGTAAGGGCTGCTCTTACAAAACTTATTATGAAATTCTGGTATATCTTGCCTACTGCCCCTTCCTCCCCCCCCCCCCCCTCTGGCGCATTTGATCACGGGTCCTCCTCAATGTCAGGCCGGAGTGTTAATTATATAAAACGAAAGTTTAAATCCGTTGAAATACAACTTTTTTGTTATATTACAATACATGAAGAAATTAAAAAGCTACCTCAATTTATTTCTGATTTGAGTTGTTTTGCACCTTCCCTTTATCGATAGCTAACAACTGATCCTTGTTTCTGCAGGCAGGCGGTTTGTATTTTGGTGTATATCTTGAAAATTTCTTATTATGGTCTGAATTTAATCCAAAATGTCAGAAGATGAGAAGAGTTTGTAGTTTAAGACATACTTATGTGCTGTGAACACGATGTATCTCACTATACCACGACAGTTCTGAACAACAGAACAATCAGCTGAAAAGACAGCATGGTTCTTAGCAGAAAGTGCTGGTGGTCGGAAGCAATAGGATTCTGGACACGTAAATTACAAAGTTTGTATTTCGACAACAACGAGTCACTCGAAGTTGTCGAAAAAAAAAATTTAGTTTTAAGCATGACAGCAGAAGAAGCATTGAAAAAAACGTATTGTATGATGATAGAAATTGTTAGCAAGTTTACATGGGTAAAAAGTGAGTCTAGAATGGTCAAAATCATAGGGAAACACTCAGCAAAGTTATGAAGTATGGTGCTGGTTGGAAACAAGAGTTCTGAAAATGAACAAACCAAGAATTTATATAAGTAATATGGGGATAAGTCATCTGTGGCTGTTATCCCGATATAATACACCAGTTTGGTTATAACAAGAGGGTACTACAAAGTTGCCTTCCAATACAGATAGGAGAAATGCACTTTTTAGAATAGTGTCTATAAGGAAGACTGTAGAAAATTGAGGAATGGTATTAGGAGAGAGATTGGAAGCACATGTGACAAGTGAGAGAAACTAGAGAGTAAAACTTTATATGAACAGCAAAGATGGGGAGGATAGGTCAAAACACAAATCCATTGAACTGGGTTGGAAAAAGATTGAAGATCCTGCCACATGTGAAATTCTGTTTGAAAAAGGGGGAAAAAAAATCAAATTAAAGAAATTTCATAAAAATTAAAATTAGAGAAATACTGAAATGATATTTTTGAAAATGTAATCCTTCTTGTTTAGACAGATCTATTATTAATTTTATAAAACGAAAATTTACAGTTTCAGAATCTTTATGATGCTTTGAAAACATTTCTTACTAATAACTTTCCACACAGTATTTAATGTGATCCTTTTTATAACTTAATAGGGAGAATGTGAGAATTTTGTTCCCAATGACAAATTTCTTAAGTTCCCTATAGAGCAAAGAACAATCAAAAATTAAATAATTGTAAAAATCTGTACATGGGCCATACCTACAATTCATCACTTGTGGAGCTTACTTTGAGTATATCAAGACTGACAGGAAAGCCGTGGTTTTGAATTAAAAATGAAAACAGATTAGTTTTTTGGAATATGACTGTTAGCTTGTTGATGGTGTAATATTAAAAATAACTAAAAACAAATGTTTACAGGTAAAATTTTGAGAGTATAAGATTCAAATGTCCTGATTCACATGATCTGGCCTCTTAAGATTACAGCAATTACATAATGGCTTGCAATTGTTTTGGTACAAAATTTTGCCACCAGATGGTTGCCAATTTTTATATGTTGGTTCTTATTGGTCAACACAAATCATTGTTGGTAGGTATTCGTTTCTGATAAACAAAACATACATGAATGATTTTAAATATAATTAATCAAATGACTCTCATATCTTTGACACATGTATGACGTTTTTCTTAAGATATTTTTACATATTATTCATATTTTATTTATCAACATCATGAACTAGGCCAACAGATTTTTAAGAAGTCTAACATTGATGCCAGGCAATTGGAAAACCCTAGCTTTATTCCCTGTTCAGCTATCACTATATCGGTTTTCCATGGCCCTTCCAAATCACTTTAGGCAAATGGTTCCTCTATAAAAATTCATAAACATTTTGCTCTCTATTCCTCCTTAACAACCCTGTCACAGTTCTAACGATCTAGATCTCAAAGAGCCATAAACACTTATAAAAAAACTGAATAGCAATGAAGAAAATCAGTGATATTTAAATCTGTAGTCAAGATAAATTAGAATCAAACAGTCTTAGATAGGGGTTTTCATTTGCTACAGAAACTTTAAAGTGGAAATCAAACTGTGGAACATTTGTAGTTTATTTGCAATATACAAATAAAGGTTTTCCAAAGATAAAAATATAACATAAAAGTAGTAACTTCAGCACATTCAACACAGAGATATGTTGCAGGGAATTTTATACAACAAATTTTCTTGTGTACTTGTAAAAACATAAAATTTGAGAGAGAAAAGTTTTGATGTAGGAGTGTGTTTAAAATAAATAGTATAACATAACATAACAAAAAAATGTTGTCAGGTCAATAGTTAAAAGTCATTTCATGCAGCACTTAAAATATGATTCATCTCACAGGGTAAGTAAACATAACGGTACTGACTGGAGGCTTATGGTTTTCCTCCTTGTTGACGTCGAGGTCATTAGAGGATGGAAATGACTGAGGGCAAGGAGCAGGAAGGAATTCAGCTGCAGTCTTTTGCAGGAAGCATCCCTCAAAGCAATTTCCTGGAATGATTGGAGGAAATCATGGTAACCTAAATCTGGATGCCAGACGGGTTTTCGAACCTGCGTCCTCCCAAATGCGAGGCCAGAGCATTACCGCTCACCCACCACGCTCGGCGCTACTGACTGGAATTCAAATTGAAGACTTCTAGAACCCCAACCACTCATTAGGTTTCCAGACAATTCTTGCATTCAAGATAAACATCCAGTAATCCAGAGTATTAATTAAATAACATAATTTTAATGTTCACTGATCATAAAGAACAAGATGTGCATGACCCACATTTCTTATTACACTAACTATATACCACATCCACCACTGATCTCAACAATATCCAAATTTCTGCGCCCTTCACAGAGCTTTCAGGCACATTTCAAATGTTCACGACATACAGCTTTATCGACAATATGACTCCAGTATAGGAATTAAATACGGAACATCAATGCATTATAGAAAATAGTTGCAAAAGAAATCCACCTGGCCTATTTCATGAAACCATCCTGTTGTTTGTATAGCTAATTTCAGGGAACTGATGAAAATTGAAATATGTGTGACTGCACTTTTCAAATGTTAATCTATTACAACAGAGAATTACAATACCATATCACTGACACAGGTCTATATACTGTGTAAATGATGTGTAAATATGTTTAGTGTAGTTCATCTGAGGTGGATCTGGAGTCATTATGATAATACCATCTCAAGTAGAGGCAACATTCTAAAACCAAACTTGTGATGGTTGTTGCTAAATATATTTTGACAATTCAGGCTTCTTGAATTACAATAAACCATGACAGATCTTTGTATCAAGGAAGTGGGGGGGGGGGAGGAAGGGGGGAAATCATGTTCTCCAGACCACAGGGCACAGAAATAATGAATTCAATAAATGTGGGGGCCGAATGCATATTTTTTTAAAATTTCACGATATTTCCTTATCATGTTATAGTACATTTCTGATTGGAAAGCACTTTCAAATGTATAAAAAGTTGTAAAATTTTTAAAAAACAAAAAATAGTTATAAAGGTTCCTAGAGTGAAATAGAATCCCTAATTTTTAAAACTGGTAGAAAACTAGGAACACATGTACTAGTCACTTGTGATTTTATATAAAACAGAATTTGTCTCTCACTGGAAAGCATGAAAAGTAACTAAACTACAGAACAAAAAATAATATTAATAGTAAGTCTCTCTAGGGACATTAAAATCAACTCTGATTCATGTGGTTTTGGGGCACTATTATTATTATTATTATTGCAACTGATCATCTCTCAGCGCCTTCAAAGTAAGAACAACTGTTAAGAAATGATGTTGATGTGTCCTGCAAGAATTAAATTACAATTGTTGGGCATTGTTACCTGGATCAGAAGAGAAACAAAATAAATAAATATTTTTTTCTAAATAATAAGTTATAGTATTTAACTGAATGGTGTTATGCTACCTGTATCAGAATATTTATATATAATGATTATAACATAAGGAAGGAGAGAAAAAGTAAACCCGTCACTTATTGCAGATGATGGCAGACGAGCTGTGACATATGTATAAAAACAAGCATGATTTATTTGGTTTATCATTAATTTGGTTTAGACATTAATAATTATTAGAGTAAGACATATGGAAGGCGTACACATCAAGACTTGCTAGACATATAGCAATTAGTTACAATATGAAAAACGTTTTATTTGTAATCTCTTTTCATTTACAAGATTGACAGCTGTGTGGAATTATAAACATCATCTTTACCTCATTTATAGCAGTATCCTGTTCTTCTGTATTACCATATACTATGAAACAAATAATCCAGCAATGTGATATATCTGAGATATATTAAAAATTCAAGTTTAAAGACTAATTGAGTTCATTTTTGTTTCATGATTTGATTGATACTAATAAGTTTAAAATAAAGCAATCTCACTTTAGTATCAGCAATATCACAATTTTAAGCTTCATAAAATATCCAACAATTTAAACAGAGAAAAAACTATGTGCAACAGATATAAAAAAGAAACTATAATGTTCTCAGACACCCTGCTGTTAATTTCAAAAATCAAAGACACAGACAGAAAATTATACTGATGAAAATAAATGCAGTTTCCCAAGACAATAGTTTATTCCACTATTTAAGTTATATTTTACAATAAACAATACTCTTACTGTTCCCTTAAGTTCATTAATTGTAGCTGTTAGAATATGAATATTACTTTCGTTTTGATAGGTGTAAGTTGTTATTTAATAAAAATCAGGTTATTACTTAAAGTATAAATGTTCATATTTCCACAAGCACAAGCAAAAAAAAAAAAAAAGTTTTACCACAAAAAGCAATTTTTTTTAAACAAAACACAGATATGTTAATATTAGAAAATGAATTATCAAAAAGTATTTTCTACAGAGAAGTTCTGTGCTGAACCGAAATGTGAACCATATGCGTCACATAGAGAGAAAAAAAAAACTAAAATCTTTCAAACAGTAATGTACACAAGAATGTATAAGACTAATAAGGAAGTGGATTGGATCAAAAATTCAAGGTACTGAAGTGAAATCAATGGAAAACATAATTATTGGTTATGTGAGTTGAACACTGACAGACAAAGCAAACCAACCATTTAACAAAGAAGAAGTAAAGGGGGAGGGAAAGAGTGCGATAGGGGTTACAATGACACAAAGTAGGAAAGTATGACAGGTAAGCGAAGTTTCGACAAATCCCTGAACCTTGTGAAAGAGTAAATGAGATACACAGTACTTCTAATATGGAGTACTAGAATGAAGGCTACTGTACCAATTTTTTTAATTGTTACTGTGTGTCATTGCAACTTTTAGCTTTGGCAAGTAATGGATTCACTTCTCCATTCTTGATTAAATTCATACTGCGTTATATCACCTTTGTCTTTTCCATTATTTTGAAACATGTGAAAGAATACAGGAAAACTTGAAGCACTGTGGCTGACGTATTTGACACAAGTGCAGTACTGAATTAGGTGTCACAAGAATAACAAACAAGTTCAAGGAGATTTAAGATGTTGTACATAGGTAAAAATGAACGACAAAGCACAGTATTGCTAGGTTAGCTAATCCACACAAGATATAGCATCTTCGTGTGCAGGAAGTAATTGGGAATGTATACCCCAAGGTCATGTATCCATCCTTCTTTATATAAATATGACTATACACAAATTATGGGATTGCTGGAGATAGCGAATCTGCCAGGAGTTGTCATCATAATACAGAAGTGGTCAAATGCAAGACGCCACTAGAGATTCTTTCTGAAGTACATTTAACGGTTTCATGCTGGTCCAGGCTGTATTACAACCTAATTTCTGCTTGAAAATAATCGTCCAGGCTGTATTACAACGGAATTACTGCTTGAAAATAATACGTTTTGTGACTGACTACAGCAGTATTCCAACGATATTATTGAATGTTGTTGTAGCGCAATCAAAATCTCCAGTAGACCCCAAATTATCATTCTTCATCGTCCCTATAGCTCTTTTTACTTGGGCGTGTTGCTAGAGGCTTTTGGTCTTACGTCTATCTTAAATCATTGGATTCAGGAGCTTATTACGTAAAGAAAAAGCATTAATTATAAGGAATGTAAGGTCTGCAAAAGATCACAATTCCACCACTACAACAGTCCTCCGCACTGACTAATAACTTCATAAATTTTGTTAGTGGAACACAAGATGCATTATTTTCAAGCAATAATTATGTTGTAATACAACCTGGAACATAATTTTAAGCAGTAATTAGACTGTAATACACCCTGGACCAGCACGATGACATGAGAACTACTTCAGAAAGCATTGTCTTGAATTTTACTGTTGCAGTTTTATGATATTAATTCCTCACTGAATCACAATCTCCAGTAAACCTGGTATTAACAGTAATCATCTCAGCAATTATATGAAGAAATTTCACGAAACCAAAACAAATAGTGATGACCATACAAGGATTTCAACATGAGTAATCTGGAATGAGAGTCGGAAATAAACAGTCATTGCTATTGATTTATCCCATTCCTGGGTTTTACAGGTTTTAATAAATTAGTAATTAGTAAGCTAACTGGTATTTGTATGGCAGCTAAATCTAATTTTTACATTTTACTGCAAAAATACAATTTTTACAGTATCCATTAGCTACTTTGCAGTGCATTTTCATCTGTAAATTTTGATGGAATGTGGTAATACATTATTATCTCTGCTTCATACTACTGAGGCACAAGATAGTTCTAAATGTACTGTGTAACTCAGTATTATGTATTTTCTTAATATTACAACTAGAATAACAAAGAAAAGCAGAAACAAATTATATCATTCTAATGCAATACACTTGAGAATGAAAAATTCATACAAAAATTTTGAAATATAATGATATTTCTTTATTGGTCTAGTAAATTAATATCTGGAAGAAAATGACAATTTATTGATTATATTATTCTGGCAAATAGACTCAAATGAGGCACATATGATTGAACATATGTTAAAAAATGGCTTGCAATTTTCCTAGAAGAATTACTCATAATTTTCACGTGAGGATTACTGGAGATCGCAATATCGCTAAAACTACTTTTCACCGTGTCATGTGATGATGTCATAATAATGTGGTAGTCAATCACTAGATGTACTATTTTCAAGCAATAACTACTAATGCACACTGGACTAGCATGATACCACTACAATTACTTTCCAAAATAGCATGACATCACATGAACTAGTTTGAAAAGTAGTTTTAGTGATGTCATGCTGGTCCAGGTCATATTGCAACCTAATTTAGTACATCCCGTGATTGAATAACACAGC
The DNA here is from genome assembly GCA_031002005.1 of Vandiemenella viatica. Classification (NCBI taxonomy): domain Eukaryota; kingdom Metazoa; phylum Arthropoda; class Insecta; order Orthoptera; family Morabidae; genus Vandiemenella; species Vandiemenella viatica. The sequence goes on along the minus strand of CM061914.1, from coordinate 56,620,515 downwards.
ATTATGACATTATTCCATCACATGGTGAAATTTGCAATATCATGATCAGTAGACTATGCATGTGTTGTGGGATGTATGCAAAATGACAGGAAATTTACGCAAAGTGGTAGAAATGAAACTATGGCAGTTAAGGAACTAAAAAGCTGCTTCCTTTCCAATTTGATAGCAATAAGAACATCATGACATGCAGCTAAGAAATTTTTTAATATTATCACTCATTGAACATTTGAATAAAAGCATTTCAAATACATAACCACCAATTCTAAAATAATTTTAAAAAAAGTTTGGAAGAATTAGACTAATATTTTCTCAATAAGTGTTTTTTTTAAATGATGCAATGTATAAAATAGATTTAGTGCAGCCATAGTAATATTGTGGCCATCATAAGCATACAATAATTTCACCTCGCCAACTGTAGGTATGGAAATCACTTGTCTAAAAACAAGTTATAATGACCAATATATGGGTTTAACCATTCTGTTACAGATATGCAAACAACGAAACTGCAATAAACATGATGCACACAGTAAGTGTATACAAAAATATCGTGTAAAAGTAAAGTATTTCTCTATAAACAAAATTTGGGTAATATCAAGATGGGGATACCGCTGCGACCTCGTGTAGTAAACACACAGATCACATGGTGCATATGACATTATTGTGACGTATTCAGTCTTCACGCACCAACACAGTATAGATATGATCTGAAAATTGGATATCTGCAATATCGTGAGCTATGTTTATGTTTCACTTTGGTTCAGGCTGCATTACGACCGAAACGCAAATTTATAAAATATGATTTCGTCAGTGGTTTTTTGAGTTTATGTTGTAATGCAGCCTGGACTATACCTCACAATGATGTCATATATACCACATGATCTGTGTGTTTACTGCACGAGGCTGCAGTGGTATCCCCATTTTGATATTACCCCAAAATTTTTCAACATCCTCAGTGGATAATATATCAAGCTATTTTTAAAGGCAGAAAGAATGTTAACTCTACAGTCAATTTTGTGTTTCACTATTTACATAAAACACTGTCTTGTAATTTCTCATGAAACAACAGCTCAAACTATATGGTACAGTGGTACTCTACTTCTAAAGAGAAGTATGTATATTATCTCCTGATGATACGTGTTGTTTTGCAAACATGAATTTTTAGCAAAATTAGAAGTATAACAGTTCTTAAAATAACGTAAGGAAAGTAATGTAACATACTATTCACCTGACTGAAAGTAGACGAAAGCTATAGTCGATGTCAGCGAAGTGGTATTGTTTCTTCTTGCTTCCATGCAATAAAACAAAAAAATTATCACTATAAAACTTGATACGAATTGTTGCATAAACGTCTCATCGAACCGTTGCTGCTGATTTTCACTTCTACATTCACAAGAATCTTATACGAAGCACTAAGAAACGAGTCACAAAATCTTGTAATCATAATAGGTTATGTACAAGAATCTCGACTCTTAAACGTAAATTAGGAACTGACTATGAAAAACAAGGAACGTAACACTTGATTACTGATCACCAACACACTTTGACAGAATTTAAGTAATGCAGGTGTAAGCCAACATTTCGTACTTTCATATTAATAGCAACCTTTTAAACTTGTTTAAATTTATATCACAATCAGTTCTAAGCAAATAAAACCGCTGGTACAAAATCTCTACATATTCTTATAAGCAAAACATATGCCTTTTGTTTACTTCTTGAGATGTCGCGCGCTTCGCACGTCAAGTTTAATTTAGTATTACGTGTTTTATCAGTGCGACCAACATGATTCACAACCACTTCCTTACAGATGAAAGCGTAATTGTCGATGATTTTGTTGGTACCACCTGTATGATTCGCCGCTATTATCTTACCGCCAAAACTCAAAATTTATTTTTCTGTAACGTGTTAAACAACAAGAAAAATTGTTCTCTCACACATTCACTGAGTGTATTAATAATGGGAGTTTTATCACATTCCGAGTGATTAAAGTTGAAACATTCATGTTATTCACAATAATAAAAAATATGCATTGTATTTTCTCACGTTTGACATAATCTATATGAATCAGTATTTTGTTTAGTTTATTTCACATTGTAGCTTCTATTTGATAATTTCAGCTTTTGGTTGGAGGGGAACGGAAAAAAGGAAATCTGCAGAAGTGAACTTTGGTCAATCCCCTGCTAGAGTATGTTGGATGATATGGTACCCAAACAGTGGCGGATCCAGGATTTTGGTTTGGGAGGGGATAGAATGGATTTTTATGGGGGGGGGGGGAGGGGCTTGAGCGGATTTCGTTTGGGGGGGGGGGTTAGAGTCTAGGCTATATAGTCATGCCACCCTTAAGTAATCAGTAGAGCTAAAAAAATGGTCTCCAAAATTACGATATCGGGGATGGACCTAAATACTTTTTTGGGGGGGAGAGAACTTGAGCCCCGTTAGCCTCTCTCCTCCCCTGGATCCGGCACTGGATCCAAACGATAGGTATCAAATACAATACATTCATTTCCCATAGATCCCAAAATAAGAGACTGGCTCCATGGGAAGTGGTAAGTTGTCAATAAACAATTGAATAACAAAATATATAAATACACCAGAAGATGCACAGTAACAGCATACCTGATCTGGGTTATTCATGGTTTTCCAAGAACGCTCCAGGCGAATGCCGTGATGGTTCCCAAAAATAGCCCATTGGTGCCTCCTGTCGTATATCCTTTCCTATACAAATGGTTACACATTAGAATTGGCGAAATGCACCATCCGCCACCCACTTTTAGTGAATCGCGGAGTAGTAACAATAATAAATGGTACATCAGTTATGTCAACTACATTAACACAAACTAAAGGCAATCGTTTTGTAGATACCTTAGAAATAAATTCAAAATCTTTTAATTTATTCCTGAATTTAATCGTATCTTATGTTAGACGACTAAGATTTGTTGGGAACTTATTGAAGATATATATACCTGAATATCGGACTCCTTTTTTAACAATTGACAATTACTTGTAATCCTTACGAAGATAATTTTTGCTTCTAGTGTCTTAGTTGTGTACGATAAAATTTGATACAATTTTTTTCAAAAAGAGTATAATTTTTGTCTACAAAGGACATTAATGTGTAAATATACTCGGCAGTCAATATTGAAATCTCTAACTTATCGCCTTCTGTTGTAATTGTACGTACAAATGTGGCTGCACCCAATCACTTCAGTAAGTCAGAGACATACTGTGCAAAGGTGGGCAGTAAGATATGTGTGTGGAAATTATCAAATGATGCACTCAATCACTGAAATAATAGAAGAGCTGGATTAGGAATCATTGTGGGATAGATGAGTGGTGAAGAGCTTTGTGAGCAAGTCCAAGACATAAACTGGCAATGAGGCCCGGATTTACTTCAAACATGTGGAAAGAAAGAGCCGATCATGATAATAAATTACAATTTATTTCAGGCATAAGGGAGTGGGAAAGTTTCCATTTGTAATTAGGGGAATCATCTCGAACAAGGTATCGATAGAGGTGATGAACAATGTACTTCAGACGCTAAAGGATTTTAAAAGCATAGATGTATATGTATCATAAGCAGACACGTAGAGAAATTAAGACTGGGCATGATCCCCATTGCAATTCATTATGCAATAATCTTTTTATTCCAGGAAGAAATATAATTTTATGAACCATTTTAAAAACTTTCATAAAATTAAGATTCTTAGGAAAACACTTAAATATTCCACGCTTGTTTTTTCATTATTGTGCGTTTTTGTGGAAGTTCATCCTAAGCAGGATCAGAATTTGATAAGATTTTTAGGGAAAGCGGTATGAGGTTGGAAGAGTATGATGTTGAAATAGCATTGGGCTCCTCTTTTCATTTTATGTAGAAGGCTTCAAGTTTTCTTGTGAACCACTTCGTCTCAAAAAGATCGTCACTAATTTTATTGACAGGTGATAATTCAATGACACACAAAGTTTTGCCTCCACCTCCAAAAAAATCCCCTCATGTAAAGTGATGACAAGTCATTATTCATTTCCTCTTGCCCTGAACGTATACAGGCTACACAAGACGCTATTCATCCTCTCCCCCTTCCAATACGAACCCTCCCATCCGATAAATAATGTGACCCTTTTACTTAGCCCGCTTCAGTTTGCAGAGATGGACCATTGAGTGTCGCTGTTCTCGTCGATATACCAGTTGAACAGAATCTAAATAAAACTCTGACAATTCGATTGTCAACTAAATAGGGATTTGGTGTTGTAAAAAATTGGACTCAACATAATCAAGTTAACATACCATGAATGTGGAGTGTTAATCCAGGTATTGAACATAGCGTACGACTTATTCAGCAATAACTGCCACTGCGCCCAGATAGAAGTATCACTTGGTGAACACATGGCCTGTTATTGAACTATGATTCAGGCGAAAACTACACGTTTTTACCACAATGCAGATCCTCAGGTGATGTTTTCTTCAACTAATCACCATGGCTGAACTTACGTATCTGTTGTTGAGCCTTGGGTAACCGGCGCTTTAGCCATCAAATGACGTAGTGTCACCAATTTACAAGATGCTATAATGAGTTTGTGGATATGTTGGTTCATAAAGTGCTGCGCGACTGTCGTGTGGCCAATTGACGTGCACACTCACAATATTCTAACTTAATTGACATATAATCCCATTTCATCACTGGACTATTCACTGTTAAGACTGCATACAAAAAACTGATTAGTATATGACGATCTTAATTGTATAGCTATTAAAAATTTTGGGTCGAATCTCTGAATATGTTGTTTGTGTTTCTACCAGTATGTACTCGTAATTATTTATAAATAACATCATATTATATTTTGTAATTTTAACAAAATAATGGTAAATTAAAACTAATTTTCATTGCCAAATATAGCATCATAAAATATATACCTTTGCAAAGTTCCATCAAATTGTTTTTCTTGAGTTTTTAGTGAAGGAGGTCATCTTAAATCTTGAATATTGAAGCAAACATTTCTTCAGATAATTTTATGGAACTATCGAGTCCGCTCCTGACCTTTAACGCATATAATGGCATCATGTTGATTGGTAATACCATGTAAAATATTACATAGTCTACTGAAGTTTACACCAGTAACGATATAAGGTAGTTAGTCCATGGTAATTATGCGCCTGCCTTCTGACTGTTGAATCATTACTTCCATCCATGGTTTACCAAATCATTCCAGGCAAATGCCGGGATGTTTCCTTCAAAAGGCCATGGCCGAATTCCTTCCCATTCTTTGCCCCCCCCCCATCCTTTCCCGTCTCTAAAAACCTCGCTGTTAAGAGACGTTAAGCAGTTAAAAAAAAATATCTAATCATTTTAAACACGCGGCAACCTAATTGAAAACAAAACCGCCACCTATCGTCTTGAATTCCTTTTCGTCCATGAAGATTTTTGTTATGATCGGTGCTACTATCACAGCACCTCTAGTGTATGTTCAGTGTTGACCCGCGAACAGGTGGATAGTCGAAGTCACGTGGGAACGGGTTTGAGCTCACCTATTTGCAGTGATCTCACCTGGCCCAGTCGGGAACGCCATAAAGCCTACCAGCCGTACGGTTCGACAGCTGGTCGCATCCTCCTCTTCTACTTGTGTATCTGGTGGCCCCGGTTCGAGTCCACATTAAGATAGAACTAATAGGTTGTGGGGAGCTCTCGCGGATTGATACAGAGACGGAATAACTGGTTTATTTTTACAGGTTGCTCTACACGGACGATAACGGACCAAGACGTGCCGTACGATGAGATGGTTAAATCTACCTGCAGAGGCCACTGGCTTGTACGAGAGGGGGCGGAAAGCAGGGCGAAGGTGTCACCGGCTGTCGCTGGAGATCGAATGAACTAAGTATGGATTGATTATTCTAAGGTAACCTCAGTTGTGGCGTCACTCACCTGTTTCGGCACTTCATTGGTCACAGACTCGGCTGGCCCAGTACATAGCAAATTCCTCAGGCCGTTGCCCGAACTCAATACCGAGATCGGCACATTCCAGGAACGCGCAGCGGTCAGGTCATACTTTGGCAAAGTTACTGCTTCAAACTGTGGCATCTAAATATTGTTCAAAAATAACATTTATACTCCATTATTTTATATTATTTTCTACAGAACACAATCGTGCATTATCAGACAGTATGCGGACATATAGGCAAAGAAATTCTCACTTTTTTTCAAATTTCAAATGACACTGAACTACGGCTAAAATGCAGACGCGTCAAAATAGTCACATTTTAGTAGCGGTGAAACCTGCTTTCATTCATAGTAAGACTTTTGGAATTTTGTATACTTCTTAAAGTTTGTGTTCCAGATGTTCTGGAAAGATCCATCAGTTAGGTACATGTTGACTTTAGTGAGATTGCTGTGGTCATACTCGCAAGCAGAAGTTTTCTCCTTGTGTTACCTGTTTTTATGTGATACCAGAATCTATTAATCTACGAGTAATACCGAGGTTTCTTTTGTTCTGATTATGTCTTTAAGGAACAAATTTGTTTCTTACTTATAGAAAATAACGAATATTCCAGTGGAACCCAACGTCTGAAAATAATACGCAGTGGCTTTACAATTTTAAACAAAGCTAGTTTCTCTCTTTCTCCCCTATGCGCATACGACATCCTTCAAGCGAGTTTGCTGATTTACCCTTTTGAGGATTTTGATTGGCGTGTATATGAATCACTAACTTTTTTAGGTCTTTAAAAACCTCAAAAGCAAATTCATTGGCATACATAAATTGAAGTAGTTGTTTCCAAACTCACGTTCACCTGATTCTGCATTATGCAACACGCCAAGCTTTGGTCACTTGAAATAAACACCTTTTTTGTGCTTGTGATATCAACGATTGTGTTTCTTGTTGAGTTCTGTTACATTGATTTCATACCGAATTTCCTCAAACAGAGGCGCGATTGCATTGAATGTATGATGTGAATTTGAATTACCTGTTCCATCTGGTTTGACGAATCACCCTTTGGTATACACTAGTTTTCATATGGCAGTGAGTACTGTAATTATCTGGTTTCGGAATAGATATGCGAGTCTCGTCAGTGTTATTATAGGCATGCGGCTGATGAGTAAAATTCGTTTTAGTGCACCACAGACTTGCAGTATTCAACACAAGTAGTTATATAGTTATATCGAGTACCTCATCCATTTCTTACGGTATAACCTAACCACTGTTCCATTTCTTACTGTACAACCTAACCATCGTGGGAAGAGTACGTTAACAGTTGTTAATTATTCCACAGTCGGTTAGCGGCTGATAATTCTTTGGGTTAACCACTCCATTCCATATAAGTAGTTTCTGTTTTGAAATCCATCACTTTACCGTCCTGGTAGACAACTCTAATGAGGATATTAATCATCGTTTTCACCGTGATGGGGAGATAAAAGACATTAACGGGTACTCCTACAGTCTTGTAGACTGGTGGTACTATTGGAAAAAAAACTCTACGGGCCTCTTCACACGAAGCAGCTCAAAATAAACGGAACTGGTTGGTGACTGGAGTTACTAAACTAATTAGTAACTGGTTGGTGACGCGGCTCCACGCACGAGGCAACTCAAAAGACACTGAAATCACTGGTTTCTTATGCTGAGCCGTGCTCGGCTCTTGTTGTATCTTTGCCTTCTCTTCCGCTCGCGATTGTTTCCTCTTTGGTGTTCCCCCGCTAGAGAGCGCTGGGGCTCCTGGCGATAGGGGTACATATGTGGGGACACGGAACCGAGCGGGAGACATGTAGCAGCTCAACCTGGATTTATTCGCATTCTTCACGTTGTCGCCAGCTATTATTGGACCACGCTTTCTACTGGACATCGCCTTTTGGACTCTCTCTTGGATCTTCTGCTGCTTGTGTTTGGACCCCGCCTACTGCCCCTGGACTTCGACTACTGGCCTGTGGAACTCATCTGCATCATCGGACTACGCCTGCCCACTGACCTCGCTTGCCTGCCTGCCGACCTCATTAACCCACGTACTTCGCCTGCCTACGGACTTCTCTCTACCGACCTCGCCTGCCTACGGACTTCTGCTCTCTACCGACCTCGCCTGCCCACGGACTTCTGCTATCTGCCAACCTCGCCTGCCCACGGACTTCTGCTCTCTGCCGACCTCGCCTGCCCACGGACTTCGCCTGCCTACGGACTTCTTCACTCTACCAACCTCGCCTGCCTACGGACTTCCGCTCTCAGCCAAGCCTGCCTACGGACCTCGCCCGTCTCCAGACCTTCGCTTTCAGCCGACTTCGCCTGCCCACGGACTACGCCTGCCTGCGGACCACAGCTTGCTGCCAACCCCACCTGCCCACGGACCTCGCCCGGACACTCCAAAATACGGTAACACCATGGACCCCGTAACCAACCCAACCATTCTTCCACCCACAGTCACCACTAGTCCCCACCTGTACACCATGGCCACATCATCAATTACGACCACAACCACCACTAGCACCATTACCACCTCTTCAACCATCAGCCCTGCCGCATCCGCTGGCACTCATCAAAACCTCCCTCAGATAATTCAAAAACCATCACGCAGCACCAGCTACCTCCAGACTGCCAGAAACAAGGCACAACCCTACGGCCCAACCAAAAGTGGCCCATTACCATCATTACAAAATCCCATATCTAACAATGCAGCTGCTGAAGAAGATATGGATACCACAATCTCACCTCCCACTACTTCACAAACAATTAGAACATACCTTCTAAAAGGAACCTTCCCGGAATACACCAACAGCAAAATCCTCACAAAATTTATCAAACGACATATACCAAACATATCTCTTCATCAGCTCGTTCCCACTAAAAATGGGATGATCATAAAAAGTAACGAACCAGATCTTCCCAAACTCATTAAAACCAAAATTGGACTATCATCTTTTGGCGACCACGCCACACTAACAACCGTCGCCCCACCCCCACCAAAGCAACCAACACCGCCAAAACGACCCCCCACACTCTCTGCCGTCATCCGTGGGGTAGACCCATCAATAACGGAAGAAGAAGTAGTCGCTGAGCTCAATTCAAACAATGAGTTACATGTCAGAAAAGCCCTCCGTATCAAAAACAGTCTAGGACCTACCTACATGGTCAGAATATTCACAGAAGACGTGCCAACCATTGACCAACTGCTAAACAATGGAGCCTTAATCTATCATCAAAAATACAGAGTGGAACCGTCTAAAACCCCTTCCCCTCAACCCACTCGATGTGCACGCTGCCTAAAATATAACGACCACCTTACCTCTGATTGCAAAAACACCCCTATCTGTCCGCACTGCAAGGAAAACCACTTCCTAAAAACATGTCCGAACCTACAAAAAACCCCAACCTGCAATACCTGTAACGAAAATCACCCCACCTACTCCTTCAAATGCAAATCAAAACCAGCACCTACAAAAGCCGAACTCACCGTACCCATCCGACCAATAGACCCTCCTACGCCACCCACCAACTCCATACGCCCCCCGCCAACAATAGAGGACATCTTAAGATTCATCACTATCACCCTACAAAACTTAAACCCCTTTTCACGCGACCACACACTCTCCCAAATATCAATAGCAGCCAGAGCAGTCTTCGGAATTCATATCAATGCCACCTATTCACACAATAATGCCCATTTCCAATTTCTCCCTCTGGAAACTCTCGTCTAAAGCCCTCCAACTCCCCACCCAACCGATAGCCCAAATATGCCACTTTATCATAATATTTTATTCAATAACATCCGTTCCCTACCCACCAACAAAAACCTCCTCCTACACACCCTTACCACACACGACATCCATTGCCTCCTACTAAACGAAACCTTCCTCACACCTCGTCACCAGATCCGCATGCCCCCATACCACCTCATCCGATCTGACAATCCTACCCGGGCGGCACGCGGAGGCGTGGCCATTGGATATCATAATCACATCCCCACCCAAATACACCCACCCCTAAATCATCCATCCGAACATGTCATCGTCACCGTATTTCTAAAATCACTCACTGTCACCTTAGTCACTATTTACATCCGGCCCCGCGTTCCACTACCTATCAACTTTCTCTCCTACATAGACAACCACTTCAATTCATATATCATCATGGCCGACATAAACATCCACAGCCGTACCCAACAAGAACTTCATCAACTCCACCACACCCTAGCAGCCATGAGAGGTGATCTCATTAACATTCCATCACCCACGCGCCCCGAATCCAATACAACCCCCGACATCGTCATCGCCTCCCCAAACATCCTCACCCGCTCCACCCTTCATGTTCTGGACCCCATTGGCAGCGACCACCTTCCAATCATGCTCTCCATTCAATACAACCCCCCAAACACCCCACGTCCACCAAACCAGATACCCCACCGTTACATCCAAAATTATCACAAGACTAACTGGAATAATTATAGAAAATTCATCGACGACAAAATTGACACAGACAACCCATATATCACCGACACAGACAGCCTACTACAAACTGCAGACTTCCTCGAACGCACCATCACTGACGCCATCGACGCTCATATTCCCCTGACACCGATCACCCCTCACAAACCTTCCCTACCAGCACGAGCCCTCCAACTTCTTCATACTTCACGACAACTTTTCCGCACCTATCAACGCACCCATGACCATCAGCTCCTCACCCTTCACCGCCAGCTCCAACGCACAGTTCGCAATTACATTACCGCCCATAAACGCCGTACCTGGAGGGACACCTGCAACCAGCTAAGCCTACAATACATTCAGAACTCCTCCAAATACTGGTCCACCTTCAGACGTATAACTGGCCTCAAAACCGCACCCACCTACCCCCTTCTACATAACAACCATCCCGTATCCAATGACATCCAAAAAGCAAATCTTTTCGCCGACCATCTCCAGAAAGTCCATACCACACCCAACGACCCCCGCTTTGATTATACAGACTCCCCCATAATAGAACAGCGTGCCGATACCTCCTCACCCCCCCTCAAGCCCGACTACAACTACATCCATAATGTCAGCCGCACTGGGCTTAACACCCCCATCACCACTAACGACATCCTTTCCGTACTCCACACCAAGAAAAATACAGCACCCGGCCCCGATTCCATCACCTACAGACACCTTAAAGAAGCACCCCATTCATTTCATCAACTCCTAGCTCTCCTATTCACATATATCCTATACTCTGGTATCTACCCCCCCAAATGGAAAACCTCTAAAATTCTCATGTTCCCCAAACCCAATAAGCCCAAATCAGACCCCACCTCATACCGACCTATCAGCCTTACCTCCGTTTTCAGCAAGATCTTCGAAACAATACTATCCAAAAGAATCCATCAACACCTTTCCCAACACTCACTCCTATCCCCAGCCCAGTGCGGCTTCCGCCCGAAATTGTCAACTCAAGATCAACTCCTGAAATTAGTACACCTCCTGACTACGCACCTGAACACCCACCGATCCGCAATCCTCGTCCTGCTAGATATCGAAAAAGCATTCGACACAGTATGGCACGCTGGACTCATCTTCAAACTCCAAACCTTCGCCCTCCCCATCACCTTCATCCGTACAATAGCCTCCTTCCTCTCACACCGCACCTCCTTTGTAACTATCAACAACTTCCTTTCCCGTACCTTCTCCCCTACCGCAGGTGTCCCCCAGGGATCTGTTCTTTCACCCCTCCTATACATCCTATACATTTGCGACATACCCTTCCCCGCACCACCAACTTACGTCCTTAAATACGCCGACGATACCGCATACTTAGCCATCCATAAATCACTGCAACAATCCCAAAAAGCAATACAAACCGAACTCAACAAATTTGTGCAGTGGTGTAACCGATGGAGACTGATCATTAACCCCAACAAAACGCAAGCAATAATTTTCGGCAAAACAAGCCGAAAATACCGCCTCACGGATTTTCACATCACCATCTACAACCACCCCATCCCGCAACAACCTACAGTGAAATATCTAGGCGTAACCCTCGACCGGCACCTAACATGGACACCCCACCTCAACACAATCATAGCAAAAGCAAAAACCCGCCTCAATTTACTCAAATCACTCACTGGCACATCATGGGGACTCCGCAGCAATATCATCATCAATACTTACAAAGCATTTCTCCGCCCTATTCTCACCTATGGTCACCTCTCATGGATATCCGCTCCCGACCGTTTTTACAATAGACTGCAAATAATAGAACGCCACGCACTCCGCATCGCCTACCGCATCCGATTACCATCACCTACCAATCTACTATACAGCCTCATAAAATTCCCCCACATCCTCATCCACCTCGAATCACTCCGTATCAAATATGCTATCAACAGTATCCATAACAACAATCCCATAACCTTAAAACTAATCACTGAACCACCCCATCTCCCCAACTACTACAAACAAATACCTCCCACTCTCCACCTCCTGAACATCCTCATACTCACCCAACACATCGACCGACCACCACCCATATCCGAGCGACAGAAGCGCCCAAAAATATATCCCACACTATAAGCTAATCAGCTAAGTACCAACTCCTGAACAGCTCCTAAAAAAGAAAAAAAAAAAATTATATGTAAAACAACTGTAAACTCAATTATAATGTCTAGTTGTAAGCAAATGCATATGTTAAAAACAATTGTATATTTTATGTAACTCACTAGGCTGAAGAGCGCTACCAATGCGCTGCCAGCCCGCCTTCCCCACCGGGGAAGGAATGAAAAAACAATAATATATATATATACCGAGCGGGAGTTAGTCTGAGTTAGTTAGTCGGAGTTAGTTAGTCTTGGTTAGTCTGCCAACCAGTCAGTCCGTCGGAAGCGGAGTGCTTCCCTGTGTCGCCGTGAGGCTGGAGGTCCGGTGGGGCTGCGGGGTCCGGGTTGGACCGGGCGGCCAGGGAGGCAGTCAGTCGGTCGGCCCGAAGTGGCCGTGCAGTTGGAGGCACGCGATCGGCATTCCGCTAATGTTTCCCGGAGTGATAGCGTTGCGGGACTAAGGAGGAAGCAGACAGGGAGGCAGTCAACAGTCGATTGGTTATGCCTGGTATTTCTCGCAGTGGCCGTCAACTGCAACCACAAGTGTCGCCTTCCGCCTCGTCGTTAGCGGTGTGCCTCAGCCATAAATTGTGTTTGGTCCTACTGGCCGAGTGTTAGATGCTGGTAGACGAGAACGAGCCGGTCTTGTTATTTCTGTTATTAGTCTACGTGGAATTGTCGTCCGGTGTTATTTGACATTATATTAGTCATTTTCTCTGTTAATTGCTACTACCAGTGTGACGCTTTCTACCTCGTCGTTAGCAGTCTGGCTCAAATATAAAATTGTATTTGGCTAGTAAGTTATTAAGAGCCAGTCAGGTTATTTTCTATAATTTGGTATAAGTTGGATTGTTTGTAATTATAAGGGTTATTCAAGGTATAAGTTGCAAGACCAAGGTTTGGTCCATAATATTATGAATAATCTTGTTATTACAAAATTATACATTTTCGTTTGCAAGACCAAGGTTTGGTTCATAATATTATATCATTTTGTGATAACAAGATTATTAATATCTTCGTTTGCAAGACCAGGATTGGTGGTACTTGATATTATAGTTGTAACATTTTCTGTAAGTTTCAGCATTATCATTAATAATAGTAATAAACAAATGTTTAAACAAGGCTTGAACTGGTAACCATGTTCCCACACACTTCCCACTGTATCCTTGTGGATAATTACTGTCTGTTAGTAGAAGTAGCGCCGCCTCATATGCACAATTATGGATAGGGAAGGATCTGTGGCAGATCAAACGGAAGAGTACAATTCAAGTGTTTCCAGAAGTGTTTCAGAGCACAAGAATCGTGATTCTTCCACAGATTACCTCCTATCCTGCTTTACAGGGCAGCCAAGCCTCTGACCTCCACGTTCTGTGATGTGGCGTGGGTGTCCATCACATTGTAGTCTACTCGTGGTTTCACCGTCCTTCGAACACTTTACACAGATGCTCACTACAGTAGCACGCGAACAGCCGACCAGCCACTCCGCTTCCGAGATGCTCGTTCCCAGTGCCGCACCCACAAACCGCTGGCCCGAAATTTAAGGGAATTTCGTGACCTGTGCGTAGAAATTTTGTGTCAGATACCTCTGGAAGCCTACCAGGGACTTGTAGAATTCATGCTACGCCAAATCGCTTCTGTATTTCATTCGGAAGGTGGACCAACATGCTAGTATGAAGGTGGTCATAGTGTTTTGGCTGATCAGTGTATTCTGATGTACAGGTGGCAAGTCGAAGTTTCCTCTTGCATCAACAACTTGCATCTTAGCTTGGTCTGCTGGAACTGACTATAGGGATAACCTCAGAGTTTTAAGTAGAAATATACAACGCAAAGTTTTGTTGCCCATACATTGCCTTGCTAATTAATCTTTTTTTTTAATTTTGCAATTGATTTGATATAAACAAGTGACCATGAGTGATTTGTTGAGATTGCATTATATGCGCACCGGGCTGCAAAAATAGGACAATGAGATGGGAAAGAGACGTCATTTGCATTTATTATAATTTTTCAAGCCATGACGTTTGGAAATTTATGCACAGTTATGGAATAAACTGATGTGGATTCAAAAGAACGTGAGACTCTATTAAGTCTAGTCAAACACTTGACTGAAGGTCAGAAACTACAGCTTCATCGACAATCAACGACAACAGGTGGCTGGTTGACCAGGTACCTCAATATCTGGGCGCTCTGTAGTGATCATCCGTGTGAAGCCAACTTCAATATTCCTCTCTGCCAAACGAAAGCCAAGTCTCTCTTGCTGACCAACGATTCGGTCACCTCCCGGCGTTTTGCCACTAAATTGGAGGAAATCACCAGTTCCAATTCTCACAGTTTATTGGGCCACAAGATTTTATAAAGATAATGAAGGCATTTCAAAAGCTACCTCGTAAACATTATCTGATAGTTTGCTGTACGTCTGTTAAGCTTGGAATTACAGCTACGATCACGTTTTAAAACGTTGACGAGATGTCAGCATCTTCTCTCTAATCCTGGAAAAATGATCGAAGGCACGCACAAGAAGCCATGTTTCTGCATTGTCAGCTACTGTGATGCCGGGTCCAAAGTGACATACTGGTTTAATTTAATTTAATTGCAATGGAGCACACGCTCCGGTGGCAATTTCCCTACACACCCAACTTCCCCCTACCCTACAGTCACTTACATTTGCCCTCTACAAATTTTAACTGGTGTTGGAAAGTATCGAGAAATTCCTTATATTATCACATGTCCTGTTGGAATACTTAAAGGGCTACAATAAACAGTTAGAAAAAAATCCTCCTCTCATAATTCCAGAGGTATTTCAAGCCTATGTTAAAAATCCTTGGCGATTTTCAGTTTTTCCGTTCCAGATATTTCTGCATTTCTTTTCGCGAGACTGACAACTGTATCAATCGTGTCGAATGATCTTGCTTGCTGATGAGTATATTCGTAATAGTTAAAATACAGTTAATTTTTTTTTTATTTTGTCTAAGTTAACAACAATCTGTGTGCCTTATCAAATTACGAAAACTGTCGTATTAGAGGTCAGTCTTTTTAGGAATCGGTGTTGTACACATCTGACTATTTGACAAAGATAATTACTGTATGACGCTTTACGAATTCATCGGTTGATCTCTTTTCAATGTACTGGGAATATTCTTTTTTGTTCTAATCATGTTAAAACAAATATTACTCATGGTTTACAGTAATTCTCATTTGGGTACTTTGCAATAAATTTTGTGGTTACTATTCCATTGATAAATTTGGGTAATTTTTAGTGGGATCTGGTACACCTGATTGAACACGAAATTCAGAAGAGGAGATCTGATGAACCCCCCCCCCCTCTGGTGAGATCTGGTCCGTGAGACCCCCCCCCCCTCCCTAGAAATCGCCCTCTCACCCTTCCAAAATCCGGTTACACCCTCACTTTTCGACGAAATACCCCCCTAAAATCGAATTTGGCGTAATTTGTAGACTTTTTTTAGCTCTAAAGTCCAACAATTTTTTTCCCAAAACCTCACGTGAGATTTCCGTAGAATCCCCTCCCCCCGCCCATTGGTGAGATTTCGCCGGACCCCCCCCTCCCCTATTTCACCTCACGTAATGTATGGACGCCCCCTTAGAGGTTGTTGGGAAACTGCGGCTAGAATCTTGTCTATGTCAGCGTTTCTCAACCTTTTTCAACCCGAGGACTAGTAAATTATTAAAAAGAATACTGCTTGCCAATCACTTACTTGGGCCTCATTTTTTGCCTATGTGTAACAGCTAGGACATATTTTTTGTTCCATTATATCATGACAAATCCAAAAGCATATTTTGAATTTTTCCGGAAAGATATTTATAAACCTGGAAGTGAATTATTAAAAGTTAATTACATACCGACAAGACAATTAACATTTAGAAACCAAATGAATAATAATGTTAATATAGGCTGGATGCTACACTATACCACTGACGTAAATGCACAAAATAAAATACGAGGTAATAGATCTTATGTCAGATAGTGCGATTATATTTCACGCCTTGACACCAGTTGTCTGGTGTCTGGTTTCGAATGGTCTATACTTTGTGGGCGGTTAGTGAATGGGAGGACACCGGGGTGAATTTGACTGACCTTTGGGATTTGCTAACTCCGTCTTGCGTTATCTTCATGCTTCAAGTGATGGCTTCTGCACTTGTTCTGCGTCTTGATGTTTCTAATAAGAGGTTAAGTTACGTCAGGTCTGACACCAGCTGGTTTACGTCCAGCAACGTGGATAGGAAGGCTAGCACTTGTGAAATGGGTAGCTGATAATCTATCCTTTATATGAATGACACGACGTTAACTGCTGAACAACCTGTTTATTGTAGCACTTGACTGTACATGTTACAATCGTTGGCGCACTACTGCAAAGCTATTTCCGACTCGCGTCTATGAATGATGGCTACTGATGTTGGCTGATAGAATGGCAGACTGAACTTAGAGGAATGTATTGCTGCCTAGACTAGGCTGACGAGAAACGGCTTAGCTACAAGTTAACCCATCCTGTCCAGGGCCGGCGCTAGGATTTTGGGGCCCGGGGTAACCAGTTGGGGGCCCTTGACGAATTCATCAGTTAGAGCCTTCCCTCAGACCAAATGGGCGACCTTTTTTATTTTAGCTCTACAACTTGTCGAGTGGGGGGCCCCTACAGCCGGTAGTCGGACCCCCCATCACCCGAGTGGGCCCGGGTACATTTGACCCGCTTAGCCCCCCCTAACGCCGGCCCTGATCCTGTCAACTAAACTGCTCCTGATGAACTAAGAGCGAATAAACTGTTCCGTGGCCACACGCCACCTCGTGTTTGACGTCATTGATTCCAGTTCGATCCACTTGAAGGTGACTCCTTCTGTCAACATGTAAGCATTACGTGGGGGAACAAACAACCTTACGCTGAATTTGCGTCAGTGAAACCTGGTCTGTCCTCTGTTTAACACTCAAAAATATGACATTAACTAAAATATCATATTTTTCCATAATAAAGCCTTAAGGTGAAAAAGGACACTCACACTTACACTTTTTATTTTTGTTTACTTCACCACTTTGTGTTGCCAACCCCCACACGTACCACGGTAGCTAGCACCAACTACAAGACCCTCAGAAAACACATTTACTTAATCTTTAGACTCTTTTTTTATACGAACTGGAAATGAATAGACTATTGCAGGAACAATGCTGTCCTGTCCTCATCCTGGAAATGCCACATTTTGCCTTGTAATTGAATTATTCGTTGCTTTTTAAAAAATGGACTTTATATTCTCCTATAGCCGTAGGTAGTAAATTTATAATATTCTGCCCTCGGACCACCTGAACCATCAACACTACTGTACGGTATTGTGGTGCTAATAGACTTTTTTTTTATATCAAACGTATGAACTGTGACGGAGTGGTTATGGATATTTATGGATGCACAGTGTTGAAGTTAGCTCCGGACTGAGGGTGTGTCACAGACGGGACAATGCAGCGGAAGACAGCAGGCGCGAGGAAGTGTTTAGGCGGGGCGCAGAGTGGTCCTCGAGGAAGCTGTAACGCCGTCCCCTCGCCGGCCTGCCCTGCCCGGCGCGGCATTAAGGGATTGCGACTTTCGCGCAATTTGCCACAACATGTCACGTCGAGATCGGAATTGGCCAGAGGGGCCCGTCTGGCCCCCAATCTAGTTAAGACCCCGATTCGTTTCTGTTGTTATTGATTCGTAGGGCTCGGTTGACACAGTGTGCTTAGCGGCGACTACACGCGTAGGCAGGTCTAAATGACACTGAATGGAAATCCAACCCAACCCATTTTTACAAGAATTTAATTACTCTTCCTTACTTTCTTTTTTCTTATGGCTTTGCACCTCGTCGACGACGAGGTCGTTAGGGGCGGGAAAGGACTGAAGAACGGCAAGGTATTCGGCCATGGCCTGTTGAGGGAACCATCGTGGCATTCACCTGGAGCGATTTGCGGAAACCATCGGAAACATAAATCTAGATGACCGGATGGGGATTCGAACACACGTGCTCCCCAATGCGAGGCCAGAACGTTACCACTGTCCCACCACCTTCGATACACTCCCTTGATTTTTTTTTTTTTTTTGGTCACTGAATGAGGCTTAGTCTTGATACTCAGAAATGTATATCAGTAGTGGGTTGATGCACTGAATGGAATCATCTTGAATGGTGTAAAAGGTGTACAATTTGATACTTGCGATGGACTGTGTATCTAATGCAAATCCGCAAGATGCCTCTCTGAAGAGACCGCCAGACAAGAGTAATTGGTAACTGTGTTCCGAATGATTTTCGTCAGTGATGTTCTACATTAAACCTTGACGAATCACTCACCGGAATACTACCTGCAGAACTAGTAGCTTCTGCCTGTAGTGATGTTCCGATACAAGTAAATACGAGTAAATATTCGATACTTTGTTTCGATACCGAGTACTTTTCGTATTCGAATTAATTCATTCGATACTTACTCGGTATCGGAAGAAAAGTACTCGTATCGAATAGAAAGTATCGAAACGCATCCGGTGTTAAATTCTAAACACATCATCCCTGTTGCGCCACTCAGTCGCGCCTGCGAAATTAATTTCCTGGTGACATCAAGTTGGTAGCATTGAAAATCAAACAAAATCAGTCTTAGAATAGGCAATCTAATCTCAAAGAGCTTGTTTTAGGTCCCTATTTCATTGTAATTAAGTTGTACTTTCGTTATGCCTGGCCAATGGTCGCTCCCGCGCAGCCCCACACAAAAACTAAAAGATGTGGTTCATAAGCAACTAAGTAGCTCTTGTGAATCGTAAAAAGCGTTTCAAAGGAATATCACTTCTGGAAACATCTCAAAGAAAAATAAAACGCGCCGTAGTCACAAAGTCTCTCTCTACTTGCCAAACACTGTAATTTGTCTAAAAAAGCAATGTATTTACAGAGTGGGAAGAAATGAAATTTATATTTCCTTGCTTGTATAAATACGCACAGCAGTATCTTATTGTTGTAGCAACGTCAATATTGAGTGAATAAGGTCATTAGAGAGACTTTTATTGTTTAAATGTGTTAAAACTATAAAAAAATAAACATTTAAAGATAAGACAAAACCATCAAAGTATGCCTACAATGTGAGCTTTATTATAATTTTAATAAATAAATTAAAATGTTTACTGAGTGTTATTTGATTTTATTACACAAGACAGATAAAATGAATAATTTTGCAACATGTCACATATTTTTTTATAGTTCGACATTAATTTAAAAAAAGTATCGATATGAGTAAGTATCGACTCTTTTACAGTACTCATATGAGTAAGTATCGTAAGACAATTTGAGTACTACTCATTTAAGTTGGTATCGATACTTTGATGGTATCGGAACATCACTATCTGCCTGAGGACTTCCAACCCATTTTGCACCACAAGTTTTACCCAGATCATGTTTCTAGTTCACCCCATACAGTATTTATTTCATACTAGCAGTTTTCCCTGCTTCTCCCGTGCGCATCTTGGTGTACGTGGTAATGTTTTTAACCTTTATTTTTCTTCTAGTAACAAATTATAAACGTTTGTAACGTCGTATTCTTGTAACTTTTACCGTAAATTAAATCCCATAATATCGGTACTCTTATTTGATTATTAACCTTTGATGTAGGGGTTGCATTTAAGTTTTCCGTGTACTTTCTATATTTAAGTAATCTGAAGGAATAAATAACCAAAGTTATGAAGTCAAAAAATAATATTAACGGAATCCAACGCGTGGAGTATTTATGTGAGTTGTATTGTGGTGGTTTTAGTAAAAATATCATCTTCACACTTCCAAAGAAAGCTCAAGCCGAAGAATGTGAGAATTATCGCACCATTAGTCTAATATCACATGGTTCAAAATTATAGACCAGAATAATATACAGAAGGATGGAAAGGGTAGTAGAAGAGAGAGTAGGTGAAGATCAGTTTGGGTTTAGGAAAAATCGCGGTACAAGGGAAGCAATTCTGTCTTTAAGATTAATACTTGAAGGGTGGATCAAGAAAAACAAAGATACTTTTATGGCATTTGTTGAATTAGAAAAAGCTTTTGATAATGTTAGGTGGGATAAGATGTTCAAAATTTTAAATAAGTCAGGTCTAAAGTATCGAGATAGAAGAATACTCTTTTAGACTATATAAGAATCAAGTGACTATAATAAAAGTAGAGAATCACGAGAGACATGCATCAGTTAAAAAGGGTGTGAGACAAGGCTGTAGTCTATCCCCGTTAATATTCAACTTGTATGTAGAAGAAGCAATGATGAATGTCAAAGAAAGTGTCCAGGGAGAAAAAATCAGTATGCTACAATTTTCTGATGACATTGTCTTGTTAGCAGAGAGGGCTGAGGATATTGAGAAGTAACTGAATGGCATGAACAAATACTGAAGGAAGATTTTGGACTGAATATAACTCAACGCAAGACTAAAGTGATGAAATGTAGCAGAAATGATACCAGTACAAGTAAGTAGATTAAATATAAAAATAGGATCGGATGCAATGGGAGAAGTAAGTGAATTCCGGTACTTGGGAAGCAAAATTACAACCGATGGCCGGAGCAGGAATGATGTTAAAAGCAGAATAGCACCAGCAGAAAGAGCCTTCATGAAAAATATTGATCTAGGAAATAGATTTCAAAACTCTATGTGTGGAGCACAGCACTTTATGGTAGCGAAACATGGACTTTCGGAATACCGGAAAGAAGGAAAATTGAAGCATTTGAAATGTGGTATTACAGAAGAATGCTGAAAATTAAGTGGACAGACAAAGTAAGAAATGGACGAGTTTTGGAAATGATGGGTGAGGAAAGAAGTTTGTGGAAGAAGCTTACAGAAAGAAGAGACAGGCTGGTAGGTCATATTTTGAGACATGCTGGATTGGTTAATTTGTTAGTGGAGGGAACAGTCGAAGGTAAGAACTGTAGACGAAGACAGAGATTAGAATATATGAAGCAGATAATTGAGGTCGTGGGTTGTTTGGGGTATGTAGAATGAAGAGGTTAGCACAGGATAGGAAGGTATGAAGGATTCAATCAAACCAGTCGAAAGACTGACGTCAAGCAAAAAAAAAAAAAAAAATATTGTGGTGGTTATCTCGTCAAAGAGTGTTTACTTGAGACGCAGTGATTCTTGGCGTCTACCTGTTCAGGTGCTAACGAATTATCATTTCTTGTTTCATTCCATGGTAATGTTTAATCATAAAATATACCGCAGATTTTAAGCTAGACTATAAGCTTTAAAACTGTAAAAGTTCCTTCGAAATTTGCTTGGTAGCTCTTGCATAATGCCTGCAAAAAAGTGACTGACAGACAGTCAGCTTACAAATTTGTAATAGTACAAGTTAGCGGAGCGCCTTAACAGTGGAGCAGTATGTTATAGCACAAAGACATTGCGTCATACGAACTGTAAATGTGGTTTTTGGTGTGTCCTTCAAGTATCTTTTCCATTGTTTCGTGGAGCTAAAAATGAGAATTATTGCAAGGTATCAATTCCGCAATAGGTAACCAGCACTATGGATTTTGAGGGTATGGAATCCGCTGAAGAGGATCGAGAACCAAGTTATCTGGTTGAGGAGTTGAACTGCGTGAAGTTTGATCGAAATCGGTGGAATGATGTGGATTTGTAGGCTTTTTGTGTATTGTTTTGTTCACTGTCCGGAATTAGAAAGATAGCATATTCATCTATTTAGAATTTCAAAGGCTAGTTACAAGCAACAGGACATATACACTAGCGAGACAAAATTCAAATCATAAGCGCCTTTTCACAATAAGTGTAGGCTAAATATAAGATTAACACGAGATGTCGTTGATGTGGCAAGCAAATATTTCTGTTTAGGAAGTAAAATTTTAATTGATTCCTGAAGCTGAATAATGTTGACAGCAAAGCAGTGCTAGCGAAGAAACCCTTCTTTATAAAGATATATCTTCTTGATTAAGCCGCAGACCTAGCACTTGAAAAAAAACTTTTTACAACTGTATCTATGGATCTCACACTAATGGAATTAGGCTTCGACCTTAGAGCAACAAGAAACGAAGAAAATTGAAACATTCACAATGTGGATAATCAGAAGAATTTTGCAAATTAAGCGAATAGACTAAGCAGGAAATTACAGAGGAAAAATACGATATAAATTAGACCTAGTAAGTAAGGTCACATTTTAAAACTTGCTGGATTGCTTAGTAGAAAGATTAATCGTAAAGAAGGACTGTAGAGAAAAACGAAGGTTAGAATAGATGAAGCAGACAATTAAAAAGGTGGATCGTGGTGGGTGGATGGAAA
Organism: Vandiemenella viatica; assembly: GCA_031002005.1. Taxonomy (NCBI): domain Eukaryota; kingdom Metazoa; phylum Arthropoda; class Insecta; order Orthoptera; family Morabidae; genus Vandiemenella; species Vandiemenella viatica. Next base: position 56,597,718 of record CM061914.1, on the reverse strand, counting down.
TGAACAGTAGCCAAGCATAGAAGAAGTTTAGTATTAGATTAAACTAGTCTAAACACTGATTGCAAAAAAAAAAAAAAAAAAAAAAAAAAAAAAAAAAAAAAAAAAATCGTCAAAAGTAATAGCGCAGTTACTGTAAACCTCGTGCGTCATCGACAAGTACCACAGATACGCCAAAATCTGCAGTGTATATTAATATCGTAATAATGTTATGCTGTTAGGAACTCGTCCCGCTGGTTCAAGCTTTTGTGGTGTCCAGCGCCTGGAAAGGGCCCTGGTGATGGGAAGGAAAATTCTCCATCGTGATGTGACCAGCAGGGTAATAGAGTAGAGGTGCTGGTGCGCTATTCATAATCACCAGATTGTGCATCAGAGTTCTGAGCTGAATTTCAAACCTCTTAGCAGAGGTGTGGACATATTGCAAATATCAGTACTGATACCTCCCTTGGTCGGGGACATTAAACTCGGTGGCCTCACAGGTTGTCTTTAGAAAGTGTATGCCTGAAAGGGCCGTAAATGATTTTCATCCACTCCATTGTTCGTCATTCATAAAAACGCACAACAAATAGAACAATAATCATCAAAGTCATCTACGAGGTGTGTACAAAAAGAAACAGAACTTCTGCTGTAATTGCTTTATTGCTATTCATACTAACTTTTACACACTGTCTCCTTCAAAGTACTGTCCTTCACTATCAATACACCGTTTCCTTCGTTTTTTCAAGTTTTGGAACGCCTCCTGGAATCCAATTTCTCCGATGGCGCGCAGTTCTCACGTCGCATTGTCTTGAATTTCTTCTATGGTCTGGAAACGACGTGCTTTCAAAGTAATTTTCAGTTTTGAGAAGAGAAAAAAGTCTGCCGGAGCCAAGTCTGGAGAATAGGGTGGTTGAGGGGCAACGGGATTGCGATGTTTTGACAGATAATTCGTGACAAACAACGATGCGTGAGCGGGTGCGTTGTCATAGTGCAACATCCATGACTGATTCTCCCACAGTTCAGGCCTTTTCCTACGCACAGCATCTCTCAATAGTGTCCGAATTTTATGGTAGACTTACTTGTTTACCGCTTTAGGGTAGGCCCGAATGGGCTGGCATCGGGTTTTACGCTCTCCCATCTTCATCTCCAATTTAATACAACACACACCTATACACAACACTCTATAGTCTATACTAAACTCTCACAGTCATACACAGCTGCAATAATACATACGAACACACACTGGGGAAGAAAACAGAAAAACACCCCAGTTCATCTTCCCAAGATAGTACTCATGGAGGGGTACGTTCTCCAAGGTAACCGCCAGCGCCCGGAATCGGTTATGGCATCATAAAGGCGCGATCCCATGGCGCGTGGTGGGCAGTACGCGCCTTTCATCTTTTACCGCCTGGCAGTGGGTCGAGTGCGCCGTCCCTGCTAGCATATGCAGCAAAGATGAATGGCGTTCTCTACCACGCGCCGTGAGATGCGCCGAGGGAACGGAGCTTAAGATGGAGAAGAGCTATGTTGAACAAGACACACAGTAGAGGTGTAGCGTATTTTGGGATGATGGGGTACCCATATTATGGGTGGAAATACGGAAATTTGTGTCACAATGGAGGAAAGGTAGATTTATCTGTAGAAATTAGTACATAACACAGTAAATGATAGGCCTATTTAAAGAACCTGTTCCGCGAGTCAGTGGAGGGTATAAAAAGGATAAAGAGAGTGAAAGATATCAATATTGGCTTATTAACAGGGCTAGTATATGGAAGGGAAGGTTGGACTGCGAGCAAAAGTTAGATTTGATTCTATTAGTAAACTGTATGGATCGTTTTTGATTTGTAGATAAGGAAGTAAGAGCCTGCTGAATAATTTGTACTAAGCGTGATAGGTGAGCGGTAACGCTCTGGCCTCTCATTCGGGAGGACGAGGGTTTGAATCCCTGCCCCGCCTTACAGCTTTGGGATCTCCATGGCTTCCCCAAATCACTCCTGGCGAATGCCGGAATGTTTCGTTCAAAACACCATAGCCGATTTCCTCCCCGTTAATAGCCCCCTTCTCTTTTCACGTCTCTAATGACTTCGACATCGACGAGGCGTAAAGCCCGAAAAATAATAATAATAATAAAAAACCAGTGAAGTAATTTAGAGTATATATGTGCGCAAAGTTGGGGTGAAATTGTAGATTGTTTGATACCGGGGAACATGCTCCATCACCAAAATAATAATAGTATCTATATTATAAGAAAAGTACGTTACAATAAGCATCCATAACTTAACGAAATCGCAGTCCATAGAAAGTGTTTCTCCGATTATTTACTGTAAAAAGCTACACAAGAATTTATCGACTGCTTTACACTTAAAAGGAGCAGATATGAGAGAAAAAACAGCACACTATTTCGCAGGCCAGCATCAAGAACCGAACTAAACTAAGTAATTGGATCGATACCGTACAGTAACATTCAGCTCGCAGAGGAGGCGACCACTGTGGATTCTCATCTACTCAAATAATTTTAGAGAAAGAAAACACCCCTAACAAACGCAAGCATTTTATCAAGAAATCCTGCAGAGGATATGGAGTGAAAAAACGTTGTCTGTTTCGCCCGGCTCGTTTAACGCCCAAGTTGCACGTTGGACGTTGTTTATTCCTCTCAAAGTCGTGACGTGCAGTTGGTTGGAGGGGGCGGGTGTCCGTTTAATACATTTAGCAGCCCTATTGTACATATGACGTGTTGCCAACGCCTGCTGGGGTATGGGGTCCCACGCTAGCTGGTAGTCACACGAAATTTATTAGTAGAAATTTTCCCAACCATTTAACGCAGATATGTGTTGGTCATGTAATATGGATGGCTACGGTTCCGCCAAATTACAGCTTATTTTATTGTCGTCCCCCTCCCTCGGTGGCATTTTTTTTTTCCTTTCTCCCCCAGCCGGGGTGCGGGTGACAGTTCCTTACAAGTCGCCGCACGAGGCTCTTTTCTTTCTTTCCTTTTCTCCTTCTCTCTCTCTCTTGCCCTTTTTGTGTGCAGTTTCCCCCTCGCGACGTCTCCCTAGCCCCACCGCTTGGCAGCGCTACCAACGCCGCCGCCGGTGATTTAGTTGCGGCATGCTCCGCTAGTTGCAGCACCGGCGCCGGAAGTTTTACGCAGCCGCGCGCGAAGCTAGCGCCGCCACAACGGCGGGGGGGCGCGCGATGAATGATGGTCGAGCGGCAGTTGTTCCGCCTCGGCTTGGAACCGTTGGCGACGCGGCTATCCATCACTGGCGTGCTAACCACTACGCCCCCGCAACCACATAAAAAATCCTGTACATTAAAACGCTTTGCTGCGGTGTGGGAAGGGGGACGGCCCGTGGCCACAATACGCTTGGCCACGTTTTATCATTTTTTTTGAAGGCATGATCGCTGCAATACGCTTCGTCACTTTTTACGACTTTTAAACTCAATTGTGCCCCTCTGTAGTCGGACGCCGCTGTGTTTTGTCGTGCAACATGAGGAGCATTAAGCTCTGAATCTTGCTGCCACCTCAGTTCTCGGAGAAGAGCTCTTAAATCAGTTTCTCCCGTTTCGAAAAATTATTGCATCTCTGATTCATGAGGTTCTACTTTTATTATCAGTTACATTGATATAAGAAAATCCAACTTGTATTAAAAATAAACAACTTTTATTATGTATTTTTTTTTCTGTTTAACAACTCTCATTTAGATGATACATTCCTTTTGCCGAATCAACATGCAAACTGATAAAAACTATTCTTTCTTTACAACATAATCAAATAAATCATCATTTGCCTGGCTCATCTTGTCTTTCTTAATTCACACATTGTGTAACCTTCTTTTGTCTCACAGTCAAAGAGACTCTTTCACCAAAGCTGGTACTGGCAACTACAATCTCTGGCTCCACACAGACATCGATTGACTGCCATAAACACAAAGATGTAAACAATTGCAAAGAATCACCCATTTTCAATATAAATAACCGCCAGATACCTTATAAGGTCAATAACTAATCCCATCGTTGCCGTCAATCCTCTTACACAAATTATTTAGTAGTAAGGACTCTATAATTACCAGAATATCTCATTTCCACCTACTAGACACAGTTTCTAACCTTGGGCAGGAATTCAATGCCTCGGTCAACGTAACATCTGTTAATGTTGCAAAAATCCATATCCGGCTTTTCCGGATTGAAACCTTTAAAAACATCTGTGAGGCACACGGGATACAGAACTATCAAACTACCAGAACTTGCCTTCCGCTTCTACCCGGTTATACCTCACGGAATATTCACATTTATTTTTAAGGGCTATGCCGCGTCGTTTATTTGATTACCTTAGCTTTCGGCTGCTATACTACAGCCTTCTTCAGAGATACGCAATTAAGTATGTACAAAGACAGCCGCAGAAGTCTTAAGAATAATTTATTTTTAAGTATTGTCATTAGCAATTTCTTACGTATCTTTTTTATTTTGTACCTCACAGTAGATTTAGGAGACTAGATTTTATTACTGGCATGGTCAACAGTTATATCAGCATCCACTTAGAAACTTATCGATGAATCTGGATCGTCTGATCGGGAAAAGAATACTAAGCACTACAAAGTGATCACCCGCTAGGTTCAAATAAAATTTTCTTGAATTTCAGTTATAAAAAAGGGTAGTTGTTTAATAACAACATTCTATAAATCAGCATTACTTTTAATATCCACTTAATGACCAGAATACAACTAGACAGGGTAGGTATGACGAATTACTTGATATATTTTCTGTTAGTAGACTCCCTTTTATCGTCAGGTCCATTTGTATGCTTTCATGCAAGAAGGGACTAAAATACAGGTTTGGGATATTTTAAGTTGAAGGTGTATTTTACGTTTTGGAAGGTGTTTACATCGATTGGAGCAGGAAAGGCTCTAGAATATATCACATTTCGTCGTTGTGTACAAGAAGAGATCTAATTCCAGGACTTATGTCTCTTCTTGCCTTAACACTCGTCTGATAAAAACTGCGACATACTGAATTTCAATGGATGGTGGCCTCAATATTTCAAGTGGAATCCTGTCTCTGCTGAAAATGAAGGTACGAACATGAAAGAAGATAGTAAAATTTACTTTTTAACGTCCATTTTCCATTACTGCATCTTCTTTTCGGCACCTCCTCGAAAAGTTGAAACTTATATTTTCATCTTTTTTTTTTTAATGGCTTTCGGCGACTAAGCCAGATCAATGTGTTTATGATATGTCTTCATGTGAATTAGTTTCTCCAGTACGTTTATGATTCCTAAGTATAGACACCACAGGACGGACAGGACGTTCACACAGACACACAACACTTAAACATCCATGCCCGCGGCCGGATTCGAACCGGCGACCTTCGGCACGCGGAGCTAGTGCTCTAGCCCCTACGCTACCAAGGCCGGCAATCTTCGGACTTATAACGCTTTTTTTATGCTGAAGGAAACAGAGCAACTATATCTTCCGACTAAGAAGGCATACTCCCTGGCAAAAATTGTTTTGAAGTAAGCTAAAATTACAACTATACATCCCCGACAAACATCAGTCAAACTTACTGCTCTATTCGCCCATAATAATGATGAACAGGACGAAGTTGACCAATGAAATGATTTTAAAGTTTAAAACAGCAGCTTGTTTGAAAATAATGTATTTTATTGCAACTAAAATTATTAAGTTATCAATTTTGAAAGCCATCGACATTGGAGTAAAGATTTATTTTGTACTTTTTAATATTTTTTTAAATACCTTATTTTGTAGCTAATATTTTATTACATTATTTTGTACATACAACAACGTTGTTTCATTAAAATCATATTTACAGTATAATTTTTTTTTAGTATAGCACCAATTTTTGCATATGCAAAAAGGGGAGCTAAGTCCAGCGATCTTTCTGGTTAAAAATTAAAAACGTACTCACTCAAGATTAAAAGTACTGCACTTTCTAATTCCCCTTGCCCTAATGTACATTCTTTGGTATTTTGGTTGAAAAATTCTTAGTACAAATTACATTTTTTTTCGTTTTTCTGAAAATCCATCCAGATGGACTTAATTCCCTTCTTGCATGAACCAATTTTAACTAAAGTAAATAGAAACAGACCAAGGTTAAGTCCAGTTTCGTGCAGTTTCCGCATTACAATAACTTTCTCAGATAATAAATGTGATAGGTCAGACGTTGCAAGAATGAATAGCTGCGTAATTACTGGTTAGGTAGTGAATTTTGATCCAGGCCCTTATTCATTACTGCGATCGTCCAATTCAAATAAAATCTCTTATTAAGTATGATAAGTGGTTAGCTCGTTCGAGTGGTGGTGGTGGAAGAAATTTTAACTATCAGGACATGGCCACCTGTGTAATAAAAGTGACGGTGGATCAAAGTGTTCGCCAGATTGTGTACCAAAATCCTGAGTTAAATACCAAACCACTCCATGATGGGAGGGCATATAAAGCTGTTGACAGCGAATCGTCAGTCGCATGGGGAAATAAAAGCTGGCATCCACTAATTACGTGAGGTGAAATAGGGTGGGGGGGGGGGGTCCGTCGAAATCTCACGAAACGTCACCAAGGGGGAGGAGGGCGGTCAACGGAAATCTCACGTGAGGATTCTTGTAGAATCTAAAAAAAAAAGTCTCAAAATGTTGCGAGGACCATTCGTAGATTCGTAGGGGAAGGTGGGGGGGGGGTCTCCGTCAAAATCTCAAGTCATTTTACAGGGGAGGGGGGGGGGGGGTCCGACCAAATCTCACGAAGTTTCACCAGAAGGGGGGAGGGAGGCCGGAAGTCCGGAAAACACCTCACGTAATTATGGACGCTCCCTTGGACAGGCAACGTGTTTAACCATCTCTATTTTATTGTTTCTCACTCCACGCCGAAGTCACACACCACCACAGTAATCCACACTAAAGGTGAGTACCCACGGCGCGTGGTTGTGGACGCCTTTCTTCTTTGCCGCATATGCTAGCAGGGACGGCGCGCCTCGACCCACCGCCAGGCGGTAAAAGATTAAAGGCGTGTACTGCCACACCATGCACCGTGGGAATGCGGCTTTAGAGGAATCCTGCCAAACTAGTAAAGCCAAGGAGAAGCCACCCAAATTCATCTCTCTGTAACGTTACAGGCACAATGACAAAAGTGCTCTTTTATTAGTTCGAGTTATAATACAGCTCAGTTTCACTTCGCGTACGGCACGTTAAAAATTATGCTCAGAATACAATAAAAATGCAAATGTGTCCCTTTATACCAGTTAGTGATTATTACTTTACTGGGTGTTCCGTGCGAAAAATTTGCGAATAATATTTGATGAGTAATAGAGTGAAAGATATACCGGCTGATTTGTAGCAATTGTTTATTTGTCAACTGATATAGGTAGATAACAAAGCACTTACAACAAAAAGAACGCACAGTTTATCAATATCTCTTTGATTCATGGTGCTGCTATCTAGTGGTAATGCGATCACTCCTTATCGACGCCAGCGAAGCCTAGTAGCTTGACTCTGAACTAGGGATGTAACGGATATCCGCATCCGCATCCGCAAGTGCGAAACTTTCGCATGAATTCCTACAACCGCTTTCGCATCCGCAATTTTTAATGCGGATGTATTGCGGATGTTTTTTTACATTGCAATATATATTATTATTTTCACTTTATTCGAGGTTCTGCCCGTCGTAGCTTAGCTAACAAAGAAGTGATTGTTTTCTGACGATCTTGCAATAAAAGTAACATTGAACTAAACGGTGTAGTTTGGTCTAATTTTTGACGGTGCAGACCGGTGTCAGGCTGGTCGATATGGAGAATCGTATACAAAGAGTTCAGAAATTTCTGGTCCTTTACGACTAAATGTTGTTATAGCGTTTCCGACTGCTTTAGAAAAGCGTCAATTTTTTCAGCCTTACCTTAGGTTCACCAGATGTTCGTAACATGTTCACATTAACAAATGAAATTGCCAGACGTGAAGGTCGATTTTAAGGCCTGTAAAAATTGCATCCGAGACCCGGATTTTGAACCGGGGACCTTCCATACCCGAATCACACACCGCAAGCATCTGAATTAAAAGTACTGAAAAATATGTATTTAATCATATAAAAGAACATTTGTGTTTTGGGATAACAAAAATACATGCTACAGAAAAAAAGTATGTTGATTATAGTATGGTTGAATATTTATTTGTAATAACATCCAGATTTGTCTCTTGACTCAGATGGATACGGCGTACAATTGGGGTACTGAAACCTTTTCTCAGCTGCAATTTTCATGGGTCTTAAAATTGACAGTCACTTCTGGCAAAGCTTCGATTTTGTTGTTGCTAAGATGCTGGGAAGCTCCGTGGTTCAAATTTCACATTAATCTGTAGATCTCTTTTTAAAAATAGGTGACAACAATAGAGGTATACTGCGCGGCTGATAAGAAACTCTGTGACTGAAATTTTTAGATCACATGAAATTATTATTAATTTACAGAATATTTGCAGTCTGTATTTAAATTAAAATGTATAATAATCTTATTATTTTTTGTTGAAAAAATATTGAGTGAATCGAAAGGAACCTGTAACTGCTTTCACAGACCATCAAGAGTTCTTTTATCGAAAATCGGATCTCGTAGGTCATACAAGTTGTACTGTGAATGCGCCTCTGGAGCGGCGGGAAGGTGGGTCGCGAGCACGGAATTGTGCGTGGTAAGCAGGAGGTAACGGTTTCGCCTCGCATTCGGGAGAACGGTGGTTCGAATCCCAGTCCGGGCATCCTGATTTGGGTTTTCCATGGCTTCCCCAAATCACTTCAGGCGAATGCTTCCATTAAAAGACCGTGTCTGAATTACTTCCCGTTCCAAACTCCGATCTTTTCACGCCTCTGATGACCTCGACGTCGACGAGGCGTATAGTTATAACATACAAAAAAAGCGAGCGCGGAGATGAGTGGTGGCGTGGCCTTGTGCTTGACCCTTGAATTAGTGTAGCCAGCCACGAACTCCGCAAAGTTCATATGATAAAGACTGATTTTTAGACGCTTACGTAATTAAATAATTTAATTCTCTTGTGTAATCATCCACATTTTTTGTAGTTGAAAGATCAGGCAAAAATAAATCAATATGGCAGTATTATATGGAAATAGAATTTAATTATGAAAAAGTTTGATTTTAAATTTATTTTTGATAAAATATTAAAATATAAATAATTATAAATTTATTTTTCCACATCCGCATCCGCTTCCGCAAAACATCCACATCCGCGGATGTTAAGCTCTGAACATCCGCATCCGCAAACGCATACGCGAAGATGACATCCGCAACAACCCACTCTGAACTAACGCACACCCGTGACCTTGATTATTTATAATTTTGGCATCCTTTCTTGATTATTGATATTACCATTTATCGATTTTGGTTAAGTATGAAGGGAGAAAGAAGGCTGATTAAAAAAAAAAAAAAAAAAAAAAAATAGAAATAACTTATATTAAATGTTGCCCCTATCAAAAACATAATTTTTTCTGGAATAACACCTTCGTTCTGTGTTGGCACGTTAGTTTTGACGAGCCAATTCGAGTAACTGTTGGTCGAATAAGCAAAATTAAATTAGAGGAAGATCCCGGACGAGGCCAAAGCGAGGCTGTTTGGCGTCGGGCAGTGTTCTCCCTCGGCACGTGACCAGGAGGGCGAATGTCTCGCGGCAGTAATAGCAGATAAGCCGGAGCAGCTCTTTATGGAAATGCTGTGGCCGGCCGCAGGGTGGCAGTTTTTACCGCCCAAGGGGTGGTCAACGGGGAGGAACGAGGGAACATCTTCTGGCAACCGCAATATTTCTCGTATTTCTTTTCGCTGATACGGAAAGATCTCTTTGATGGGACGCCTTTATTTACGAGGGAAATACTAGGAACTATTAATCTTCATCTTGACATCTTTTACTATCAAGGGAGCAGGTAATGTCTGACATTTTCAAGTCTTCTATACCCAGAATTTTTTCCTTAAAATATTATAACCTCTTTAGACCTTCTTCTAATACCTATCTCCTAATGCCAGGAACACTAAACCTCTATACCTCATCACTTAAAATAGTTCCAGTTAGATCTCTGTATACCTATTAATTAGCACTTATAGTCGACAAATTGTTTCTAACCGCCTTGGCGCTGCTCTAAGGTTAACTAATATGTTACTGAGATTGCTGGAATTTAAAGCTGTGTAATCATAATGTGTTGCTTTGGCAAGAAGAAATGAAAAGCGCGAGAAGATGACATGAACATGCAGCTTACAATACCAAGGATTGCTGAAGAGAAACTAAGAAACAAAGAAAATAATTATTTTGAGAGCGTATTGAACAGGGATTTTTACCATGGAGTATCATTGAAGGAAAGGAAAATTGGAATAAGGATTATGACGAACGTGGGAAGTAAGAAAGGATAAAGATACTAAGGAATCGCAAAAATAGATACAAGGGAGAAGAAGATACAGCTAATGTGCAGCCAATTAGACTAACTCATGTGACTCGTTTACACATTGATTGGAAGTGTTAACAACTCAGAAATGTCTCCGAAAGTTTATTTACTTTATTTTTGATTCTATCTTCTCGCGCCGTCAACGTCGAGGTCGTTAGAGGCGAGAAGGGAATGGGGGGGAAGGTAAGGAAGGGATTCAGCCATGGCCTTTTAAAGGAACCATTCTGCCACTCACCTGGAGTGGCTTGGGGAAACCATGGAAAACACAAATCTAGATGGCCGGACAAGGATTCGAACCAGCGTCCTCTCGAATGCGAGGCCAGAGCGTTACCACTCATCCATCACTCTCGGTGAGAATGTTTAACGAGGTATGTTTTATAGTATTAGATAGTAACCTTTACTAACCACTAGACTTAACGGTATAGAAGATAATATTCGAGTGTTTGTTTCACCGTACAACAGGTATTAATTTTTCCTCAAAAAAAACAAAAAAAAAAAAACAGTAATAACGCGCACTTTTTGAAAATTTCTATCTCGTAAGGCTTGATTATTTTCCGTTTTTTGAGTATTCACGTCCCGATGATTTCGATGTAGGGAAAGAATTCAGGCATGGCCTTTCGAAGGTACCACAACGGCATTCGCTTGGAGTGTTTTTGAAAACTATGAAAGACCGAAATTTGGATAGTCGAATGGGGATATGAACCCTCGTCCTCCCGAATGCCAAGCCCGAGCATTATTCCCCTCTTAGGGAGCGTCCATAAACCACGTAACTCCATTTTGGTCCCATGTGAACCTTCCCTCCCCTTCCCTCTATCTGGTGTGGCAAGTAGCTTGTTACCCTCTTCATTGCAGAAGACATTCTAGTACTGTTTTCCCTTGCCAGACTATCGTAAATTACATACGGAGATAATTAATTGACGGAAATATATATTCACATGCTGTTGTGTGTTCTGTACTTCATTTTAACTCTGAAAAATAATATGAATGAAAATCTACGTGGCTAGGTTCTGAACCCTCCTCCTCCCTAGGGCTGTTGATAAAATATCGATATATCGATATTTTTTTAAAAAATATCGATATTTATGAGTGATATTTTTTAGGACGATATATCGATATTGAAATCTGGATATCGGAGTCCTATATTTTAAAAAAATAAGTGGTTATTTTCCGTTATCCTCGTAGAATATTCCAAGTTATTATTGGAGGGAAAACGATTACCTGTGTTGCACATGCAATACATTTTCATAGATAGAATTTTAAGAAACAATGAACGATACGAGCACATGGAGAAGTAGGGCCGCCGTAAGCGGGCATGCAAGGCAGCATATTATGTAGCGGGCGACCTTTTTTTAAACTCAACAGCTGCTTCGGGCGGTCGGCGGCGACACTGGGGATGGCAACAATGGGGGCGGCAATCTCAGAGTTTTTTTGACCCGTTTCGGAAATTTCCTAAATCCACCACTGGCAGTAGTTGGACAGGGGGCGGCATAATCGCTATTGCACGCGGGCGCTCAAACAGCTAGCGGCGGGCCTGTGGAGAAGTAAAAAACGAAGGTAAAATAACTCATTCAATATTCATTAGAATTCTTGTCTGGACATTTTGAAAAGTTTTTAAAATTTGTCTTCAATCAATGCAAAAGTATTAGCATTAAGAAAGTAATCGTAATGTACCAGGTATGGGTAGGGTTGCCAGATAGCCGGAAAATCCGGGAATGTCTGATCTCGTGTCCAGGAATTATGCATTACTGTCCCGGAATTTCCGTATACTAGTTTTTTTTCTCAAACTCAGTTCACCACGGTGGCCATGAGGCCAAGCCAAGTATCCCATGCCCGCAGCGGGAGGATGGAATGTCCCTTAAATCAGAGGAATTGAAAATGACAGGAAAATACTCTTTGAATTTTCTGGGACTTTGAAAATTCTAGACGCAGTTAACATTAACTCCCTTTATACAGAGTTCACATGTCTGAAACGTGTTTTTCAGGTTCTTCCAAAAGACTTTCCAAACGATAAAATCTGGGCCAATTTCTTTAGAATAAGCATTTTTAAGGATTTTGACTATTTAAAAAAAAGTTGGTTTTATTTTTTCAATTCCAACAAGCAATGACTTTTACGAGACAAGTTTTAGTGCGTTGAATAATTTATGAAATAAGAGCGAAACAGAACGTTCATGGATTTGATCAAGGCTGAACTGCAAACTCAATCAATTTTGAAGACTCTTGCTGAGAAATTTATCAGTTTTGCAAAGCAGTAACGGAGAAATATTTATGAAAATGGCAAAATCTAATAATAAATATTTTAAAAGTAGTTGATTAAGATCTATTTTGATTGATGTTGATTTTGGTTTAGCAAAAGATAGATGCTAATTTTTTTTATTTGTTGATAAAACCTGATGCTGATTTTCTGCCTAATTTTAATTAATGAGCCTAACTGAAGTGTTCAGTTTTTGTTTGATATTTTTGAGATTTTGATTGATAATATCCGATGTTGATTTTGTACCAAAGTAAAAAATTCCTAACGAGGTTGTTAATTTTTGTTTTAAGTTTAGAATTTTTCCTTTTGATTCATAATACCTGATGTTGACTTTCTACCATAGTTTAATTAATAAACTTAAAAGAGGTGCTATATATACGTTTGATAGCATATTTACCTAAAATAGAATTTTTTAGTAATTTTCATTTTTGTTCACTCTTTAAACATACCGCTAAAATACTTTTTAGACCCAGAAATGTCCCGGAAATTATAAGCCTGTATCTGGCACTCCACAGTTAAATATTTCGCGCGAATTGGATACGCTTCTTGTTCCATACCAACAGAAGACTTGAGCTCCAAAATTATGTCACAGCCAGTTTTGTTATATCACTTACGAATTTATTAAGATAAGAAATTGAAAAAAATAATCTACCACTTTTGGATTGCCTTTACAAAGGGCTATGCTAAAAACTTATTATTATAGATTGGTGCCTTTAAAAAACAATTTGTTAACGCCAAAGGAACTGCCTTGACAGTAGCGGCTCTAGGATATTTTCAAGCCCGGGAAAAACTGAGATTGCCGCCTCTTCAAACATTGTTGCCAGCCAGACCCCGAGAATCAGCCGAGAATCGCCTCCTTGATTGTTGGCCAAACGCATTGATGTCATCACTTTAACTGTTTGCCAAACGCATTGTTGGACACGATTATGCCGCCCCCCGCCCCTGAAGTTATCGCCCAGAGCAAGTACCCCAGTTTGCCCCCACCCCTCGCCCTAAATCCTGCATTCCACCTAAAATCTCAGATTTAAAAAATTGTTTTATGGTAAAGCGTTACCCATTTGCAAAGCAATATCAAAGAAGGGGAAATTTTCAATTAATGTAGGCAGTTCTCCATTTATAGTAGAAGAAACAACGGGAAAAACATGAGTTCATGCTCTTGAAAAGTATGTCCAATGAAGTTTACTTCATTCACGACCTTAGTTTGGAACTTTTTTGGATTTGAAACTCTTTTAAATGACTATGACAATCTCTCATCATAATTCTATGCAACATCCAGATGTCCTAGAAAATGGTAATTTGGTAAACATACTTGGTTTCATGCCCACAGTATAAGAAATGTTCCTGTGTTTTTTTCAATGCCAATCTAAAAGCTGAAACGTCTTAGAGAAAATTTGTAGGTTAATTGCTTTCTTCTTGATGAGGCTATATGCCTTAAATTTCAGTTTTGCACAAAGATCAGAAGCATAAAAAACACAATTAATTTTACTTTGTTACTACATTTAATTTGGAAGTTACCGATGGTAACAATGCAGACACGGCGTCGCTCGCACAGAACGAATCGGACTCGAGCCCGTTGTTTTACATGAGCGTGCGTTGTCGAGGAAAGTATTTTGACATGAAAATTGGATGTAAGCAGGAATATTGATAAATTCTGATACACAATCTTTGCTAAGGTGCACACATTTGGTTCAAAAAAAGTAAGAAGACTCAGAATAAGCTATCAACCTATAAAAAGAAATTAAATTCCACATAAAACAATACTTGTAAAAAAAAAAAAACGTGACTTGGTTATTATGCAAACTCTGATAATAGAACATCAACCTAAATAAATGCCTCAACAATGTTGCATTATTGATTTCCCTCGATGCTCTTTCTGGATTTACAAGTCTTCGAGTAAATCATAAACATTATGCCTTTCCTTTTAGTAAAGTAGTAGTATAATGGCTAAATCACAATTCTAAAAAATAAGATTATCAGTAATGTCATGAAAAACCATTTTTTTCAGAAAATCAAAACTTGATTCAGAAAAATATCTCACAACTCTTCATCATTAAATAGCTACAAGACTTCTCCCATTTTTAAAATGATTAGTTTTTATAACATTTTTTTTTTATAATAGGGTCGATATATCGATACTATTTCTTCGATATATCGAATCCGATATAAATATTTTTTAAAATATCGATATATCGAAAATCCGATATTTTTTAAAATATCAACAGCCCTAGTCGGAACTAATAGATGATTTTACATCAAACTTCAAATACTTAGTCACCAGAAACATTTAATATATATCCTCCGTTATGAGGATATAACTGCGGGAGAACGTTTCGATTTGATTTAATTTAATTTAATTCTATGCCCACCTACCTGTACCCTTTACGAATTTCAACATTAAATTCTTTCTGCATTTTTGGTATAGTCACATCCTCACCACCAGAAGACACATAGAAGAACTAATCATCTTCGTTTGGAATGCTAACGGGATTCATTCCCAGATGATTGATATTTGTCTGGTAGCTGACGCGAACCTTAAACTTGGACTGAGAGCTCCGGTGCCAAATTGATGTAGCTACCGCACAGACAAACGGTTAGAGGAGTTGCAATATACATCAAGTATGGCATTCCACTCCACGACGTCCTGCTGTCACCAACTGAACAACTTGAAGCTACTGCCATACGGGTGACAACAACATCAGGGCCACTTACAATTGTTGCTGAATACCGTCCACCGAAGAGATTACTGATCGAGAACGACATAGTCGGATTCAACTTTTGTTGGAGGAGATTTCACGGCGAAGCACCCAGAATGAAACTCTAGCAAGACGAGCAGGCTACCAACTACATCGACTGGCTCTTAGACACAACCTTCATGTTTGGGACCATAAAGAATCCACCTGTCATCCTCGGGATGTCAACAAAGCAGATGTCTTGGACATTACCAATGGGTTTACTGGCATTGTTACTTCAACAAGCTTAACAGGATGTCTTCTGATTATTCACCAGTGATCATTCAAATAGATACTCCTTGAAACCTGTAGAGCATAGTGCACCAAGCTCCAGAAAAAGGAACTGGGAACAGTACGAAAATCAATTACCGAAACAGTCGAAGAGCAACAAGCTCTAGACAACAACACCCTGCCATCTGCTGAAGAACTTCGTATGCATTGTTATCAATACAAAAAATGCTGCCACACCACGAGGTCTGAAAGTCCAGTATTCAAAACAGCTACCCTCCAGCCCCCAGCTCTTAGCCCAGATTATTCACAAAAATCGAGCGACTAACGAATGAAACTCAGACGAAACGCAGAAACGAGGGTCCCAGTAAATAGATTACATCGAGAAATAAAGGCATCCTAGAGGAAACATAGAAATCGGGAAAGGTCCATTCGACTATCCATGTTAAGAGATGAGGTAGGCAGTCGCTTCTTCATGGAGAAAGAGGTATCGTCTTCGATCCAGAAAGCAAGGTGAATTCCCTTGCAGACCGCTTTGAAATCAGTTCCATCCAGCGGAAACAAAAGACGAAGTTGAATCCAGAAGGATTCTTCCGAGATTTATGGAGGCAGATTACGCTGTAAAGAACATAACTGAATTTATTTAAGAGATGATGCAGCGGATGAATAAACGGCTACACCTGAAGAAAGCTCCATGAGACGATTAGGTGGTTAGCCGACTGCTCGGCAATCTACCGCGGATAACCATCACACACCTGACCATCATCTTCAATGACTTTATAAGAAGCCAACGATACCAATGAAGCTGGAAGCACGTCATTGTTGTTGCACTAAGGAAGCTGGGGAAAGATCCAACATTCCCTTAACATTATAGGCCAAACAGTCCACTTCCCTCACCGAGTAAGGTATTTGAGAGGCTTCTCTTGCAGATGCTTGAAACCTATATCAGAGAAAAATGAATCATACCACATTTCCAGATGAACGCAGAAGAGCGGATTCTGCCACACAGCAGATAGTGCGCGTTGTAGAAATTGCCACTGCTTTTCTTAAAGAATATTGTCCAGCAGATCTCTTAGATGTTACACGAGCCTTTGACTCAATATGGTACAATGGTATCCTACTGAAGTTGTATTATCAGGGGATCCTGGCCAGATGGGTGAAGATAATTCAATGCTATGTGGCCGGTAGAACTTTCAGCGTACGACTTGGCAAACCTTATCTTCTCACCATCCAATACACATGATTCAGTGCTGGGACCTGTATTATACAGCTTGTACACTGCGGATATATCAGCACCGGCCAGCGTACACACTTCTCTGTATGCCGACGATCTTTGCCCATTACCGCAAAAAGTCAGTAGCTATTAGAAAGCTGCAAGAGACGGAAGAATTGTCGCTAAGGTGGCGTATCACCATCAGCACTATGAAAACCGAAGCTGCGATACTAACCCGGCGACTTGGCAAACGTCGAGAGCTTGAAACTACTCCACAAAAATTACACCTGTTCGGCAAAGCCATTACGTGGAATTCCACCGTTAAAAACCTAGGAGTGGCGTTAGACAGACGGCTATCATGGAAGAGACACATTGAAGACCTAAGGAAGCAAGTTCTAATCAGGTTACAAGAACTGTGCCCAGTACTGAACATGACAAGTTCAGCGGATGAAACCACAGGAGTGACTATTTATTGTAGTCTGATACGTCCTCTGCTTGAGTACTCGTGCCCAGTGTGGGGGTACGCTTACAAGACGAACATTGGGAAACTACAAGCAATGCAGAGCTCTTCGCCTAACAGAAAGGTTTCACAACTGCAGATCTGCACTCCTCCGACATAGTATATGACAGCCGGCCACATCCTTCTACAGAATAGTCCAGAGATCACAGAACCCAATGACAGTGCCACTGGGCACGTATGATACCCACTTCGACCCCCGCGGAAGGCTACTCTCACTTTTTGAACAACAATGAAGAAAGCAAGCAGCTCCAGAGAAGACATACCAGAAGAAAAGTCACCAATACGTATTAAGTTTGAAAGAAATGTCTTCTTTCTCCACAACCTGCTGAAGAACATTAGAAAAGCAGAAAATGCTGAGCGACGACATGTAGTAAACCGAATCAGGTGGTGGGCGATATCGCTAATACTTGGCATTCTGGAGAATGGGCATTAATGGTTTCTTTCCTCCCAGGCTTCAAAGCCTGGAAGGAATGAAATCTGTAAAAAATAATAATAATAATAATAATTTATATATACCTTTTCCTTGCCTCAGTGTCAGGGCCGCATTTAGGATCTGTAGGCCCCTACGCTATAAATGTGATGCGGGCCCTTAATATATATTAAGAAAAATCGATTACTTATTAATAAACCTTTTGGTGCAAAATACTGGTTAATCTAATGATAGTAGAAATATACGAGGATAACTTATTGAGAATCGAAAGTTCGAAACGTGTTTTCTGTATCGTTTCCGAGTGAACGAAGTTATCAAGTGGTACTCGCATGTTGAATTTTTCAACTGATGATCGATGAATAAGATGCTGGCTATTGTGATTGTGTCGTTGCAACAAAACACCCTCAGCAAAAGTCCACGTAATTGCAAACTCAAAAATAACCATTTGAAATAGTAGACCCACAGACGATAAAAGATGATTATGATCACCAAAGCATGCAATAGAAACAGATTAAAGACACAATATTGATTATTCACACATGCATGTCAGCGGATAAACTGTTTTTTGACAGCGCTCCAATAATCAGAGCATTCTCACGTCACACCAAGCGATTTTTTTTTAACTTATTGCTTTACGCCTCGTCGACGATTAAGGTCATTAGAGGCGGGATGGGACTGTGGATAAAGAACGGGAAGGAATTCGGCCATGGCCTTTTTTGAAGGAAGCATTCCGACATTCGCCTGGAGTGATTTGGGGAAACCATGGAAAACCCAAATCTGGATGCCTGGACGGGGATTCGAACCCGCGTCCTCCCGAATGCGAGGCCAGAACGCTAACCGTTCACCCACCACTCTCGGCACCCAAGCGATCGAGTTTACTGAAGTCTGAATAAAGTGTTAAAAGAAATAAAAGTGACTTAAAACAACAAATTAAATTAAAAAAGAAAAAAGAATTTAAAATAAAATTAGTACTGAATTCTAAATACAGCTAATTCAATTATAAACAAAATTTGGACCTCCCACCGCTGCTCACTGTTTAAATCGTATACAAAAAAGTTTTTCTTACCTATTCTTGCGGACATGAAGGGTAGGGAATTTTAGTTGATATTGCATGAGTACTTCACTTTACATTCATACGCCCCTACCACAGTATACTGCAACCTTAAGCTGCGTATCCACTACGCGCGACAAACCCTCGAACATTGGCTCGCGCGGCAGCCGCGCATAATGGATACGCTGTTGCCACGCGAGCCAGCTCGAACATTGGCGCGGTCGAACATGCCGCGCTGCGAGCCATTCTCCGTCGGTCTTTAGGCGCGCGGCAAAGGCCCCCTACTAATTGGCTCGCGTGCAGTTGGGACGGCAGTGTCTTTCTTTGAGTTGGCTCGCGCGGCACAGCGACAGTTTACTGCCATGAACAACGAAAAGTGTCGATTTCTAATACAGCTGTATGGTGCGAAAGAATTTTTGTGGATTAGTAGATGTGCAGATTACCACAACAAAACGCTGAGGGACGATGCATGGAAGGAGATAAGTTAAACAAATAGATAGTTTCGACACTCGAAGAAGGTATTGCAGGCTAGGTTATGGGTCTCCAGTTACTACAAATTTTAAAGTTATTGCTAGTCTTTCGGTAACTGAAATCGCGGCTCGAAACTTTATTCACACTCGGCTCAATCAATGATTTTAAGAACTCAAACTCTACAAGAGTCACTCCTATGAAATTTTTTATTGTATCTTCCATGGCTTCATTTCTCATATCTTCCATTAGTCTCACAGTATATTGCATTCTATTAGCGTACAATTTCCTCATCCACCAACCCATTTTTCGTTTAGATTTCTTGTGTATTATGTGATGCATCACAATAAAGGCGGCAGCTGCTCGTTCACGTGAAACGTCCATGGTCGCGAAAACTGACTGTGCCTGCATTGCTTGCCGCGCAACTCTGACTAGGTTGCGTTGCCGCGCGCGGCAGCCGCGATTGTCAACAGAAACCCACGAACATTGGCTCGCGCGGCGATACCTGGGTTGGTGCCAGATATCGCCGCGTGAGCCAGTGTTCGAGGGTTTGCCGCGCGTAGTGGATACGCACCTTTATGTTACAAGGGCTACAAGTCCTCATCGTTGAGCTGCAAAGTTGTTAGTTTTCGGTACAGGTGCACTGAAATGTTATTTTACGATACATCCGTAATTCGAAGGAATTAACTGCTCTTCCTGTTTTCGGTTTTTATTAGCATTTCCTGATTTTCGGTGCTAAAACTGTTTCGGTAATAATTCATTATTATTTTTATTTTGTTATCATTTTGCGTGGTGCGGGCCGCTAGGCTACAGCCTATACCTACCGTAAATGCTGCCCTGCTGAGTGTTTCTCTGTGTGGCACTGTGCTGCTGATTGTTCCTTGCCCTGTGTTGACGCGCTCAGCCGGACATACAGCCCCTCCTGCTGCCAGTTAATTTCCCTCGCAACTCGAACTGGGGTCACCAGCCGAATTAAGTAAATAAGAAAAGTTGCGACCACTTCTCCTCCTGGTCGCCGCCAGCCTTGTTTCCCGCAGTAATCAGTTTCCAACACGTCAGCCACACGCTGTCTGCCGGCCCTGTCTCCTATGTCCACAACAGCTTTGTCTGCTCCATCTTCAGAAGAATAACGCTGTACTGTGGCGATCTGTCATGTTGGTGGCTATGCAACCGGAATCATTTCGCTACTGATCGAAGGTCTTATTTATTTAATTACAAGAATTATAAACTGTCAATTGTATTACAGTTTTGTGTGACCATAGTTACATAGCTCATCACGCTCTATTTTTTTTTTTGTTTATTGCTTTACGTCTCGTCGACCTCGAGGGAAAAGATGGCAAGGAACGGGAAGGAATTCGGTCATGACCTTTTGAAGTAAGCCTCCCGGCATTCGCCTGGAGTGTTTTGCGGAAACATTGGAAAACCATAATCTGGATGCCCTGACGGGGATTCAGACCCACGTCCTTACGAATGCGAGGCCAGAGCATCATCATACTCGAGAATGTTTCAGCACAGAAAGTATGACACATATAATTATTTGTGTAAAAATATCTTCTGTAGTTATTACTCATTCAGCGAATTTCTGGAAACCACAAATACCAGAAAGACTGCAATGATTTTTCTTGTAAATGTTAACAAAACACATTTTGCTATCAATTAGGAAACAATTTTCAGATAAATTTTTTTAAAAGAAGACCTAGAATATTTAATGATGTATCGCTGCCAAGAGAAAATTACTACTAATGAACATGTCATTATCTAGCGGTATTAGACGCTTTTATACACCTGGCTGTACACTGTTCGACTGCGAGAAGCAAATTCTATTCGTTGAGTGCAAATGGTGCAAAAGATGGATTTTCCTTCATTTTCCTCGGACTGATATAGGAAATAACTTACCTGGATGTGGCATCTGGAATCGTAATAATTAAGAAAATGTTTTGATTTTCATGCGTCTGTTTGTTTCGTTGAGCACAAATCATACAAAAATTTCTGGTCACGTTGTGATCGTGTTTCGAACGGTAAACATTCCTTGGTCTTGTAATAGGTACAATGTATAAACGGCTACTATGTGAGCAGAAAACGTGAGTTGCCAAAACGGGAGGGGGGATTTATTAATAATAAATCTGAAAATTAATAATGAAAAACATTTAAAATTTTAATAATAAAGGGGGGATCTAAAAGGAACCAGAACCATGAATATTAGACACAAAATAATATCCCATTTATTGATTCTTATGGCTTTTACAAGGTCGGGTAATAATTAACTTTACGTTAAACATAGTTCGACCAACAAACAAGCAATACCCGACGTTTACAATCCGCCGATGAAAGCAAACAAAAGATTGAATGAAATATCTCAACAGGGTAAAATTAAAACAAACAGCAAAGTTAACATTGAAACAACATGGCAACACATGCCATCAAATTGAAGCTAACATTTTACTGTAACAAAGGGTTATCCCATGGGCGCCGTATAAAGTTAAAGAAAAGCATCTAAATGACTTTACAAATAGCAAGATGCTTGAAATAATTTACAGTGAAACATAAAATCAACTAGCTCAGTATTTAGTGGCAGGAGCAGGGTCTTATCCCAGTGCCGCTTAAGGGTTCACAAGTTCGTTAAAACCCAATGAATAGTGACCGTCCGTATCTGGTACATTACCATAAAAACATCGCCGTGAAGTAGCGTGACATGCTCAATGTCACTGCAGCCGTGGAAGCCAAATAAGCGGGTACGACCGCGTTATTAGAACGACTTCCAGATAATGGCAGGCATACCATATAACTTCTCGCTCCCCAAAGCAAGAGTATGACCACTACCAGACAATGATCATCAGACGAGAGCGTGCCGGCTGACACGTCTGCTCAGTAGCTCGTCCTGGAACCAAGTGTCGCCAAAATGGCCTCTTCTCGTCTTCTTCTCCAAAAGTGTCTCTTGTCCGCCACATGTAACAAAATCCCATTGCATTAAGATTTTGGAGCCCTAATAAACGTTCATGATTGGCTATCTATACATGTCCGTCGTCACGTGTTTGATATCGCGGCTCGTATTCGCTGCATCCCTCTCTGCGTTCCCTGCCTGGCCTTCAGTGCAGTAGCGGGGTGGGGTGAGTTCACCGCCCTTAACGGTACCCTGGCTGACGCGCGGTACCTGGCGCCGCCGAGTCGCCGTCCTATCCATTGTCCCTCTCTCGACTGTTTGAAAATGGCAGTTTCTGCCTCCAATATTCACTATCTTACTGAGCCACGATTTACAGAAGAATAAATTTACAACAGTTATACCTTTGGTTGCCCTGGTTTAACATATGTTTAATCTATCCAGACAACCCCCATTATTTACGCTATTTACACGTCCCAAAATTGAATACAATTAATAAAATTAGATATAATAATAAAATTATGAATATAATTAATAACTTTTAATTATATTCATTGTGGGTGACGCTGTCACACCACACCAGACAACCCCCATTATTTACGCTATTTACACGTCCCAAAATTGAATACAATTAATAAAATTAGATATAATTAATAAAATTATGAATATAATTAATAACTTTTAATTATATTCATTGTGGGTGACGCTGTCACACCACAGTCTGAAAGGTAACATACCTGAACGGTACTATAATATATAATCAAATAACTGGAAAATTAAAAAAACAATGTCAACAAATGAGTATCACTTTAAATTTACTTCTCTTAGTCGAAATTTGCAAATATGTTATATATATAAAACTTAATTCATGGTTCCAACTAAAGCCATTATAATCAATTTCATTGGCATGATTTCTCAAAACTTTACGGCATAATAGTGTTTTTGGTAGTAAGAACTGAAATAGCCCGCAATCACATTTTATATATTAAAAGCGACTGTAATAGACAGACGGGAAAATGAGTGATACAGTAAACTGTAAAGGTTCCGTATTTCATCCTTTAGTTACGAAACACTTAAAGTCTAACAAAATATCTGATTTAACAGTTTTTGATTCGGTCAGAGATGGTAAAAAGTATAAACAAATTTTACTTCCTATTTAGATAATTTAAAAAACAATCCAGGGAGACATATCGGTTCCCTGTTCTAGTTTGTTGTCTAATCTCTCTACTTCCTCTTTACCCAAAGTTCTTAATTTCTATCAACTCGCAGTTGCCACTTATGTTTTCAGTCCTTCACTTAATCATCGACATGTTCTCCCTCTTGGTCGTTTTCCTAAACCTTGCATATTTTCTATTCACCATGGAATCTGGACTGACTGAATTAACACACTGTTCCTTTCAGTTTTCTCTAATTTTCCTTATTCTGCATCTCATTGTTTTGCCCACTGTGGTTCTTACATATGTGATCTTTCCAGCCTGTATATTATTCCAGTCCTTTATCTTGTTCCATGTCTCCCTTGTGTTGTTTGTTTTAAGTATCACATTTCATTTACATATCATTTTTTTTTGCTCTTTATATGCACACTTTTCTCTCATATTAGACGCTTAACAATTTCGAAAAGTTTCATTCTTTTTTCAAAATCTTTCTGCTTACCTTTTCCAATTCCTGAATCCGTCCCCTAAATTGCACCCAAACTATTTTAATTTTTCTACAGCATTCACTGGTACGGGGTTAACTACAATTTCTGTCCCAATCATTGTATGTTTTCCGACGACAATAATTCCAGTCTGCTCTTTGCTAATAAGCAGTCCCTGTTTCGTTAGTTTCAAAAATGTCTGGCACTTTATTTTTCTGTATGTGTTATTTTGTGTACTTGCAGTTTGCAAATTTTGTTTAATTACAGTATCTGCTATATTGCTACTACATGAAGTTAAACGAGTAAGACGAAAGGTTAATAGTCACTCAATCGACACAAAAATTCTTTTATAATGTAATTTAGAAAAATATTAAAAATATTTGCCTTTAGATTAAATTATTAGATATTAATTTAAAACAATATCTGTTACATTTTGAATGCGTATTGGAAAAAACTAGTTTTTTGCATGATCTGAATATTGTTCTAACCATGTTACTGGCAGCCTAAGGAAAACTGGTTTCGGGTATTTCGTAATAGATATATTTTGCTGTAGTGGTTCCTCATTAACCATGTCTTTGTCTCTCTCATTTATATCTTTCTTAATTCCTATTATTTTTACATTACTCCACAGAAAATCGATTCTCATTGCTTGTACAAGGTGGCGCAAAAAGAACGCATGGGTTTGATTTGAGTATTATAAGTGGTGCGAGTGTAATGTAGGGGTGGGGGATCTGTTGTTTTGTAGGTTAGAGCGTCCAGTTTCAGTAACAATGGCACAGTGGTCCGTGAAGCATCGCGTTTTCACTCTTGAACATTTTTTCAAAAGTAATGAATCTATTATTACAATTCAACGTCTTTCCCGAACACAGTTCAATGTTCCGCGTAATGGTTTGGTTCCTGATCGCAACACAATAATTCGTTGGGTTAACTCTTTTGGTAAAACTGGAAGTGTCATGAAGTAGAAGTCGTCTGGTCGTCCTCGTACGGTGTGAACCCCAAAAAATGTCGACGGAATAAGAGCGTGTATTCTTCAAAGTCCTCGCCGCTTCATTAGGCGGCGCGCTCCAACTCTGGGCTTGTCTCGTCGCTCGCTGCAGCGCATCCTGAACGATGAGTTACAAGATCAATCTTTACAAAATTATGATCGTGCAGAAGATTCACGAACGTGGTCATGAGCAGCGGAGACTGTTTTTCGAGAGAATGCTTGATGTTCTTGCTAATGATGATGTTTTGTTTAAGATGAACGATGAAGCTCACTTCCATTTAGACGGTTATGTAAACAAACAAAAGTGTCGGTATTGGACAGCAGACAACCCACAAGAACTGCATCAAACTACTCCCTAGGACAGCAATGCTCCTTCACTGATGTTATGTATGAATAATTATAAGTTATGTATATTGTAAACACCCCCAGTTTGTATCATCATAGATACGGCAAAGTAGCCTACGCAGATGTCAAAGCTAACTGTAATATCTTACCTCTGTACATGTCGAACCACTTCCTATAAAATATATAGATTTAATTAGAGGACAATACTCTCACTGCAGCTGATCTTGTATGATTATGTATATGGGATGTCCCATAACATTGTAGTATCCATGTAACCTGTACATGGCTGCATGGGTGCGCAGCCCAAATGCCAATAATAAAAAAAACTGCATCAAACACCACTGCACAGTTCAAAAGTGACCGTTTGACGTGGATTTTCAAAAGTGGGAATCGTTGGGCCTTATTTTTATGAAGAGGGAGGTGTTAGTGTAACATTGAATTCTGAACGTTATGTTGCAATGCTACGCAATTTTTTGCACCCACAACTTGACACTTTAGGGATCAACATGGCAGAGACGTGGTTCCAACAGGATGGAGCCACCGCCCAGACGGCGAATGACTCCATGGCAGTTCTCCGAGAAATGTTTCCATTGTAGTGGTGTCTCTGTTTATGAGCGTGTGGTGCAGGGTTTGAGTCCCGCAGATGACGCCAGAGTACCGTTTTGGATGGCTGAGTGGTTATTGATTGGTGACTGGTTGACTATCGGAGGTGTGATCACTAACCTGACCGATAGCAACGTCTTCTTGATGTTCTTCTTTTCTTCTTGTCAGGACGACGGCCTTCTCTGACACCAGTCGATTGTTGATAACGCAGAATCGACAACTGCGTGGACAATAGCTGCCGGAACAACTAATGTATAATAAAAGATGTTATTGTTTTATATTGAAGGCTGCGTAGAGTTCTTTGGCTTGAGTGTTGGTAGCCTGATACGGTTTGGTAAGGTTTATTACTGACGGAAACAGAGATTACAAATTAGTTCCAATTTATTCGCCGTTAATTTACACACGGACAGTGACACAAATACAGGAACGTAATTTCTGCACCACGCAATATGTTAGCAATATCCCCGCTAGCTTCAATTTAGACTCCCGTTGCCGAAATGGGGTATAAAGCGACAATGTTGGTAGTAAAATCACGACACACTCCTACATAGATGTGTTACGTACAAACTCCCGAGGCGGACTGCCTGCGCGTAGCTGCCGGCCAGCGCGAGCGCTTATATCAGCACATACCTACTCGGATTACAGCGCACGGCTGTGCAGCTAGCCAGACGCGTATATTCACTTCGCTCTAACACAATATTACGGGGATTTATTTGGTTCCCTTACACCATAACACGTGATCTCACGTTTCGGCGACGTCCACTGGCCTGCACGCTCGACAGATTTGTCGCTTTGTGACTTCTTTTTATGGGGTTACTTAAAAAGTAAAGTTTACTGCAACAAACCTCGCCCACTCAATGATCTGAAAGTTGCAATAGGTGATGAAATCGCTGCTGTTCCACATGACACATTTAAGAAAGCAATGGATAACTTCGAAGAATTTTAATGCCCGTCTCTAAAGACCTAGTTGTTATAGGAGACGTTAAGCAGTTAAAAAAAAACTTTTAATGTGTATACACAAAGAAGGCCGTCATCTGTCTGAAATTATCTTTAAGTGTTAAGTTAAGTGTAATTCATAAACTGGATAAATTAGATATCGTATTGATGTGAGTACATTTTCTGTGTGACCAAAATAAAGTCAATTATAACAGTTTGAAATTCATGCGTTCTTTTTGCGCCACCTTGTATTTACTCTCGTCTTTTCCTTTAATTGTTATATTTCTGAAACATAGGTTGGCTATATATCTCCCTCGAAAAGTCTCTCATTGTCGATAGAGAGAAGTGATAAGAGAAGTAATTACAGTGAAAGAAAATGAGTATCCTGTTGACAGATGGACTGTCTGTTACGTGGCAGTAAACAAGAAATGGACAGATTCGTTGAAGCTGGAAATGAAGGAATGACTGATTGTGATCTCTGTCCAAGATTGTCCCTCGAGCAGATAAGTTTGAGTCGTTAGTCTTGTGGTCCCCGCCTGTTGGCAGATATCTTGTCCCATCACCACAGGGTCAGCCGTGTCCGGAGGACCCAGGGGAGCAGTTGGAGTGGGGTCGATCCTTGCGCGAGGGGGCAGCAGTGTCGCGATAAACAGGAGAGATGGGCGCGTCAGACATCTGCTCAAGGGTCAACTGCGGGAAGCCAAAAGTGCGTGGATGGTGCTCTGATCTGTAACTGTTATTTGAAACGAATAGAGAACGCCGTTTTGATGTTTACCTCCTTACTATAGTTCTCAAGAACGAATGGCCACGAACTGTACGACCGACGTTCGTATCCCGGCAAAGGCAGAGTGTTTTCCCTCTAAGATAAATGACTGAGATAGTCAACTATTCCCACTGGGGAACGGGAAGTCCTCGGTTCGAATCCGGGTCTCCTCGGCTGCATTTTTTTTAACTGCTTTACGTCTCTTTTTAACATCGAGGTCTTTAGAGACGGGTAAGGATGGGGGGCTAGGATGGAGGCAAGGAATGGGAAGGAATTCGGCCATGGCCTTTTGAAGGAAGCATCCCGGCATTTGCCTGGAGTGATTTGGGAAACCATGGAAAACCCAAATCTGGATACCCGGACGGGGATTCGAACCGCCGTCCACCCGAATGCGAGGCGAGAACGCTAACCGTTATACCGCCCCACTCGGTCCCTCGGCTGGAATTTTTTACTGCTTTAAAAAATTGACCTTCACTTCTGGAAAAGCCCTTCTGGGTCTCCCGGCCAATGATATCATACTGCCTTAAAAAAAAAAAAAAAAAAAAAAAAAGAAAAATCCAGTTCCGCTCATTTTGTGGGAGGATACGAGAATTAATCAAGGTTGCATAGAATTCGAACCATGATGCTGACCACAGATCGTTCATTTTAGAGCCAAGGGCAAGGAGTAAAATACTTACAGCCCTATCGTAAATGTCGGAAATGACTTTATTATTATTAGTGGAAATGTTGCAATTTTGAGTGAATATTCAGACCAGAAGACATTAATTTACACATCTTGGCGACTTGGTTACCTCGTGCTGCAGTGTTGGCTGAGGTTGTTTGTTCATCAAAGCACTGATATGCTTAGTACTAAATGCCGATCACTGACGTCAAAAACGATGTCTTCCTCAGAGCTTCACGACGAAGACTCGCGCTGAATATAACGACAGTCATGTGTTAAATAACATCTTTAGCCGCTGCCACCAGTTAGCTTAGCCTGCCATTATGTCTTTACCAGCCACTGAGTGATAGATTTTATCTAACTTAGCCAGAATCGAAGCTCTCGGAACTTGTCCTTGTAGCAATCACGTATTTCCTGTGCTATGGAACTGTTAGTCATCTATTAAACAAGGCTTTACCAGTTAGGCGTCTTCGTTACATTGCTAAAATTAGTTGTCCTTTGCACTTGCTCCTGCTATTATCTTGCAAAGTATTAATCACTGTAATCAATGGCTCCACACCGAAAATAAGGATGGTATCAACCTGACTTAATATTAAGTTTAGATGGACCTCAAGACGAGAAGAATGAAGAAGCATCAAAATGAGCTGCTAAATCTGATCATCGCACAAGTGAGAAGATGAAGAAAATAGTTAGAAATCCTTCAGGTCAGTAAACTAAACGCCCACAAACATAGCCAATCAGCAGTCAAACCATTCGACCCTTACACTATATCTTCAGTTTGCAAGTACGTTAAATTTAAGTTTTGAAACGTAAGTATTACTTACTGTAGCACTGAAGAATTGTTCAGACAAGGTGGGTCCAAGGCTCGACTATTTTTACTAGAATCAGTGGTTTAGTTTTTTTTTTTTTTATTAGTCTTCAGTTATTTAAACTGGTTGTTTAAACCTGTAAGCTGCAGATCGCAGATAGTTAAAAAAAAAGAAGAACTTGAAATACAAAAAAACTTTTTGACTGCGGAAAATACTTGAAGGAATTGTCCGATCACCGAAAGAACATAGAATCAATTTAGGCCATAAAGGAAACAAATGTGCATCACAAATGAGTATATTAATAAATAAACACTATTTTAATAATGAACAATTTAAATTTCAAGATATTAACAGGTATTTACTGCCAATAACAATTCTCGTGCATAAGGTCTTTGATGATATGACGATATCTGGCGCACTACAGCAGTGTTCAACAAGTTTTTTTTTTTTTTTTAGCTGCTTTACGTCTCTCAACAGCGAGGTCTTTAGAGACGTAGAGACGGGAAAGGATTGGGGGCAAGGAATGGGAAGGAATTCGGCCATGGTCTTTTGAAGGAAGCATCACGGCATTTGCCTGGCCTGGAGTGATTTGGGAAACCATGGAAAACCCAAATCTAGATGCCCGGACGGGGATTCGAACCGCCGTCCTCCCGAATGCAAGGCGAGAACGCTAACCGTTACACCGCCACGCTCGGTTTGTTCAACAAGCCCCGTTGATGAAAGAAATTTTTCTTCATTCAGGACTTGGACAGTTTGGTAGGAGCGGCGGTGGTGTACGATTGCCAAATATCCTGTAATTCATCATAAATCTCTGAGTATAGAGTGATGGTAGACATATTGTAGATTCGTCGATTGGAAGAGAACAATTAACAAGCCATTCGTCTCTTGGTGTCTTTCGAAGATCAGACCAGAATATCTGCCTTCTATCGTCTGTAATTACACAAACCCAAACAACTTACGACAGTTGTAAACACTCACAAAAAAACAATTTTACACACGGATGAAAGGAACTGGCCGCCTTTATCTTTATATTAGACTAGGGAGAGGGCTACATCTAGGAATATAACAATTCACAAATGGGGTGATATAGCTCCTTTACTTTTATCTTTGACTTCTAATGTCGTTCTGAAAATTTACCACGTGTTGATTATTGTGAACGTGGTAACCGACAACCTAAAAATGAGACTAGATACGCGAAACGAGCTTACTTATTACATCAGTTTTTGTCAACTGTTGAAATGTGTGTTGTTCACTCTAAATTTAACAACACCGTTTCCAATGGACGTAAAAAAAACAGTAAAGAACCTAGAAATAACCACACCAATTAGGATTGTGGTGTTGCTAGAATCATTGTGATCAACTCTCCATTATCCGTATTCTACTTCTTCATAATACGCCATGACCGATTTCGAGTGTTGGAGGATGTTGTCAGGCTGCTTATGGCCAAGACTAGTGAGCTGACGAACTGTCTTTACGGAATTACAGATCTGCTCAAAACGTCCTCCCATGATCTTCAGGAGGTTGTTACTGTTGTGCTCTTCGAGCTAAGTGTTAACACCATTGTGGATTGAAGGCCACTTACCGGAGGCTAGGAATGGATTCAAGTTCTAAGTATATGAAGGAAGGCGAGACTAACAATGGAACCAATTTATTTGCCTCGAAAACTGAGTAAGACAGTTGATACAATGTGGATTCCAACTGTCAACGAATTATGTAACCCCAATACGATAGTTAGTGGCTCTCTTAGTGCAAACTGGAATAGTTAACTGTAGGCAGACGGTCGCCCTGGATGGGAGGTGAATAAGAGGGTGGCAGACTACTAACAGGTGACTATCGAAGTGATCGGCGATAGTTAATAGCTGTACGATTGAATAATTCCGTAATTCCTCAAATAGTAATGGTCTTCAAAGTGACCTCTCACAATGTACCCCTCGATCGAAACTCTATTGAAAAGATAAACTAGGGTGGTTTCCCGTTGACTCGTGTGTTTGTATGTGTTATTGTAGGTGTGTATGACTGTCATAGTGAGTGTGTCTTCGGTATGAAATGAAAGATGAAGAAGGGAAAACATTAAATCCGATGCTGGCGGATTCAGGCCTATTCTTCCGAAAGATACCAGGACTCAGGGCCGCATGTAGGCATAGGATACCTAGGCTGTAGCCTAAGAGCCCGCACCACATGCAAATATACAGGGTGTTACAAAAAGGTACGGCCAAACTTTCAGGAAACATTCCTCACACACAAACAAAGAAAATATGTTATGTGGACATGTGTCCGGAAACGCTTACTTTCCATGCTAGAGCTCATATTGTGGACGGCTGTGATACAATACGCCATTCTCCAGGGCTGCATTAGCGCATCAGGGATTCCATCATCGCTAACGGAGGACATTTTGAACATTTCCTGTAACAAAGTGTTTGAAGTCACACTGGTACGTTCTGTTGCTGTGTGTTTCCATTCCATGTTTAATGTGATTTGAAGAGAAGTAATAAAACGAGCTCTAACATGGAAAGTAAGCGTTTCCGGACACATGTCCACATAACATATTTTCTTTGTTTGTGTGTGAGGAATGTTTCCTGAAAGTTTGGCCGTACCTTTTTGTAACACCCTGTATATTTATATATATATATATATATATATTACTCACGAACCTACTACGCTGTCGTAGCAGGGGGAGAGGTGATACTCCCACGTGGCGCGTCACAGGTGGCGGATAGGGGGGTCCTCACCGGTTTACCGGCGGACTTGAGCGAAATAAAATAGCTCTCGCGGACCAAACACAAATATGACGGATGGAGGAGGAAAGTAAAAGAAGCCAGAGAACATCATGAGGCAACCTCTAGGGCTAACAATTTTAGTTATAACACGGATGCGTAGACATAAAAAAAAATTAAGACAAACGTGCATGATGGCAAAACTTCTAAAGAATATTACCCCAGGGGGTAAATCTTCGGATGAATCCCTCGTCGTGAAACGCGCGGCGCAAGAGTCTCATTCGGATTCTGGAGGAGACTCGGCATCATGCAAAAGACGAGTCGGAGCGTCTTGGAATGTCCCTAACAGTCGCAAACTCAGAACCAAATCCAAAACATTTCTAGCAACATTCAATATAAATTCACTCACCCAACTGGTAAGATGAAAACCCTAACTAGAGCACTCCATGAAAACGTGGTATCTGTAATAGCACTGCAAGAAACACGGTACCATGATGAAGAGATTTTCGATTCTGAAGGTTATCGTTTCTTCAAGAGTCGAGCTCGGAAAAGGATTCTCAATTGGTCTCTGATGCTTGGAACAGCTTTTGCTGTGAAAACTACAATCCTGGAATCAGTTGAAAATTTTGATCGGCTATCTATATTAACAATCAAGTGCGCCAACAAAACCTACACACTTATAAATGCACACGCCCCCACAAATGATAAAAACAGATCAGATCCAGATGAAGTGGAAAATTTTTAGGATCTACTAGATGAAAAGCTAGCCAAGATATCCAAGTACCATGTAAAAATTCTTTTGGGGGATTTCAACGCACAACTTGGGCGATAAAAGAAATACCGGAAAATTATTGGATATTATCCCGCTCACAAAAAAACCAATCAAAATGGTAAGAGATTAGTCTCTCTCTGCGAAAATTATTGTTCAGACTGCCAGTAAAGGCCCCTGCCAGGCAGACCTCACACACAACGCGCCTGCACGCCGGGAGACATATACGACTCCAAACAGGCGCAGAGGCATCAAAACAAACCAGGAAAATAAATAGAATCATCTAGAGGCTAAGTGGGACCTTTTCTTACAGAGGTCGCCGTACTACCACCACAACGGTATTCCTGCGCCAGGCCGCCTATATAAGCGTAGCCGGCAGCTCCACCGACAGTTCCGACCTGACCGCAGAACCAGCGTCAACTACGGAGAACCACCGGAAGTTCACGAGAAGTAGAAGCCGTCACTCTGCCCCGGATCAGGACCCGGCTACAATTCTCGACGGTCATCGGATAACTGTGCCCACAATTGTTTATGGTTTACCAGTTGTTTTTGTGTACAGAGTAATAAACTTCAAGGAACCGTTAAGTGTACTTAAGTCACATGAGAGGGAAAATTGTCCGGACCGTTGGGCTGAATGCTCACGTTGCGGCAAGGAGGGACACATGGCGTCCGTCTGCCGCACCAACACCACCAATGCCAATCCCGGCTCTCGCCGCCCAAGGTCTTACCAAGACGGGTTGAGCGGCGCACCTATGGATATCAATCAGGTAGACACTTCCACAGCATCCAAACTTTTTATCGACGTGACGGTAAATGGCAAGCCTCTGTGCCTACAAGTCGATACAGGAACAGCAGTCTCATTGCTTAATTATACTACTTATGTGCAAATTGGCTCGCCCCCCCTCTCGCCGGCCCCCAAGCGCCTCCTGACATACAACAAACAGGAAATAGCACTCCTGGGACAATTCACAGCAAACGTCATGTATAAGTCTGTACATCGTTCAGTCCCCTTTTTAGTAGTTAACAGTTCTCTCACAGCAGACTTATTTGGACTGGACGCTTTTCGCTTATTCTGATTTTCAATTGAGGATAACATACAACTCGTATCTCAGCATGTTCCTTTTCCGGAAGTGGACGCCCTTTGCACCGAGTTTCAGGACCTGTTCTCACCAGGCGTCGGCTGTGCAAAGGACTTCGAAGCATCACTCCAACTCCGGCCGGACGTACGGCCTCGATACTTCCGGGCACGCCAGGTACCCGTAGCGCTTCAACAACCACTTCAGGAAGAACTTCAACGTCTCCAAGACGAAGGGATCCTCCAGCCGGTGCGGTTCAGCCCCTGGGCCACGCCGTTGGTCATAGTTCAAAAGCCAGGACGCCGCTTACGTCTCTGTGGTTACTTTAAAACCACAGTCAACCCGCATCTGCTGGTAGACGACTATCCACTTCCGAGACCGGACGACCTCTTCCGTAAACTAGCAGGAGGTACCTACTTTACAAAAATTGACCTGGCAGAAGCATACCTTCAAATCCCTTTGGATATCCAGTCCCGACAATACACAGTCATCAACACTCCCTCTGGCCTCTTCCAACTCAACCGGCTCATGTTCGGCTTGGCCAGTGCTCCAGCGATTTTTCAACGGTATCTCGAACAACTTCTCCAGGATATTCCGGGATGCATCAATTATGTCGACGACATAGTCGTCACGGGACCCTCCGCTGCCGAACACATGACCAACCTCCGCCTACTCTTTCTCCGCCTCCGTGCAGCAGGTTTGAAATGCAACCTTTCCAAGTGTCAATTTTTTCAACAATCCACTTCCTACCTGGGTCACATCATCGCTCAGGAAGGCATTTCCCCAGCATTTTCCTATGTGGACGCTATTTCCAACTTACCTCGGCCTCAGGATCTACATCAGTTGAAATCTTTTTTAGGCAAGATTTCATACTACAGAAAATTTATACCCTCGGCAGCACTAGTGGCAGCACCCCTGTACCACCTCTGTCGCAAGAATATTCCGTTCCGTTGGACCCCAGCTTGCGAGACCGCATTCCACACCCTTAAACAGCAGCTCAAGTCCGCAGCATGCCTCATGCCATACACTCCAAACCTCCCCTTGATACTTGCCACAGATGCATCCGATTACGATGTGGGGGTAGTTCTGTCTCATAAATTACCAGAT
The DNA here is from genome assembly GCA_031002005.1 of Vandiemenella viatica. Taxonomy (NCBI): domain Eukaryota; kingdom Metazoa; phylum Arthropoda; class Insecta; order Orthoptera; family Morabidae; genus Vandiemenella; species Vandiemenella viatica. Next base: position 56,563,140 of record CM061914.1, on the reverse strand, counting down.
GGCACGGAACGCCCCGTAGCTTACATCTCCAAAGCCCTATCGGCTGCCCAGCTTAAATATTCTCAAATCGAGAAAGAGGCGCTAGCTATTGTTTTTGCCTGCTCCAAATTCTATTCCCTTTTATATGGGATTTCTTTTCATCTCATTACCGACCACAAGCCACTCCTATCACTATTTGATCCGTCCACACGTCTGCCTACCAAAACATCCCACCGCATCCAGCGTTGGGCACTATTCCTGTCCCAGTTCAGATATACCATGCATTTCCGTACCACCTCCAGGCATGCCAATGCAGACGCCTTATCCAGACTACCGCAGGGACCAGACCTTGCCTTCGACAATTCGGAACTTCTTGTGTTCCAGATCGACAATGACATACAAGAAGCACTGAAGACATTTCCAGTCACGGCCTCAAAAGTCGCTGCAGCCACAGTAGAGGACCCCCCTCCTCCGTGTCATCCGACACCACATCCAACACGGTTGGCAAACACGTTCCCCTCCACGCCATCATCAAGACCTCCAGTTCTACTACTCCATCCGCCACCAGCTCTCAGTAGTAGAGGGAGTGCTTCTCCGCACAGAACCAAATTCCACCCCGAGGGTCGTCGTTCCGAGATCCCTACAGCCGACAATCCTCCAAACTCTCCACCAAGGACACTGGGGAATTGCCCGCACCAAATCTCTTGCCAGACGCCATGTATTCTGGATCGGCCTTACCAAGGATGTCACAGAGATGGTGCGGCGCTGTACCATCTGTGCCCGACAACTGCCCCGCCCCCCTCAAAAGTTCCTTTCCTGGCCGGCACCGTCCGGACCCTGGGAACGCATTCACCTCGACTTCGCTGGCCCATTCCTAGGCCACCAGTGGCTCTTAGTGACGGATGCCTTTTCCCACTTCCCATATGTCGTCCGTTGCTCCACAATCACCACAGAGGTCACCATTTCAGCCCTCACGAAAGATCTTTTCCATCGAAGGATTACCATATGCCATCATCACAGATAACGGACCGCAATTTCGAAGTCGGGAATTCCTAGCCTTCTGTACCGCCAACAATATCCAACACCTCCTCACCCCGCCCTTCCACCCCCAATCTAACGGGGAGGCGGAACGGCTAGTCAGAACATTCAAAACCCAAATGACCAAATACACCACAAGTCACAAACTCGACGAGGCATTGACACTCTTCCTCAGTTCCTATCGAACCACTCCAGTGGGGGGCTAAAAGCCCGGCGGAATTGCTTCATGGCCGCCAACCTCGCACTCTCCTCCATCTCCTCTTACCCCCTCCCAAAGTACAGGTACCTTCGGGCCCATTCCGTTTCACCCCGGGCTCCCTAGTCTGGGCCCGCGGGTTTGGCTCCCAGGCCGGTTGGCTTCCGGGGGTCATCCAGCGGCCCCGGGGCCGCCAACTGTTCGACGTCAGCCTGGATGGCCGGGTAGTAGGACGCCATCGAAACCAACTACGTCCCCGCTACCCCACGGCACCGTCCTCTTCCACCACGGCACGGCCATCCACTTCTTCCTCTCCTTTCCCGCCCCCTCCACCACTCCTGCCGTCTAACCGTTGCTCAGGGACAGTTACAGCGCCACCACCGACGCCACAACCTGTCGGAGCTCCGACACCCTTCAGCCGCAGCCTCTCGACCACCTGCGGGGACCATCTTCAGCACCCCCCGTACAGCCCCCGGCCATCGACGCCGACGAACCGA
>CM061914.1:56507853-56560430 GCA_031002005.1 Vandiemenella viatica | reverse complement strand
GGATTGGAATAAATTACCAAGAGAAATGCTGAATATTTTAATAAAAATGCTGAAAGAATTTTTAGTTCGTACAGAACAAATGTAGGCGGGTACTGGTTAGGGGAAAAATTGGTGTGTAGGGAACTGCCAACGAAGCGTGCGCTCCAGCACAATTAAATTAAAGAGTTGCGCGCTTTGTGGCAGCTTGCCACAGTCCTTGCGGAAGTCTTATAGAATTGATACAGCAATTCGGTTGGGATTCTCTGGTAAACGACGACGTAGTTTACGCATATAAACTACTCAGTAACAAGCGAACAACTTCTGTATTTACAGTGAAATACTTCACCCAAAAACGTATTTATCACAATGATAGGATTGAAAATATCATGGAATAAAATGCCGGTTTTTATTTTTGCTTGCTGCCATCAGTCTTTCGACTGGTTTGATGCGGTCCTCCATCTCTTCCTATCTTGTGCTAATCTCTTCTCATGTCTACATTTCCATTTACAACCTACGTCCTCAATTATCTGCTTCATGTATTCTAATCTCTGTCTTCCTCTACAGTCTTACCTTCGACTGTTCGCGCCACTAATAAATTAACCAATTCAGCATGTCTCAAAATATGACCTACCAGCCTGTCTCTTCTTTCTGTAAGTTTTTTCTAAATTAACAAACGCCATAAAAGTATCTTTGTTTTTCTTGATCCGCCCTTCAAGTATTAACCTTAAAGCGAGAATTGCTTCCCTCGTACCACGATTTTTTCTAAACCCAAACTGATTTTCACCTACTATCTCTTCTACTGCTCTTTCAATTCTTCTGTATATTAGGTTAATGGTGCGATAATTCTTACATTTGTCGGCTTGTGCTTTTCTTCGGAAATGTGAAGTGATATTTTTATTAAAATCAATTGGAATTTCTCCTGTTTTATAACTTTTTGATATTATCTTGAATAATTTTTCGATTCCTTCGTCTCCTAGGGATTTAAGAAGTTCTGCAGGGATCTCATCAATTCCAACTGCCTTATTTGCTTTCAAGTCATTCAGAGCTCTATTAAATTTTGTCCTCAAAACAGGCTCTCCTAAGTCATTAATGTCGACATCACCTTCCTTCTCCATTACACTATTTTTCAAGTCGTCCCCATTATAAAGTTTCTCAATGTATTCCTTCCATCGGTTAGCTCTATCGTCTGAGCTTAAAAGAGGTTTCCCATCAGCAGCTTTAATGTTTACACCTCTTTTCTTCATTTCTCCAAAATTCTGTTTAATCTTCCTGTATACTTCTTCACACTTTTCTTGTAGCCATTTTTCCTTTGCTTTTTTGCATTTCCTGTTTATTTGATTCCTAAATTGCCTGTATAGCTCTGTTCCAGCTCCATCCTGAGCATTTTTGTGCCTTGTCCTCTGATTCATCTGTTTCAAAATTTTCTCTGTGATCCAAGGTTTTCGGGAGGCTTGTTCCTAAAGACTAATATTTCTTTGCCAGCTTTCATTATTTCGGTCTTTAATGCATTCCATTCGTCCTCGGTTGAGCTCCTTTCAGAATTACTTCTCAACCGTATGCATTCTTCTTCCATTGAACCATTAGGGACTGGAATGTACAGAATGTAGATTAGTTCTGGTGTAAAGCTCCATATGCCAGTCAGAATTTTCTGTGAAATGAACAGTACAGATGGACATTTAGAAACTAAAGACGAGGTTTCTAGATTCTTAGCTATATATATGTGACTGATATCCACATGGAATAAATGACACGGGGAAGACAAGAATGTTTTGGAGAGGAGGATTCGATTACTCGTAGCTTACAATAAATAACCTCACAGCTAACTAGATATCAAAGCTCTTCGTAATGCTAGAAACCACCGACAATGATGAAAGTGACAGTTTGGACTTTAGTTTTAGAAAGACTGTAAAATCTTGGTAGGAAATATGACTTAACTCAGTTCATATTTACAGATTAAAGAAAGCAATCAGGTTATACAAAATCCCAAAAATAAAAACAGACAGTGTAATAAATCATACCAGACAGCTGTCATAAGTGATATGGCAAAGCAACAGTAATTATTTAGTTGGGTAGCTTATATAAACTCCCAATCAGGTTCGTTAAGGTCGAAATTTTATCAGCCACAATGATATAGTAATATATCGGCTATGTTGATTTTGTTTCTCATACATACGTAAACACGTGACTAAAACAACGGGTAGGATACGCAATGAGACAAATGTTTTATCACATCTCAACTGTGTTGAGATAAAAAGCGCAAACGTTGGCAGCGGAAATAATGAAAAGCGTGGCCCGAGATGAATTAAAGAAACGCGGAGTGGCACGTTCTGGATGGCATGCGACTAATGGCAATGCGTGACCCAACAGTTTTCATCCGACGTATCGCTGGCACGCAACTAGTGGCGACAGCGGCAATTAAAAGTTCCGGATAAGCAGCCTGGCAGTTTTCCCTCTGATTAGTTCGCAAATCATGTCAACCAAGATAATCGTGACACGTCCTCATAATGAGTTTATTTTGTCCTTCGAAAAAGGCTTTTACACATAAGATCATACAACAAACAAAGCTGTGTATAGTCATTAATCACATATTTAACACTATTGTTGTGCAATTCGGGTCAGTGGTTCGATGTGAGGCGAAGGAATTCTAAGATTCAACATAAATATCCAATCACAGTAAAAAAGTTACATTACTATCAAGAGGAAACGGTATGACGCTTTTTTTATTTTAAACTGATCAGCAAAATACCACCTCCAGAGATAAGACGCCAAGAAGCAACGGCACGTGAGTGGATAAAACTACACCATCCTGATCATCCACAGAATCTCCCAATCCACGAGGTTCTAAATAACTTACCACCCACTCGTCTTAAATCCAGAAATCCGGTATGGCAAGATGTATTTGACTTTGATGTCATGGAAAAATGGCGACAAAGCTGGAATTCCGCATCTGTAAAACATTCAGATATTAAAGATCCCACAACTGGACTTCCAAGATTCCAACTAAATAGAGACCAGTGGGGTCAAACTAAATCGCCTAAGAACAGGCCATGCGAAATGCAACGCCATGCTGTATAAGTGGGGTCTTCAGGATTCTCCTGCATGTGGCTGCGGTGCTCCTTCCCAGAGTGTGCAGCATATTATCAGGGAATGCCCTCTACGGAAGTATGATGGACCATATGAAGATGTTTTTGGAGTTACAAGTTCCTTCTTAGAATGGCTGGAAGAATTGGACATCAGCTTGTGAACGCTACCAACGTTCTTGTCATTGTATATATTTATTATTGTATTAGTTGCTTGCCATACGACAAATAAATAACAATTAAATTAAGACTGTCACTTCAGCAAAATTCAAAGTTGGTAATCATGTTAGAATCAGCAGATTTAAGGGAAAAAAAATGAGAAAGGCTATCTACTTAAATGGTCGACAGAAGTTTTTACTCTTAAACAAGTCTTGTTCCTATTCAGTGTTAGGCCGGGTGGCCTGTTACGGTATCAAACCATCTTCTTGGTGGTCTTTCCACATCTCTCCTGCCTCTGGGATGGTATCTTAGACAAGTGAATTTAACAAATAAACAAAAACCACTGCTCTTGGATTAAATTCTAAATTTGAGAGCGTGAAAAAAAGGGAACAGATCTCAAAATTCTCTCCCAGTTTACCGTAAAAATCCTTTTATCGGTAGCTTCGTTCTCTCCGTTCGTATTTGGCTTTCTTGAGCAGAAACGGGTTCTGAACTGCAAATATCCTCAGCTGTTTAGTCTTTCAGCAGTGTTGTTTCTTGGTCTAACAAGTTGCACCGCTCGCCAGCTATCAGGAAGAGAAGCAAATGCGCCAGTCACTGAAGACAGTGCACGACACAGCAATCTGTACACTTCTCACAGAAACGACATAGCGTCACGGAAAGGCGAACTAGTTGAAGGAACATATTGTGACTGCCGTTCCGTCTCATTACGGTGGTAATTTAGGCATCAAAAGTTTCGCTTCGTTTTCCATCGCCAAAGTCCTGGCGGGATCGGAAGCACGACTTGTGGCAGAAGACGTGCACGCGATATCAACCCGTTTGGAGGAAACCATTAGGGGAAAAACACGCGGCAGAGGCGACACTTGTCGCTTGGAAGTAACTGCAGGAAATTACTCTGGTGACTAGACAACAAGATGCATAAACAACAGCGGAAGCAATGTTTTCTCGACTGTCGGGATGATTCGTGTGACGACCTTAAACTAATATTCTATCTCTCTCTCTCTCTCTGTTTGAGCTGAACCACGCCACTGCTCATCGCTAGTGCCCACGAACGGAAACGGAACACAGCTTGCGCCAAAACAGTTTTTCAAACGCTCAGTAACACCTGAGATGTTTCATACCCTCCACTGAGTTAGACCAAGCATGAATTGCTAAGATCTTTCGCTGCAATTAATAACTTGTATCACCGGAAGAAATAAAGTTTATTTTGATTTGATTTGTTAATAGGAAATAAAGATAGCAATATTTGTTTTTTGTAAATTCGTGGGTTTATCAATCCCTAGAATCATAAAGTTAACCACCCTTTCTTTATTAAAATAATTTTGTTAATAAAATCAAGGATACATTTCATGCTTGATGATTCAGTGAAGTCCTTCACGGCACTGTCATTTTGCAATCACAACTGCCATGCTGCTCAGACATGTTTAGGTATTTACATTGGACACCAGACGTGACATTAAGGCTGTTATTACGTTTTAATGACTTTTTAGGTCACGTATGTGTTCACTGTAGCTGTATTTGCTCATTGTGTTTTTGGGAATCGGTACGATTGACAAACAAGTAGAATAATTCTGAACGTGTTATAGTGCTATTGCGGCACCTCGTATATAAAAATAGTGCTCACTTGCCTTTAGCAATTTCCTCCTGAAAGAGGAGAGAGAGTTCATGAGACATATCATATTTTCAACAGCAAGCATAAATCGACATATTTAAAGAGTGTTAAATGGAAGTTGCAGCACTTGACGTAGCGAACGTTTGACAGCTTCTACGTATCTATTATTTCAGCTGTTCAAAGAAAGTGAGGAAAGTGCAGTTAATACTAAAAATAAATTGATCTGCGACAACGTAGTGACCACAATTATCACTTCTCAGCAGAGGAACTCGGCGACCTACTTTAACATACTGGTATGAATTTCCTTCGTGGCAATCCAAACAACCTACCTAATCAGTGGCGGATCAAGGCCCCCCCTCCCCCCAAAAGTATTTAAGTCCACCCCTGACATCGGTAATTTTTTAGATTTGGATAACCTTTGTTTTGTTTTTTTAGCTCTACTGATTTTTTAATGGCGGCATGACTATGAAGCTTACCCACCTCCCTTACCCCACTCAAGCCCCCCCCCCCCCCCAAACCAAATCCGCTCAAGGCCCCCTCCCAAAAAAAAATTCCTGGATCCGCCACTGAGCCTAATGGTTGTGGTCTAAAGTACGCCTACAAATCTGGGATTCAATATTTACACATAATGGCCTACAAAAAATAACTTAACTTAATAGCTTTTGGTCTATGGTGAAATCACAAATAATCATTCTCAGAGCCATGATTTTCGAAAAACTGGCAGAAACCTCAATAAATTCCAAATATCACTCGGTAAATTACACAGTACACATACGAAACAAGATTGAAGTCTGATACACAAAATTTATATGAAGCTGGAATCTATTTTACTCGGCGCTTGGATTTAACAGCATAAAGGATCTAATTTAAAGAATTTTCTATATTTTTTTTCGCATAATGATCTAATAAATAAATTAATTGTTCAGTCGTACCGGATGTGGAATATTCTTAATTTGTCTGACGTGGGTATTTTAATCATGAATTAAGTAATTCTCTTCCCCATTAGAATAGTTCATCCAGATTACCTAGAATCTTGACCCTTTGTCATTATTACAAAATATTTAGGTCTAAGAAGTAACTCTCAAAATAGCTCAACCGAGGACGAATGGAATGCATTAAAGACCGAAATAATGAAAGCTGGTAAAGAAACATTAGGCTTTAGGGAACAAGCTGCCCGAAAATCTTGGATCACAGAAGAAATTTTTGAGCTGATGGATTAGAGGAGAAGGTACAAAAATGCTCAGGATGAAGCAGGAAGAGAGCAGTACAGGCAATTTAGAAATCAAATAAATAAGAAATGCAAAATAGCAAAAGAAAAATGGCTACAAGAAAAGTGTGAAGAAGTAGAAAAGGAAATGGTCGTAGGAAAAGTAGATGTTGCATATAGAAAGATCAAACAGAATTTTTGAGAAATGAAGAAAAGAGGTATGAACATTAAAGCTGCCGATGGGAAATCTCTTTTAAGCTCAGAAGATAGAGCTAACCGATGGAAGGAATACATTGAGAAACTGTATGTTGGGGACGACTTGAACAATAGTGCAATGGAAAAGGAAGGCGATGTCGACATTGATGACTTAGGAGATCCTGTTTTGAGGACAGAATTTAATAAAGCTCTGAATGACTTGAAAGCAAATAAGGCAGTTGGAATTGATGAGATCCCTGCAGAACTTCTTAAATCCCTAGGTGAGGAAGGGATCGAAATATTATTCAAGCTGATATGAAAAAGTTATGAAACAGGAGAAATTCCAACGGATTTTAATAAAAATATCATCTTCACACTTCCAAAGAAAGCACAAGTTGACAAATGTGAAAATTATCGCACCATTAGTCTAACATCACATGCTTCAAAATTACCTTCCAGAATAATATACAGAAGGATGGAAAGGGAAGTAGAAGAGATAGTAGGTGAAGATCAGTTTGGGTTTAGAAAAAATCGCTGCACAAGGAAGCAATTCTGGCTTTAAGATTAATACTTGAAGGGCGGATCAAGAAAAAGCTTTTGATAAGGTTAGGTGGGACAAGATGTTCAAAATTTTAAAGAAGACAGGTCTAAAGTATCGAGATAGAAGAATACTCTATAAACTATATAAGAATCAAGTGGCTATAATAAAAGTAGAGAATCACGAGAGACATGCATCAGTTAAAAAGGGTGTGAGACAAGGTTGTAGTCTATCCCCTTTAATATTCAACTTGCATGTAGAAGAAGCAATGAAGAAAGTCAAACAAAAATTTCCATGTGGCATAAATTTTCAGGGAGAAAAAATCAGTATGCTACGATTTGCTGATGACATTGTCTTGTTAGCAGAGAGGGCTGAAGATATTGAGAAGTTACTGAATGGCATGAACAAAATACTGAAGGAAGATTATGGACTGAATAAAAATCAAAGCAAGACAAAAGTGATGAAATGTAGCAGAAATGATACCAATACTAATAGATTAAATATAAAAATAGGTTCCGATGCAATAGGAGAAGTAAGAGAATTCTGTTACTTGGGAAGTAAAATTACAACCGATGGCGGAAGCAGGGATGACGTTAAAAGCAGAATAGCATTAGCAAAAAGAGCCTTCATGAAAAAGAGCAACCTTTTAATTCCAAATATTGATCTAGGAATTAGAAAAAACTTTTTTAAACTGTATGCGTGGAGCACAGCACTTTACGGTAGCGAAACACGGACTTTAGGGATACCGGAAAGAAAGAAAATTGAAGCATTTGAAATGTGGTGCTACAGAAGAATGCTGAAAATTAGGTGGACAGACAAAGTAAGAAATGAACGAGTTTTGGAAATGATGGGTGAGAAGAGAAGTTTATGGAAGAAGCTTACAGAAAGAAGAGACAGGCTGGTAGGTCATATTTTGAGACATGCTGGATTGGTTAATTTGTTAGTAGAGGGAACAGTCGAAGGTAAGAACTATAGAGGAAGACAGAGATTATAATATATGTAGCAAATAATTGAGGACGTGGGTTGTAAGGGATATGTAGAAATGAAGAGGTTAGCACAGGATAGGAAGGGATGGAGGATTGCATAGAAAAGGGGGGACTGACACAACAGATATAAATTTATTAAAGAAGTTTGTTCTCCTACCTATTCTAAAGCATTGTTAATACTCGTAGAAATCAATAATAATAGTGCTTTCAGGAGATATTTTTCATAGACAGATGATTTACAGGAAAATTAAAGACAAAAATAGTATCTGAAGCAAAATAACAAAAAAACACTAGTAAATGGCATTAGATTTTTCTTGTAAATATTCCTAAATATATCTTAGGGAAAAATATATCATCGAACGCATTAAATAAAAAAATAATAATAATAAAATGATGACGCGTAAATATATTATTTTAATAACGATGATATTTACGATATTCAAGTGATCAACAAGAATGACCAATAGCATGGACACTTCAGAAGTAATACGTCATCGTAAAATAGTGGAGACAAAGGAATTAAATGAATTATTACAAAAGTAAAATTTGCCAAATTGTTTTTCTCTAGCGATTTCCTCAACATTAGCAAAACAGCCGATCAAATACAAGATTACGCATAAAGCCAGGAGATATTAAGTCATGCAAGGAGAACAGCCCATTAAAGGGGCATGAATTCGAAGGCATTTTCAGAACTACTAAAACATGTCATTAAATACATTGTTACAAGTCTGATGACAGACCATGGTGCCACAAAGAGGAACAGACAAATACATTAGCCTATATGTGGTGTAAACTGAAAAGTAATGGGCAAAATCAACGAACTTCATTCCAGTGAGAAATACAAATAGCTATAAGATAACTAGACGCAATAGAAACAGAATTAATCTAAGTACAGTCACGGATTTTTTTATTAAAATTAAATAAACCGATTTGGTATGCAGAAATATAATCTTGAAAAAGTTCTTCAACAAAAAAGCTTCTTTACATAACTTACATTTCCTAAAATATCAAAATCTCCTTCTTACTTTTGGAAAAACAAATTTCGACAACATTTAATTTAAACTAAGCATTTTTAGAATGTTGGAGCACTTACTAAACTTCTTAAGCAAGTTCTGCTGGGTTTAAGAAGATATCGACTGATATTTGATTCTTACTTATAAATTTTCCCGTTATCTACACTTTTCTGTTACTTTTTTCATTACTACGCAAATACTGTGGTACTGCGATTTCAACTCTTTTACGAATTTCTACATATGTGCCGGCCTCGGTAGCGTAGGGGCTAGAGTGCTAGCTTCGCGTGACAAAGGTCACCGGTTCGAGTCCGGCCGTAGGCATGCGTGTTTAAGTGTTGTGTCTTGTCCGTCCAGTGGTGAGAAACTAAAAGCACTGAGTGACATATAATTACTATCGAGCAGGCTGTATGGCCTAAGAAAGCCATAAACACACACACACACAAAACTTCTACATAACTGTTCAACTACCGCTGCCTGATTTCACGGTAACTTCGAAAAACAAAAAAAATTGCTACAGCACTCAATTAATGCGATAAAAACTGAAAACTTCCAGGATCGCAGTTGTCAGCTTGAAGACAGATTACCCAGTCATGCGTATACACACGACAGATAATACCTTCCAGGCACGATGAGTCTGTGAACTATGGTCAGGACGGTACTTACCCTTCTCTGCAACCTGCCAGGCTAAGGCAGCACACAGCAAGGCTAGCGTCTTCCCGGTTCCAGTAGGGCTCTCCAGCAAGGCAAACTGCGATAGGCGGCAGCTTTGGGCAACCTGCAAACATAAACCTCTAGGAACAAAGTGTCACCGTATAAACGTTAGAGGCTGGATGCCAACTACGAGCTGCCATCTAATACGTTCCAGTATCACGTATTAGAGATGGAACAGAATTGTATGCAGAAACATCGCGGCATTTACCTGCAGATTCACAATTATTTCTACCAGCAGACCAGACCATTAACTACATTCGAAGAATGGACTTGAACTTACAAGCAGACGAAAATTCATCGAAGCGAGATAAAAACAAGATAAAACGCGAAACTGACAAGAAACTAATATAACAAATACATGATTTCCCGACCTCGGTTCATACGGAACTCGGGTTATGCTTTTACTAAAACTGGCAGTGTAAATTTTATTCCTTCCCATAAGAAATAACAGAAACAAGTAAACGTGTTGAAACTTGAATGTACAGATAAATTATAGTACGAAAACAACAGATTCAGTAAATTAAAGTTGACGAATGGACTTCATAGAAAGAAAAGAAGTCACACAGGATCAAATATTTAGAAATTTGAAATTGGTTAATTGTTTTGTGGATGGAACAGAGGAAGACAAGGATTGTAGAGGAAGAAAAGATTAAAATACACGAAGAAAATAGTTGTGTAAAAAGGTTTTATTGGTTCACTGAGATGAAGAGATTAGCTCGTCATAGTAAAGCCCCAGAATTGCTTATCAGTTGGAAGATTAATAACAAGTAAAAAATCTTCTTGATCATTAAGTCAGCATGAACAGAAAGATGAAAGAAGCAGTCGATAGAATGGTTACGCGAATTCCCTTAAATTGATCTTTCAAAGCATTCCTGGCACCTGGACCAGGGTAAACAGAAAAAACAATGTAATGACTCCCTTCATGGTCATACATTTATTCGTATTTGCAAAGATAATTAATCATTTTCACGTGCAGTGCAGCGCACTTGTAATACTTTGAAAGCTAAGTGGACTTACTTTTGTGTCTGTGTGAAAAATAGGTGGAGCAGTCCAGATTATTCGCTAAGCCTATTATCTCGGGCGAGCGCATCTGATCAGACACCTGAACAATGCCACTGTCTGAGAAACGTACAAAGCATATTAATATGCATGGACAATCCTCAGAGGCCAGCGCCCGATGTGGCGAGACGTAAGACTACAGGTCTAAACAAGAATGCGATGACTCGTCGATTGGCCGAAAAGTATACTAGTGTGGGGCATATCAATGGTGCATGCGATCTACCTGCCCTGGGTAGGTTTGGGAATTCATCGGATTACAACCGCTCGAGGATACATTGCCAGTGCGGCGCTAGGGTTCTCGGACCTAGGGTAAGCGTTCTTAACAGTGACGTACCCGGTTGGATCCAGTGCCAAATTCATCGGACAGGGCCCTCCCTCAGGCCACTCCTTTTTTTTTAGCTCTCCCACTGCTGGTTCGGATTCTTGCGCCCCCCCCCCCCCTCACGGGCCCGGGGATCTTTTGACCCGCTAACATCCTCCCCTCTATCGCCGGTCCTGCCGGAGACAGCGATCTAGATGTCCAAATCTGGACGACATACCGACTCTCCACCAACAAAAAACGGTGATCACAACATCAATTTGTTCAAAAGACATGTCTATAATCCGATTAGCTGAACGTCGTTTCACATAGTAAAATAATCCTTGATACTGAAGATCATCCGGTTGATGTATCATAGCCAGGAACCAATGATATGATAGTTGTTCAGTTGCTTTCATTTTTGAACTGACAGCTGTTGAATAATGTCAGTATTCTATTTCACTGAGAGTATTGAAATAAATATAATGTTCAGTCACTCTTACTGATTGATTCTAATTAACTAATATTGTCTTAGCTAAGCTATATTAATTTCAAGAATATTTTATTAATTTTATCTAGCTGAAACTAATAATGCAAATTTAATTTATCAAATTGTGATACTACACTACAGAAACAATTACTGTAGGTGAGTGTGTACTTACATTTGACATGATGGCTCTTTGAGGCTTGTACGGGTTGCACGGGAAGAACACTTTAACTCCACCAAACCAAAATGCTTTCTGGGTCTCCACCAACGCCTGGTCAGTCTTGATCCCAGCACTCGTGTCTTGCTCCTGTTTTACCGACGGTAACACAGTATCTGTAGGCTCTCTGCTTTCAATATTCTTTTTTTCGGGGCTAATTTTCGAAGCTAACTCACTGTCGGTCGAAGAAGTCAAATCTAAGACCGGTGGTGAATTTCGTTCCACGATCATAACGTCTGAATCTCCAGAGAAGACTTTATCGGTCTGTTGACGAACGTCATCAGAATCATCGGCATTCAGCCATTGTGATAGCGTGCCCTGGCGTTTCTTTCTAGTTCTCTTATTCTGGGCTTTCTCACATTTTGACGTATCCGCGGGTAAGGTCGGTGGCAAGCTCTCGGTGGCAGGTGCGATGGTGGTTCCCACATCAGGTGGGATATGTAATATTAAATCATTATCTTGGTGTGCAATGCAGTCATTCATGGCTAGATTGCTATTACTTGTCATAGGAGCCCCTAGCACTGTAAGTGGGGAAGAATTTTGCCGTTCATTAGAAGCCGTATGTGGTCCCAGGTCCTTAGTCTCATTTGAGCCTGTTTTGATTGGTATCTTGTGATGAACAGAAGAAGGGCGTAAGTCGTCGTCAGTAGATGAAGACGAATTTGAACAATCAACAGCTTTGACTTCACAATCTCTTTCCACAAGAAGAGATGGAGAGGTTACGCGATTCTCGAAGCTACAGTCTTTTTCCACTATCAAATGGTGTTTTCGAGGATCTTGTTTGTCAAAGTTGTGAATGCCTGGCAAAGTAGGAGAGAAGAACGTCTCACAGGAACTAAATAGCGTAGGAGAACGAGAACGGTCACGTACTGTTGACTTTAAGTTACACTGATCATTTTCTGGTTTCTCATCAGACAAATTTTTATCTTCACCTCGAATATTCAACAGAGAAGGAGAATAGAAAGTATCAGAGGATCCACCTTTCCCGGAACTGGAATGTTGATCCAAGATATGATTATTACCTCGTCCTTTATGAAATCCCTCAGAATCTTGAAGTATCCTTTTCGGCCCACTCGTTTCTACTGCTCTTATGTTTAATAAAGAAGGAGAACAGATATTGTCATCGTTGTTGCACTCTTCAGGAATTTTACAATCCCAGCCTTTAATACCTTCATTTTTTGGCAATGCGTCTGTTTTCTCATGTCCTGTTGCTAAGAGGGAAGGCGAACTAGGAGCTTGCAAGCAGTCACTGCACTCCTCATCCACACTAATATGAGTAATCGCATCGTTCAGTTCAAGAATTGCTTCTTCTTCACTAAGTGTTATATCAAGTTGATCCGATGCAAACGGATCTTCTTCCGATTTAGGCGCACAGCAGATCTCTCCAACGACATTTTCCTGCAGTAATGTGTGAGGAGCCACCGATTCACGGGCGCTTTGTTTCGCTGGTCTTGAGTCCTTTGAATTGCTTATTGTCGAGTGGGTAGGTTTAGGGATCTTCGAATCAGCACCATTAGACTTAGGACTCAACTTATCATCCTCCAGAGAAATGTCAAACAGCAGCTCCTTAACTGCTTCTTCTTCACTTAAGGTTGTGTCCTGCTGTCCTCTGATAATATTCCTTACATTCTTTTTATTTTTGGTATCCATAGTTTTTGAAGCGCCTGTCTTGTTCTCTGCAGCTACCTTGGTAGTCTTTGCAGGAGTTACGATACCAGTTGACAATCTTCTGCCAACTGCCTTCGCTACAGATTCTCCATTAGTGTCAGATTTCACTCCTCGAGGCGTCTTCACGACGTCTTTAGAACATGTTCGAGAAGAGTTTCTATACCAGTCTGGCTGCCCGTCAGAACTTGAAGATGATTCAGGTTCATCCTTGTCCTTAACATTTTTATTTTCCCGCTTGCGACGTCGCTTGACCTTCGTTGTCCATGAATCCATCCAGTCGAACCGCTCATCCGAACTTGACAAAGAGTGACGCATGTTTCCTGCAAGTCTCCGCTTCCTTTTTGGTGTGCTGGTCCGCGGTCCATCTAGCCTACTACCTACACCATGGTTCAAGCCATTAGAAACCGGTATAGTTGCTGTTTGGGTAACGGCCTGAGTTGATGAATGAGCAGGCTGGAAGAGAAGGTCTTCGTCCAGTGGTATCGCAGACATAAAATCTTCATCCTCGTCGGTGGATGCTACTATGATGGTCCTATTACTTGCCTTACCATTTGCCATTTTTCTCTCCACAGCAATCTGTGAACAGAAAAAAGTTTCATTTACCATTCCAGCAATGTATTTACATGTTTTTGCTCTTGTTCCCAAAATCGCGTCAGAGTAAGCAACGGTCTATAATTGCAGAAGGCAATAAGAAGCACGGAAGGAAACAGAATTAAATCAGCTGTGGTGGGATACTAATAGGTAAACCAGATTACTGACGAGGTATTAAAATGAAGTGAGAAAATCGAATCAGAAATACGAATACTTTCACAGGACAAATTCTGTGTGGCATTTAATGTTAGTAGGTATTCTTGTTGCTTTTGTTTCGTCTTGATAACAAGGCGAGCACGCAATGACCCTAAACATTGACGGAAAAGGGAGGAATAAGATGAGGAGAAGCATACGACACGCGTGTATGATAAAAAAGTATTTATGTTCGGATGAATTGCTATAGGAAAATAACATTACATGAAGGAAAGCTTCCGTGCACTACACAAAACGTACGGTATAAACATCAGTAGCAGCAAGCATAAAGAAGGAGCTAGAGTAAGGGTGTTTGAGGAGCACAAACTCAATGGAAAAGTCGTAATAATCATTTAAATCCGGTAATTAAATCACACATATATATTTCACTGACAGAACAGAAGGGTTCATTAAAATATAGAAGCTAACCGTACTTTCATTGTCACTGGTTTTCGGCTATTAGCAGCGGAATGATTAGACCCAGAAAATCCGCCTGGTATATTCTGAGGATGACCCCGAAATCTGGATGGCCTGGCAAAATTCGGAAATTCCAATAAGACTGGCCTAAAAGGTATCGCCCACTTTTGCACTGCTAATTTTACTAAAATTAGGAGTTTTATGTGGCTATTCCAAAAATTTCAATTGGAGTGTAATACCAGGAATTAAGAATTTTGATTGCTAGCGGAAGCCTGATAAAATATCGGCAAAATTCATACTAATAATTTAGAAGTCTAAGACAATATTAGAGAAATATATTCACTGAAGTAATCATATTCAAAATATTTGGCACTAACAATATGTAAGGGCTGTTCTTACAAAACTTATTATGAAATTCTGCTATATCTTGCCTACTGCCCCTTCCTCCCCCCCCCCCCTCTGGCGCATTTGATCACGGGTACTCCTCAATGTCAGGCCGGAGTGTTAATTATATAAAACGAAAGTTTAAATCCGTTGAAATACAACTTTTTTGTTACATTACAATACATGAAGAAATTAAAAAGCTACCTCAATTTATTTCTGATTTGAGTTGTTTTGCACCTTCTCTTTATCGATAGCTAATAACTGATCGTTGTTTCTGCAGGCAGGCGGTTTGTGTTTTGTTGTATATCTTGAAAATTTCTTATTATGGTCGAAATTTAATCCAAAATGTCAGAAGATGAGAACAGTTTGCAGTTTAAGACATACTTATGTGCTGTGAACACGATGTATCTCACTACACCACGACAGTTCTGAACAACATAACAATCAGCTGAAAAGACAGCATGGTTCTTAGCAGAAAGTGCTGGTGGTCGGAAGCAATAGGATTCTGGACACGTAAATTACAAAGTTTGTATTTCGACAACAACGAGTCACTCGATGTTGTCGAAAAAAAAAATTAGTTTTAAGCATGACAGCAGAAGAAGTATTGAAAAAAATGTATTGTATGATGATAGAAATTGTTAGCAAGTTTACATGGGTAAAAAGTGAGTCTAGAATGGTCAAAATCATAGGGAAACACTCGGCAAAGTTATGAAGTATGGTGCTGGTTGGAAACAAGAGTTCTGAAAATGAACAAACCAAGAATTTAAATAAGTAATATGGGGATAAGTCATCTGTGGCTGTTATCCTGCTATAATACACCAGTTTGGTTATAACAAGAGGGTACTACAAAGTTGCCTTCCAATACAGATAGGAGAAATGCACTTTTTAGAATAGTGTCTATAAGGAAGACTGTAGAAAATGGAGGAATGGTATTAGGAGAGCGATTGGAAGCACATGTGACAACTGCAGGGCCGCATTTAAGTACAGGTTACATAGGCTGTAGCCTAGGGGCCCGCACCACAAAGGGGGGCCCGCACCACAAAGAGGGGCCCCTCACCACAACCCTCAACCCTTGCCTGGGCAGGTAGTAGAGCTAAAAAAAAAAAAAAAGAAAAAAAAAAAAAAGAAAGGTGGCCCATAAATTTTTTAGGTCGAATTTCGAATATTTCGAAATTTAAGAATCAGCCACTGCCGACAGGGGGCCCGCACCACATGTATAGCCTAGGGGCCCACAGAGCCTAAATGCGGCCCTGGACAACTGAGAGAAACTAATAAGAGTAAAACTTTATATGAACAGCAAAGATGGGGAGGATAGGTCAAAACACAAATCCATTGAACTGGGTTGGAAAAAGATTGAAGATCCTGCCACATGTGAAATTCTGTTTGAAAAAAAAAATTATAGAAATTTGGTAAAAATTAAAATTAGAGAAATACTGAAATGATATTTTTGAAAATGTAATCCTTCTTGTTTAGACAGATCTATTGTTAATTTTATAAAACGAAAATTTACAGTTTCAGAATCTCTATGATGCTTTGAAAACATTTCTTACTAATAACTTTCCACACAGTATTTAATGTGATCCTTTTTATAACTTAATAGGGAGAATGTGAGAATTTTGTTCCCAATGACGAATTTCTCAAGTTCCCTATGGAGCACAGAACAATCAAAAATTAAATAATTGTAAAAATCTGTACATGGGCCATACCATGCTACATGGTATATAGGTGTTCACCTACAATTCATCACTTGTGGAGCTTACTTTGAGTATATCAAGACTGACGGGAAAGCCGTGGTTTTGAATTAAAAATGAAAACAGATTAGTTTTTTGGAATAAGACTGTTAGCTTGTTGATGGTGTAATATTTAAAATAACTAAAAACAAATGTTTACAGGTAAAATTTTGAGAGTATAAGATTCAAATGTCCTGATTCACATGATCTGGCCTCTTAAGATCACAGCAATTACATAATGGTTTGCAATTGTTTTGGTACAAAATTTTGCCACCAGATGGTTACCAATTTTTATATGTTGGTTCTTATTGGTCAACATAAATCATTGTTGGTAGGTATTCGTTTCTGATAAGCAAAACATACATGAATGATTTTAAATATAATTAATCAACTGACTCTCATATCTTTGACACATGTATGACATTTTTCTTAAGATATTTTTACATATTACTCATATTTTATTTACCAACATCATGAACTAGGCCAACAGATTTTTAAGAAGTCTAACATTGATGCCAGGCAATCAGAAAACCCTAGCTTTATTCCCTATTCAGCTATCACTATATCGGTTTTACATGGCCCTTCCAAATCACTTTAGGCAAATGGTTCCTCTATAAAAATTCATAAACATTTTGCTCTCTATTCCTCCTTAACAACCCTGTCACAGTTCTAGCGATCTAGATCTCAAAGAGCCATAAACACTTATAGGAAAACTGAATAGCAATGAAGAAAGTCAGTGATATTTAAATCTGTAGCCAAGATAAATTAGAATCAAACATTCTTAGATAGGGGTTTTCATTTGCTACAGAAGCTTTAAAGTGGAAATCAAACTGTGGAGCATTTGTAGTTTACTTGCAATATACAAATAAAGGTTCTCCAAAGATAAAAATATAACATAAAAGTAGTAACTTCAGCACATTCAACACAGAGATATGTTGTAGGGAATTTTATACAACAAATTTTCTTGTGTACTTGTAAAAACATAAAATTTGAGAGAGAAAAGTTTGATGTAGGAGTGTGTTTAAAATAAATAGTATAACATAACATAACAAAAAAATGTTATGTCAGGTCAATAGTTAAAAGTCATTTCATGCAGCACTTAAAATATGATTCATCTCACAGGGTAAGTAAACATAACGGTTTACTGACTGGAGGCTTATGGTTTTCCTCCTTGCCGACGTCAAGGTCATTAGAGGATGGAAATGACTGAGGGCAAGGAGCAGGAAGGAATTCAGCTGTATTCTTTTGCAGGAAGCATCCCTCAAAGCAATTTCCTGGAATGATTGGAGAAAATCATGGTAACCTAAATCTGGATGCCAGACGGGTTTTCGAACCTGCGTCCTCCCAAATGCGAGGCCAGAGCATTACCGCTCACCCACCACGCTCAGTGCTACTGACTGGAATTCAAATTGAAGACCTCTAGAACCCCAACCACTCATTAGGTTTCCAGACAATTCTTGTATTCAAGATAAACATCCAGTAATCCAGAGTATTAATTAAATAACATAATTTTAATGTTCGCTGATCATAAAGAACAAGATGTGCATGACCCACATTTCTTATTACACTAACTATATACCACATCCACCACTGATCTCAACAATATCCAAATTTCTGCGCCCTTAACAGAGCATTCAGGCACATTTTAAGTGTTCACGACATACAGCTTTATAGCAGTACAGGAATTAAATACGAAACATCAATGCATTATAGAAAATAGTTGCAAAAGAAATCCACCTGGCCTATTTCATGAAACCATCCTGTTGTTTGTATAGCTAATTTCAGGGAACCGATGAAAATTGAAATATGTGTGACTGCACTTCTCAAATGTTAATCTATTACAACAGAGAATTACAATAATATATCACTGACACAGGTCTATATACTGTGTAAATGATGTGTAAATATGTTTAGTATAGTTCATCTGAGGTGGATCTGGAGTCATTATGATAATACCATCTCAAGTAGAGGCAACATTCTAAAACCAAACTTGTGATGGTTGTTACTAAAAATATTTTGACAATTCAGGCTTGGTATTACAATAAACCATGACAGATCTTTGTATCAAGGGGGGGGGGGAGGACGGAAATCATGTTCTCCAGATCACAGGGCACAGAAATAATGAATTCAATAAATGTGGGGGCCGAATGCATATTTTTTTAAAAAATTTCAGGATATTTCCTTATCATGTTATAGTACATTTCTGATTGGAAAGTACTTTCAAATGTATAAAAAGTTGTAAAATTAAAAAAAAACTAAAAATAGTTATAAAGGTCACTAAAGTGAAATAGAATCCCTAATTTTTAAAACTGGTAGAAAACTAGGAACACATGTACTAGTCACTTGTGATTTTATATAAAACAGAATTTGTCTCTCACTGGAAAGCATGAAAAGTAACTAAACTACAGAACAAAAAATAATATTAATAGTAAGTCTCTCTAGGGACATTATAATCAACTCTGATTCATGTGGTTTTGGGGAACTATTATTATTATTATTATTGTTATTGTAACTGATTATCTCTCAGCACCTTCAAAGTAAGAACAACTGTTAAGAAATGATGTTGATGTGTCCTACAAGAATTAAATTACAATTGTTGGGCATTGTTACCTGGACCAGAAGAGAAACAAAATAAATAAATATTTTTTTCTAAATAATAAGTTATAGTATTTAACTGAATAGTGTTATGCTACCCGTATCAGAATATTTATATATAATGATTAGAACATAAGGAAGGAGAGAAAAAGTAAACCCGTCACTTATTGCAGATGATGGCAGACGAGCTGTGACATATGTATAAAAACAAGCTTGATTTACTTGGTTTATGATTAATTTGGTTTAGACATTAATAATTATTAGAGTAAGACATATGGAAGGCGTACACATCAAGACTTGCTAGTCATATAGCAATTAGTTACAATATGAAAAACGTTTTATTTGTAATCTCTTTTCATTTACAAGATTGACAGCTGTGTGGAATTATAAACATCATCTTTACCTCATTTATAGCAGTATCCTGTTCTTGTGTATTACCATATACTATGAAACAAATAATCCAGCAATGTGTTAAGTTATATCTGAGATATATTAAAAATTCAAGTTTAAAGACTAATCGAGTTCATTTTTGTTTCATGATTTGATTGATACTAAAAAGTTTAAAATCAAGCAATCTCACTGTAGTATCAGCAATATCACAATTTTAAGCTTCATAAAATCTCCAACAATTTAAACAGAGAAAAAACTATGTGCAACAGATATAAATAAGAAACTAATGTTCTCAGACATCCTGCTGTTAATTTCAAAAATCAAAGACACAGACAGAAAATTATACTGATGAAAATAAATGCACTTTGCCCAGACAATAGTTTTTTCCACTATTTAAGTTATATTTTACAATAAACAACCAATACTCTTACTGTTCCCTTAAGTTCATTAATTGTAGCTGTTAGAATATGAATATTACTTCCGTTTTGATAGGTGCAAGTTGTTATTTAATAAAATTCAGGTTATTACTTACAATATAAATGTTCATATTTCCACATAGTCTATAAAAGCACAAGCAAAAAAAAAGTTTTACCACAGAAAGCAATTTTTCTTAAACAAAACACAGATATGTTAATATTAGAAAATGAATTATCAAAAAGTATTTTCTACAGAGAAGTTTTGTGCTGAACCGAAATGTGAACCATATGCGTCACAGAGATAAAAAAAAACTAAAATCTTTCAAACAGTAATGTACACAAGAATGTATAAGACTAATAAGGAAGTGGATTGGATCAAAAATTCAAGGCACTGAAGTGAAATCAATGGAAAACATAATTATTTGTTATGTGAGTTGAACACTGACAGACAAAGCAAACCAATCATTTAACAAAGAAGAAGTAAAGGGGGAGGGAAAGAGTGCGATAGGGGTTACAATGACACAAAGTAGGAAAGTATGACAGGCAAGCAAAGTTTCGACAAATCCCTGAACCTTGTGAAAGAGTAAATGAGATACACAGTACTTCTAATATGGAGTACTAGAATGAAGGTTACTGTACCATTTTTTAAAATTTTTACTGTGTGTTATTGCAACTTTACTGCTTTTAGCTTTGGCAAGTAATTGATTCACTTCTCCATTCTTGATTAAATTCATACTGCGTTATATCACCTTTGTCTTTTCCATTATTTTGAAACATGTGAAAGAATACAGGAAAACTTGAAGCACTGTGGCTGATGTATTTGACACAAGTGCAGTACTGAATTAGGTGTCACAAGAATAACAAACAAGTTCAAGGAGATTTAAGATGTTGTACATAGGTAAAAATGAAGGACAAAGCACAGTGTTGCTAGGTTAGCTAATCCACACAAGATATAGCATCTTCGTGTGCAGGAAGTAATTGGGAATTTATACCCCAAGGTCATGTATCTCTCCTTCTTTATATAAACATGATTATACACAAATTATGGGATTACTGGAGATAGCGATTCTGCCAGGAGTTGTCATCATAATACAGAAGTGGTCAAGACGCCGCTAGAAATTCTTTCCGAAGTACATTTAACGGTTTCATGCTGGTCCAGGCTGTATTACAACCTAATTTCTGCTTGAAAATAATGGTCCAGGCTGTATTACAACGGAATTACTGCTTGAAAATAATACGTTTTGTGACTGACTACAGCAGTATTCCAACGATATTATTGAATGTTGTTGTAGCGCAATCAAAATCTCCAGTAGACCCCAAATTATCATTCTTCATCATCCCTATAGCTCTTTTTACTTGGGCGTGTTGCTAGAGGCTTTTGGTCTTACGTCTATCTTAAATCATTGGATTCAGGAGCTTAGTAAGCAAAGAAAAAGCATTAATTATAAGGAATGTAAGGTCTGCAAAATATCACAATTCCACCGCTACAACAGTCCTCCGCACTGACTAATAACTTCATAAATTTTGTTAGTGGAACACAAGATGCATTATTTTCAAGCAATAATTATGTTGTAATACAACCTCGAACATAATTTTAAGCAGTAATTAGACTGTAATACACCCTGGACCAGCACGATGACATGAGAACTACTTCAGAAAGCATTGTCTTGAATTTTACTGTTGCAGTTTTATGATATTAATTCCTCACTGAATCACAATCTCCAGTAAACCTGGTATTAACAGTAATCATCTCAGCAATTATATGAAGAAATTTCACGAAACCAAAACAAATAGTGATGACCATACAAGGATTTCAACATGAGTAATCTGGAATGAGAATCGGAAATACACAGTCATTGCCATTGATTTATTCCATTCCTGGGTTTTACAGGTTTTGATAAATTAGTAATTAGTAAGCTAACCAGTATTTGTATGGCAGCTAAATCTAATTTTTACATTTTACTGCAAAAATACAATTTTTACAGTATCCATTAGCTACTTTGCAGTGCATTTTCATCTGTAAATTTTGATGGAATGTAGTAATTCATTATTATCTCTGCTTCATACTACTGAGGCACAAGATAGTTCTAAATGTACTGTGTAACTCAGTATTATGTATTTTCTTAATCAATATTACAACTACAACTAAGAAAAGCAGAAACAAATTATATCATTCTAATGCAATACACTTGAGAATGTAAAATTCATACAAAAATTTTGAAATATAATGATATTTCTTTATTGGTCTGGTAAATTAGTATCTGGAAGAAAATGATAATTTATTGATTATATTATTCTGGCAAATAGACTCAAATGAGGCACATATGATTGAACATATGTTAAAAATGGCTTGCAATTTTCCTAGAAGAATTACTCATAATTTTCACGTGAGGATTACTGGAGATCGCAATATCACTAAAACTACTTTTAACCGTGTCATGTGATGATGTCATAATAATGTGGTAGTCAATCACTAGATGTACTATTTTCAAGCACTGGACTAGCACGATACCACTACAATTACTTTCCAAAATAGCATGACATCACATGAACTAGTTTGAAAAGTAGTTTTAGTGATGTCATGCTGGTCCAGGTCATATTGCAACCTAATTTAGTACATCCAGTGATTGAATAACACAGCATTATGACATTATTCCCTCACATGGTGAAATTTGTAATATCATGATCAGTAGACTATGCATGTGTTGTGGGATGTATGCAAAATGACAGGAAATTTACGCAAAGTGGTAGAAATGAAACTATGGCAGTTAAGGAACTAAAAAGCTGCTTCCTTTCCAATTTGATAGCAATAAGAACATCATGACATGCAGCCAAGAAATTTTTTAATATTATCACTCATTGAACATTTGAATAAAAGCATTTCAAATACGTGACCACCAATTCTAAAATAATAAAAAAAAAGTTTGGAAGAATTAGGCTAATATTTTCTCAAAAAGTATTTTTTTTTTAAATGATGCAATGTATAAAATAGATTTAGTGCAGCCATAGTAATATTGTGGCCATCATAAGCATACAATAATTTCACCTCGCCAACTATAGGTATGGATATCATTTGTCTAAAAACAAGTTATAATGACCAATATATGGGTTTAACCATATTCTGTTACAGATATGCAAACAACAAAACTGCAATAAACATGATGCACACAGTAAGTGTATACAAAAATATCGTGTAAAAGTAAAGTATTTCTCTATAAACAAAATTTGGGTAATATCAAGATGGGGATACCGCTGCGACCTAGTGTAGTAAACACACAGATCACATGGTGCATATGACATTATTGTGACGTATTCAGTCTGCACGCACCAACACAGTATAGATATGATATGAAAATTGGATATCTGCAATATCGTGAGCTATGTTTATGTTTCACTTTGGTTCAGGCTGCATTACGACCGAAACGCATATTTATAAAATATGATTTCGTCAGTGGTCTTTTGAGTTTATGTTGTAATGCAGCCTGGACTGTACCTCACAATGATGTCATATATACCACTCGATCTGTGTGTTTACTACGCGAGGCTGCAGTGGTATCCCCATTTTGATATTACCCCAAAATTTTTCAACATCCTCAGTGGATAATATATCAAGCTATTTTTAAAGGCAGAGAGAATGTTAACTCTACAGTCAATTTTGTGTTTCATTATTTACATAAAACACTGTCTTGTAATTTCTCATAAAACAACAGCTCAAACTATATGGTACAATGGTACTCTACTTCTAAAGAGAAGTATGTATATTATCTCCTGATGATATGTGTTGTTTTGCAAACATGAATTTTTAGCAAAATTAAAAGTATAACAGTTCTTAAAATAACGTAAGGAAAGTAATGTAACATACTATTCACCTGACTGAAAGTAGACGGAGGCTATAGTCGATGTCAGCGAAGTGGTATTGTTTCTTCTTGCTTCCATGCAATAAAACAAAAAAATTATCACTATAAAACTTGATACGACTTGTTGCATAAACTTCTCATCGAACAGTTGCTGCTGATTTTCACTTCTACATTCACAAGAATCTTATACGAAGCACTAAGAAACGAGTCACAAAATCTTGTAATCATAATAGGTTATGTACAAGAATCGCGATTCTTAAACGTAAATTAGGAACTGACTATGAAAAACAAGGAACGTAACACTTGATTACTGATCACCAACACACTTTGACAGAATTTAAGTAATGCAGGTGTAAGCCAACATTTCGTACTTTCATATTAATAGCAACCTTTTAAACTTGTTTACATTTATATCACAATCAGTTCTAAGCAAATAAAACCGCTGGTACAAAATCTCTACATATTCTTGTAAGCAAAACATATGCCTTTTGTTTACTTCTTGAGATGTCGCGCGCTTCGCACGTCAAGTTTAATTTAGTATTACGTGTTTTATCAGTGCGACCAACATGATTCACAACCCCTTCCTTGTAGATGAAAGCGTAATTGTCAATGATTTTGTTGGTACCTCCTGTATGATTCGCCGCTATTATCTTACCGCCAAAACTCAAAATCTATTTTTCTGCAACGTGTTAAGCAACAACAAAAATTGTTCTCTCACACGTTCACTGAGTGTATTAATAATGGGAGTTTTATCACATTCCGAGTGTTAAAGTTGAAACATTCATGTTATTCACAATAATAAAAAATATGCATTGTATTTTCTCACGTTTGACATAATCTATATGAATCAGTATTTTGTTTAGTTTATTTCACATTGTAGCTTCTATTTGATAATTTCAGATTTTGGTTGAAGGGGAACGGAAAAAAGGAAATCTGCAGAAGTGAACTTTGGTCAATCCCCTGCTAGAGTATGTTGGATGATATGGGACCCAAACAGTGGCGGATCCAGGATTTTGGTTTGGGAGGAGCTAGAATGGATTTTTTTTTTTGGGGGGGGGAGGGGCTTGAGTGGATTTCGTTTGGGGGGGGGTTAGAGTCTAGGCTATATAGTCATGCCACCCTTAAGTAATCAGTAGAGCTAAAAAAATGGTCTCCAAAATTACTATATCAGGGATGGACCTAAATACTTTTTTGGGGGGGAGGGGACTTGAGCCCCCTTAGCCCCTCTCCTCCCCTGGATCCAAACGATAGGTATCAAATACAATACATTCATTTCCCATAGATCCCAAAATAAGAGACTGGCTCCGTGGGAAGTGGTAAGTTGTCAATAAACAATTGAATAACAAAATATATAAATACACCAGAAGATGCACAGTAACAGCATACCTGATCTGGGTTATCCATGGTTTTCCAAGATCGCTCCAGGCGAATGCCGTGATGGTTCCTAAAAATAGCCCATTGGTGTCTCCTGTCGTATCTCGTATATCCTTTTCTATACAAATGGTTACACATTAGAATTGGTGAAATGCACCCTCCGCCACCCACTTTTAGTGAATCGCGGAGTAATAATAATAATAAATGGTTCATCAATTATGTCAACTACATTGACACAAACTAAAGGCAATCGTTTTGTAGATACCTTAGAAATAAATTCAAAATCTTTTAATTTATTCCTGAATTTAATCGTATCTTCTGTTAGACGACTAAGATTTGTTGGGAGCTTATTGAAGATATATATACCTGAATATCGGACTCCTTTTTGAACAATTGACAATTACTTGTAATCCTTACGAAGATAATTTTTGCTTCTAGTGTCTTAATTGTGTACGATAAAATTTGATACAATTTTTTCCAAAAAGAGTGTAATTTTTGTCTACAAAGGACATTAATGTGTAAATATACTCGGCAGTCA
Organism: Vandiemenella viatica; assembly: GCA_031002005.1. Taxonomy (NCBI): domain Eukaryota; kingdom Metazoa; phylum Arthropoda; class Insecta; order Orthoptera; family Morabidae; genus Vandiemenella; species Vandiemenella viatica. The sequence goes on along the minus strand of CM061914.1, from coordinate 56,534,737 downwards.
ATATTGAAATCTCTAACTAATCACCTTCTGTTGTAATTGTACGTACAAATGTGGCTGCACCCAATCACTTCAGTAAGTCAGAGACATACTGCGCAAAGGTGGGCAGTAAGATATGTTTGTGGAAATTATCAAATGATGCACTCAATCACTGAAATAATAGAAGAGCCGGGTTAGGAATCATTGTGGGATAGATGAGTGGTGAAGAGCATTGTGAGCAAGTCCAAGACATAAACTGGCAATGAGGAAACATGTGGAAAGAAAGAGCCGATCATGATAATAAATTACAATTTATTTCAGGCATAAGGGAGTGGGAAAGTTTCCATTTGTAATTAGGGGAATCATCTCAAACAAGGTATCGATAGAGGTGATGAACAATGTACTTCAGACGCTAAAGGATTTTAAAATCATAGATGTATATGTATCATAAGCAGACACGTAGAGAAATTAAGACTGGGCATGATCCCCATTGCAATTCATTATGCAATAATCTTTTTGTTCCAGGAAGAAATATAATTTTATGACCCATTTTAAAAACTTTCATAAAATTAAGATTCTTAGGAAAACACTTAAATATTCCACGCTTGTTGTTTCATTACTGTGCGTTTTTGTGGAAGTTCATCCTAAGCAGGATCATAATTTGATAAGATTTTAGGGAAAGCGGTATGAGGTTGGAAGAGTATGATGTTGAAATAGCATTGGGCTCCTCTTTTAATTTTATGTAGAAGGCTTCAAGTTTTCTTGTGAACCACTTCGTCTCAAAAAGATCGTCACTAACTTTATTGACAGTTGATAATTCAATGACATACAAAGTTTTGCCTCCACTTCCAAAAAAATCCCCTCATGTAAAGTGATGACAAGTCATTATTCATTTCCACTTGCCCCGAACGTATACAGGCTACGCAAGACGCTATTCATCCTCTCCCCCTTCCAATCCGAACCCACCCATCCGATAAATAATCTGACCCTTTTACTCAGCCCGCTTCAGTTTGCAGAGATGGATCATTGAGTGTCGCTGTTCTCGTCGATATACCAGTTGAACAAAATCGAAATAAAACTCTGACAATTCGATTGTCAACTAAATAGGGATTTGGTGTTGTAAAAAAATTGGACTCAATATAATCAAGTTAACATACCATGAATGTGGAGTGTTAATCCAGGTATTGAACATAGCGTACGACTTATTCAGCAATAACTGCCACTGCGCCCAGATAGAAGTATGATTCAGGTGAAAAATACACGTTTTTTACCACAATGCAGATCCTCAGGTGATGTTTTCTTCAACTAATCACCATGGCTGAACTTACGTATCTGTTGTTGAGCCTTGGGTAACCGGCGCTTTAGCCATCAAATGACGTAGTGTCACCAATCTACAAGATGCTATAACGAGTTTGTGGACATGTTGCTTCATAAAGTGCTGCGCGAGTGTCGTGTGGCCAATTGACTTGCACATTCACAATATTCTAACTTAATTGACATATAATCCCATTTCATCACTGGACTATTCACTGTTAAGACTGCATACAAAAAAATGATAAGTATATGACGATCTTGATTGTATAGCTATTAACAATTTTGGGTCGAATCTCTGAATATGTTGTTTGTGTTTCGACCAGTATGTACTCGTAATTATTTATAAATAACAACATATTATATTTTATGTAATTTTAACACAATAATGGTAAATTAAAACTAATTTTCATTGCCAAATATAGCATCTTAAAATATATACCTTTGCAAAGTTCCATCAAATTGTTTTTCTTGAGTTTTTAGTGAAGGAGGTCATCTTAAATCTTGAAGCAGACATTTCTTCAGATAATTTTATGGAACCATCGAGTCCGCTCCTGACCTTTTACGCATATAATGGCATCATGTTGATTGGTAATACCATGTAAAATATTACATAGTCTACGGAAGTTTACACCAGTAACGATCTAAGGTAGTTAGTCCATGGTAATTATGCGCCTGCTTTCTAACTGTTGAATCATTACTTCCATCCATGGTTTCCCAAATCATTCCAGGCAAATGCCGGGATGTTTCCTTCAAAAGGCCATGGCCGAATGCCTTCCCATTCTTTGCCCCCCCCCCCCCCCAATCCTTTCCCGTCTCTAAAGACCTCGCTGTTAAGAGACATTAAGCAGTTAAAAAAAATTATCTAATCATTTTAAACACGCGACAACCTAATTGAAAACAAAACCGCCACCTATCGTCTTGAATTCCTTTTCGTCCATGAAGATTTTTGTTATGATCGGTGCTACTGTCACAGCACCTCTAGTGTACGTTCAGTGTTGACCCGCGAACAGGTGGATAGTCGAAGTCACGTAGGAAGGGTTTTGAGCTCACCTATTTGCAGTGATCTCACCTGGCCCAGTCGGGAACGCCATAAAGCCTAGCAGCCGTACGGTTCGACAGCTGGTCGCATCCTCCTCTTCATGTACTTGTGTATCTGGTGGCCCCGGTTCGAGTCCACATTAAGATAGAACTAATAGGTTGTGGGGAGCTCCTTCGCGGATTGATACAGAGACGGAATAACTGGTTTATTTTTTACAGGTTGCTCTACACGGACGATAACGGACCAAGACGTGGCGTACGGTGAGATGGTTAAATCTACCTGCAGAGGCCACTGGCTTGTAGGAGAGGGGGCGGAAAGCAGGGCGAGGTGTCACGGCTGTCGCTGGCGATCGAATAACTAAGTATGGATTGATTGTTCTAAGGTAACCTCAGTTGTGGCGTCACCCACCTGTTTCGGCACTTCGTTGGTCACAGACTCGGCTGGCCCAGTACATAGCAAATTCCTCAGGCCGTTGCCCGAACTCAATACCGAGATCGGCACATTCCAGACATGCGCAGCGGTCAGGTCATACTTTGGCAAAGTTACTGCTTCAAACTATGGCATCTAAATATTGTTTAAAAATGACATTTATACTCCATTATTTTATATTATTTTCTACAGAACACAATCGTGCCTTATCAGACACTATGCGGACATATAGGCAAGGAAATTGTCACTTTTTTCAAATTCCAAATGACACTGAACTACGGCTAAAATGCAGACGCGTCAAAATCGTCACACTTTAGTAGCGGTGAAACCTGCTTTCATTCATAGTAAGACTTTTGGAATTTTGTATACTTCTTAAAGTTTGTATTCCAGATGTTCTGGAAAGATCCATCAGTTAGGTACATGTTGACTTTAGTGAGATTGCTGTGGTCAAACTCGCAAGCAGAAGTTTTCTCCTTGTGTTACCTGTTTTTATGTGATACCAGAATCTATTAATCTACGAGTAATACCGAGGTTTCTTTTGTTCTGATCATGTCTTTAAGGAACAAATTTGTTTCTTACTTATAGAAAATAACGAATATTCCAGTGGAACCCAACGTCTGAAAATAATACGCAGTGGCTTTACAATTTTAAACAAAGCTAGTTTCTCTCTTTCTCCCCTATGCGCATACGACATCCTTCAAGCGAGTTTGCTGATTTACCCTTTTCAGGATTTTGATTGGCGTGTATATGAATTACTAACATTTTTAGGTCTTTGAAAACCTCAAAAGCAAATTCATTGGCATACATAAATTGAAGTAGTTGTTTCCTAACTCACGTTCACCTGATTCTGCATTATGCAACACGCCAAGCTTTGGTCACTTGAAATAAACACCTTCTTTGTGCTTGTGATATCAACGATTGTGTTTTTGTTGAGTTCAGTTACATTGATTTCATACTGAATTTCCTCAAACAGAGGCGCGATTGCATCGTATGTAAGATGTGAATTTGAATTACCTGTTCCATTTTGTTTGACGAATCTTCCTTTGGTATGCAGTAGTTTTCGCATGGCAGAGGGAATTATCTTGTTTCTGAATAGGTATCCGAGTCTCGTCAATGTTATTACAGGCATGCGGCTGATGACTCAAATACTGTTTTTGTGCTTCACAGACTCGCAATATTCAACACCAGTAGTTATATTGAGTACCTCAACCATTTCTTACGATATAGCCTGACCACTGTTCCATTTCTTACTTTATAAACTAACCATCGTGGGAAGAGCACGTTAACAGTTGTTAGTAATTCCACAGTCAGTTCGCGACTGATAATTCTTTGGGTTAACCACTCAACTCCATATAAGTAGTTTCCACTTTACCGTCCTGGTAAACAACTCTAATGAGGATATTAATGATCGTTTTCACCGTGATTGGAAGATAAAAGACTTTGGCGGGTACTTCTACAATCTTGTAGACTGCTAGTACTATTAAAAAAGAAGAAGAAGAAAAAAAAACCTCTATGACTTTCTTCACACGAAGCAATTCAAAAGAGATGGAACTTGGTTGGTGACTGGAGTTACTAAACTAGTTAGTAACTGGTTGGTGACGCGGCTCCACACACGAGGCAACTCAAAAGAGGCTGAAATCACTGGCTTCTTATGCGCAATTATGGATAGGGTACAATTCTGGTGCTTCCAGAAGTGTTTCAGAACACAAGAATCGTGATTCTTCCACAGATTACCTCCTATCCTGCTTTACAGGGCAGCCAAGCCTCTGACCTCCACGTTCTGTGATGTGGCGTGGGTGTCCATCACATTGTAGTCTACTCGTGGTTTCACCGTCCTTCAAACACTTTACACAGATTCTTACTACAGTAGCACGCGAACAGCCGACCAGCCACTCCGTTTCTGAGATGCTCATTCCCAGACGCCGTGCCCACAAATCGCTGGCCCGTAATTTGAGGGAATTTCGTGACTTGTGGGTAGAAGTTTGGTGTCAGATACCTCTGAAGGCCTAACAGGGATTTGTAGAATTCATGCTACGCCAATCGCTTCTGTATTTCGTTCAGAAGGTGGACCAATATGCTAGTATGAAGGTGGTCATAGTGTTTTGACTGATCAGTGTATTCTGATGTACAGGTGGCAAGTCGAAGTTTCCTCTTGCATCAAGAACTTGCATCCTGCTCTTGGTCTACCGGAACTGACTATAGGTATAACCTCAGCACTTTAAGTAGGTATATGCAACGCAAAATTTTGTTGCCCATACATTACTTTGCTAGTTAATTTTTTTTTAATTTAGCAGTTGATCTGGTATAAACAACAGTGATCATGAGTGATTTGTTGCGATTGCATTACGTGTGATCCGGGCTGCAAAGATATAACAATCGAATGGGAATGAAAAGTCATTTGCATTTATTACACATTTTCAAGCCATTAACCTTGGAAATTAATGCACAGTTACGGAATAAATTGATTTGCATTCAAAAGAACATGAGACTCTATTAAGTCGAGTTAAACACGTGATTGAAGGGCAGAAACTAAAGCTTCATCGACAATCAACGACAGCAGGTGAACATCCGTGTGAAGGTAACTTCAATATTCATCTCTGCTGATTGAAAGCCAAGTCTCTCTTGCCGGCCAACGATTCAGTCACCTCCCGGCGTTTTGCCGCTAAAGAGGAGGAAATCACCAGTTCCAATTCCCACAGTTTCTCAACACAGTTTATTGGGCCACAAGATTTTACAAAGGTAAAGAAGACATTTCAAAAACTATCTTGTAAACATTGTCTGATAGTTATATGTACGTCTGCTCTGCTGGGAATTACAGCTACGATCACGTTTTAAACCGTTGGCTCGCATTCGGGAGGACGGGGGTTCGAATCCCCGTCCGGGCATCCAGATTTGGGTTTTCTATGGTTTCCCAAATCACTCCAGGTAAATGCCGGGATGCTTCCTTCAAAGGCCATGGCCGAATTCTTTCCCATTTCTTGCCCCCCACCCTTCCCGTCTCTAAAGACCTCGCTGTTAGAGAGACGTTAAGCAGATAAAAAAAATTAAACCGTTGGCGAGATGTCGCCTTCTTCTCTCTAATCCTGGAAAAATGCTCGAAGGTACCCACAAGAAGCCCTATTTTCGCATTGTTGGGTCCAAAGTGACGTACTGGTGTAGGAAAGTACCGAGAAATTCATTATATTATCATATATCCTGTTGGGATACATAAAGGGCTACAGTTGTCACTTAGAAAAGAACCCTCCTCTCATAATTACAGGGGTGATTCAAGCCTACGTTAAAAATCGTTGACGGTTTTTCCCTTCAGTGTTTTTCCATACCAGATATTTACACTTTTTTTCGGGCGACTGACTCTACTGTATCAATCGTGTCGAATATTCTTGCTTGCTGATGAGTATATTCATTATAATTAAAATACTGTTAGTTTTTCTTATTTGGTCTAAGTTAACTTCAATCTGTGTGCCTTATCAAATTACGAAAACTGTCGCATCAGAGGTCAGTATTTTTAGGAATCGGTGTTGTACACATCTGACTATTTGACAGAGATAATTACTGTATGACGCTTTACGAATTCATCGGTTGATCTCTTTTCAAGGCACTGGGAATATTTTATTTTGTTCTAATCATGTTAAAACGAATATCACTCATGGTTAGAGTAATTCTCATTTGGGTATTTTGCAATAAATTTTATGGTTAGTATTACATTGTTAATTACCAGTTGAAAGATAACGCCAATGCAACTGCTAAATTCATTTATTGTTGCGTCGTACGCGTTTCACCTCTCATCGAGGCATCATCAGCGACGAATCTGTGTTACAGTTTATATATACAGTTTTATATGCATTTTTATCATATTATTATGTAATTATGAGCATGGGATATTTTTATAGCTATTAGTTAGTTACTATTTACATTTGTTAATATGGTATGCAGCTGCGCATCTCCGTTTCCTTATACAAAGCATGTTTTGCCTGTATCCTATTTACACTATTGTGCGTTTTCATCGTTCTGTCGTCTGTTGGGGCCAGCTGGTTATTCGCTCTCCTCGTGTTTGACGTCATTGATTCCAGTTCGATCCACTTGAAGGTGACTCCTTCTGTCAACATGTAAGCATTACGTGGGGGAACAAACAACCTTACACCGAGCGTGGTGGTGTAACGGATAGCGTTTCTGGCCTCGCATTCGGGAGGACGGCGGTTCGAATCCCCGTCCGGGCATCCAGATTTGGGTTTTCCATGGTTTCCCCAAATCACTCCAGGTGAATGCCGGGATGCTTCCTTCAAAAGGCCATGGCCGAATTCCTTCCCATTCCTTGCCCCCATCCTTTCCCGTCTCTAAAAGACCACGTTGTTAAAAAGGGACGTTAAACTGTTTTAAAAAAAAAAAAAAACAACCTTACGCTGAATTTGCATCAGTGAAACCTGGTCTGTCCTCTGCTTAGCACTCAAAAATATGACATTAACTAAAATATCATATTTTTCCATAATAAAGCCTTAAGGTGAAAAAGGACACTCACACTTACACTTTTATTTTTGTTTACTTCACCACTCTTGTGTTGCCAACCTCTCCACGTACCACGGTAGCTAACACCAACTACAAGACCCTCAGAAAACTCATTTACTTAATCTTTAGACTCTTTTTTATACGAACTGGAAATGAATAGACTATTGCAGGAACAATGCTGTCCTGTCCTCATCCTGGAAATGCCACATTTTGCCATGTCATTGAAATATTCGTTGCTTTTAAAAAATTGGACTTTATATTCTCCTATAGCCGTATGTAGTACGAATACGGTATCTAAATTTATAGTATTCTGCCCTCGGACCATCTGAACCATCAACACTACTGTACGGTATTGTGGTGCTAATAGACTTTTTTTTTATATCAAACGTATGAACTGTGACAGAGTGGTTATGGATAGTTTTGGATTCACGGTGTGGAAGTTAGCTCCGTACTGAGGGTGTGTCACAGACGGGACAATGCAGCGGAAGACAGCAGGCGCGAGGAAGTGTTTAGGCGGGGCGCAGAGTGGTGCTCGAGGAAGCTGTAACGCCGTCCCCTCGCCGGCCTGCCCTGCCCGGCGCGGCATTAAGGGATTGCGACTTTCGCGCAATTTGCCACAACATGTCACGTCGAGATCGGAATTGGCCAGAGGGGCCCGTCTGGCCCCCCAATCTAGTTAAGACCCCGATTCGTTTCTGTTGTTATTGATTCGTAGGGCTGGGTTGACACAGTGTGCTTAGCGGCGACTACACGCGTAGGCAGGTCTAAATGACACTGAATGGAAATCCAACCTAACCCATTTTTACAACGAATTTCATTACTCTCCCTTACTTTCTTTTTTCTTATGGCTTTGCACCTCGTCGACGACGAGGTCATTAGGGGCGGGAAAGGACTGAAGAACGGCAAGGTATTCGGACATGGCCTGTTGAGGTAACCATCTCGGCATTCACCTGGAGCGATTTGCGGAAACCATCGGAAACATAAATCTAGATGACCGGATGAGGATTCGAACACACGTGCTCCCCAATGCGAGGCCAGAACGTTACCACTGTCCCACCACCTTCGATACACTCCCTTGATTTTTTTTATTTTTTTTTTTTATTTTATTTTTATTTTGATTTTTTTGACACTGAATGAGGCTTAGTCTTGATACTCAGAAATTTAGATTAGTAGTGGGTTATGCACTGAATGGAATCATCTTGAGTGGTGTAAAAGGTGTACAATTTGATACTTGCGATGGACTGTGTATCTAATGCAAATCCGCAAGATGCCTCTCTGAAGAGACCGCCAGACAAGAGTAATTGGTAACTGTGTCAGTGATGTTCTACATTAAACCTTGACGAATCACTCACCGGAATACTACCTGCAGAACTAGTAGCTTCTGCCTGAGGACTTCCAACCCATTTTGCACCACAAGTTTTACCCAGATCATGTTTCTAGTTCACCCCATACAGTATTTATTTCATACTAGCAGTTTTCCCTGCTTCTCCCGTGCGCATCTTGGTGTACGTGGTAATGTTTTTAACCTTTATTTCTCTTCTAGTAACAAATTATAAACGTTTGTAACTTCGTATTCTTGTAACTTTTACCGTAAATTAAATCCCATAATATCGGTACTCTTATTTGATTATTAACCTTTGATGTAGGGGTTGCATTTAAGTTTTCCGTGTACTTTCTATATTTAAGTAATCTGAAGGAATAAATAACCAAAGTTATGAAGTCAAAAAATAATATTAACGGAATCCAACGCGTGGAGTATTTATGTGAGTTGTATTGTGGTGGTTTTAGTAAAAATATCATCTTCACACTTCCAAAGAAAGCTCAAGCCGAAGAATGTGAGAATTATCGCACCATTAGTATAACATCACATGGTTCAAAATTATAGACCAGAATAATATACAAAAGGATGGAAAGGGTAGTAAAAGAGAGAGTAGGTGAAGATCAGTTTTGGTTTAGGAAAAATCGTGGTACAAGGGAAGCAATTTTGTCTTTAAGATTAATACTTGAAGGGTGGATCAAGAAAACAAAGATACTTTTATGGCATTTGTTGATTTAGAAAAAGCTTTTGATAATGTTAGGGGGGACAAGATGTTAAAACTTTTAAAGAAGTCAGGTCTAAAGTATCGAGATAGAAGAATACTCTTTTAGACTATATAAGAATCAAGTGGCTATAATAAAAGTAGAGAATCACGAGAGACATGCATCAGTTAAAAAGGGTGTGAGACAAGGCTGTAATCTATCCCCGTTAATATTCAACTTGTATGTAGAAGAAGCAATGATGAATGTCAAAGAAAAATTTCTATGTGGCGTAACTGTCCAGGGAGAAAAAAATCAGTATGCTACAATTTTCTGATGACATTGTCCTGTTAGCAGAGAGGACTGAGGATATTGAGAAGTAACTGAATGGCATGAACAAATACTGAAGGAAGATTTTGGACTGAATATAAATCAAAGTAAGACTAAAGTGATGATATGTAGCAGAAATGATACCAATACAAGTAAGTAGATTAAATATAAAAATAGGATCGGATGCAATGGGAGAAGTAAGTGAATTCCGTTACTTGGGAAGCAAAATTACAACCGATGGCCGAAGCAGGAATGATTTTAAAAGCAGAATAGCACCAGCAGAAAGAGCCTTCATGAAAAATATTGATCTAGGAAATAGATTTTAAAACTCTATGTATGGAGCACAGCACTTTATGGTAGCGAAACATGGACTTTCGGAATACCGGAAAGAAGGAAAATTGAAGCATTTGAAATGTGGTATTTCAGAAGAATGCTGAAAATTAAGTGGACAGACAAAGTAAGAAATGGACGAGTTTTGGAAACGATGGGTGAGGAAAGAAGTTTGTGGAAGAAGCTTACAGAAAGAAGAGACAGGCTGGTAGGTCATATTTTGAGACATGCTGGATTGGTTAATTTGTTAGTGGAGGGAAGTCGAAGGTAAGAACTGTATATGAAGACAGAGATTAGAATATATGAAGCAGATAATCAGATAATTGAGGTCGTGAGTTGTTTGGGGTATGTAGAATGAAGAGGTTAGCACAGGATAGGAAGGGATGAAGGAGTCCATCAAACCAGTCGAAAGACTGACGTCACGCAAAAAAAAAAAAGTGGTGGTTATCTCGTCAAAGAGTGTTTACTTGAGACGCAGTGATTCTTGGCGTCTACCTGTTCAGGTGCTAACGAATTATCATTTCTTGTTTCATTCCATGGTAATGTATAATCATAAAATATACCACAAATTTTAAGCTAGACTTTAAGCTTTCAAACTGTAAAAGTTCCATCCAAGATTGCTTGGTAGCTCTTGCATGATGCCTGCAAAAAGTGACTGACAGACAGTCAGCTTACAAATTTGTAATAGTACAAGTTAGCGGAGCGCCTTAACAGTGGAGTAGTATGTTATAGCACAAAGACGTCGCGTCATACGAACTGTAAATGTGGTTTTTGGTGTGTCCTTCAGGTATCTTTTCCATTGTTTCGTGGAGCTAAAAATGAGAATTATTGCAAGGTATTAATTCCGCAATAGGTAACCCGCACTATGGATTTTGAGGGTATGGAATCCGCTGAAGAGGATCGAGAACCAAGTTATCTGGTTGAGGAGTTGAACTGCGTGAAGTTTGATCGAAATCGGTGGAATGATGTGGATTTGTAGGCTTTTTGTGTATTGTTTTGTTCACTCTCCGGAATTAGAAAGATAGCAGATTCATCTATTTAGAATTTCAAAGGCTAGTTACAAGCAACAGGACATATACACTAGCAAGACAAAATTCAAAGCATAAGCGCCTTTTCAAAATAAGTTTAGGCTAAATATAAGAATAACACGAGATGTCGTTGATGTGGCAAGCAAATATTTCTGCTTAGGAAGTAAAATTTTAATTGATTCCTGAAGCTGAATAATGTTGACAGCAAAGCAGTGCTAGCGAAGAAACCATTCTTTATAAAGATATATCTTTTTGATTAAGCCGCAGACCTAGGACTTGAAAAAACTTTTTACAACTGTATCTATGGATCTCACACTAATGGAATTAGGCTTCGACCTTAGAGCAACAAGAAATGAAGAAAATTGAAACATTCATAATGTGGATATTCAGAAGAATTTTGCCAATTAAGCGAATAGACTAAGCAGGAAATTACAGAAGAAAAATACGATAGAAATGAGACCTAGTAAGTAAGGTCACATTTTAAAACTTGCTGGATTGCTTAGTAGAACGATTAATCGTAAAGAAGGACTGTAGAGAAAAACGAAGGTTAGAATACAATAGATGAAGCAGACAATTAAAAAGGTGGATCGTGGTGGGTGGATGGAAATGAACATTAGCCAAGCATAGAAGAAGTTTAGTATTAGATTAAACTAGTCTAAACACTGATTGCAAAAAAAAAAAAAAAAAAAAAAAAAAATAATAATAATAATAATAATATCGTCAAAAGTAATCGCTCAGTTACTCTAAACCTCGTGCATCATCGACAAGTACCACAGATACGCCAAAATCTGCAGTGCATATTAATATTGTAATAATGTTATGCTGTTAGGAACTCGTCCCGCTGGTTCAAGCTTTTGTGGTGTCCAGCGCCTGGAAAGGGCCCTGGTGATGGGAAGGAAAATTCTCCATCGTGATGTGACCAGCAGGGTAATAGAGTAGAGGTGCTGGTGCGCTATTCATAATCACCAGATTGTGCATCAGAGTTCAGAGCTGAATTTCAAACCTCTTAGCAGAGGTGTGGACATATTGCAAATATCAGTACTGATACCTCCCTTGGTCGGGGACATTAAACTCGGTGGCCTCACAGGTTGTCTTTAGAAAGTGTATGCCTGAAAGGGCCGTAAATGATTTTCATCCGCTCCATTGTTCGTCATTCATAAAAACGAAAACAAATAGAACAATAATCATCAAAGTCATCTACGAGGTGTGTACAAAAAGAAACAGAACTTCTGCTGTAATTGCTTTATTGCTATTCATACTAACTTTTACACACTGTCTCATTCAAAGTACTGTCCTTCACTATCAATACACCGTTTCCTTCGTTTTTTCAAGTTTTGGAACGCCTCCTGGAATCCAATTTCTCCGATGGCGCGCAGTTCTCACGTCGCATTGTCTTGAATTTCTTCTATGGTCTGGAAACGACGTGCTTTCAAAGTAATTTTCAGTTTTGAGAAGAGAAAAAAGTCTGCCGGAGTCAAGTCTGGAGAATAGGGTGGTTGAGGGACAACGGGATTGCGATGTTTTGACAGATAATTCGTGACAAACAACGATGCGTGAGCGGGTGCGTTGTCATAGTGCAACATCCATGACTGATTCTCCCACAGTTCAGGCCTTTTCCTACGCACAGCATCTCTCAATAGTGTCCGAATTTTATGGTAGACTTACTTGTTTACCGCTTTAGGGTAGGCCCGAATGGGCTGGCATCGGGTTTTACGCTCTCCCATCTTCATCTCCAATTTAATACAACACACACCTATACACAACACTCTATAGTCTATACTAAACTCTCACAGTCATACACAGCTGCAATAATACATACGAACACACACTGGGGAAGAAAACAGAAAAACACCCCAGTTCATCTTCCCAAGATAGTACTCATGGAGGGGTACGTTCTCCAGGGTAACCGCCAGCGCCCGGATCGGTTATGGCATCATAAAGGCGCGATCCCATGGCGCGTGGTGGGCAGTACGCGCCTTTCATCTTTTACCGCCTGGCAGTGGGTCGAGTGCGCCGTCCCTGCTAGCATATGCAGCAAAGATGAATGGCGTTCTCTACCACGCGCCGTGAGATGCGCCGAGGGAACGGAGCTTAAGATGGAGAACTATGTTGAACAAGACACACAGTAGAGGTGTAGCGTATTTTGGGATGATGGGGTACCCACATTATGGGTGGAAATACGGAAATTTGTGTCACAATGGAGGAAAGGTAGATTTATCTGTAGAAATTAGTACAGAACACAGTAAATGATAGGCCTATTTAAAGAACCTGTTCCGCGAGTCAGTGGAGGGTATAAAAAGGATAAAGAGAGTGAAAGATATCAATATTGGCTTATTAACAGGGCTAGTATATGGAAGGGAAGGTTGGACTGCGAGCAAAAGTTAGATTTGATTCTATACGTAAACTGTATGGATCGTTTTTGATTTGTAGATAAGGAAGTAAGAGCCTGCTGAATAATTTGTACTAAGCGTGATAGGTGAGCGGTAACGCTCTGGCCTCTCATTCGGGAGGACGAGGGTTTGAATCCCTGCCCCGCTTTACAGCTTTGGGATCTCCATGGCTTCCCCAAATCACTCCTGGCGAATGCCGGAATGTTTCCTTCAAAACACCATAGCCGAGTTCCTCCCCGTTAATAGCCCCCTTTTCTTTTCACGTCTCTAATGACTTCGTCATCGACGAGGCGTAAAGCCCGAAAAATAATAATAATAATAAAAAACCAGTGAAGTAATTTAGAGTATATATGTGCGCAAAGTTGGGGTGAAATTGTAGATTGTTTGATACCGGGGAACATGCTCCATCACCAAAATAATAATAGTATCTATATTATAAGAAAAGTACGTTACAATAAGCATCCATAACTTAACGAAATCGCAGTCCATAGAAAGTGTTTCTCCGATTATTTACTGTAAAAAGCTACACAAGAATTTATCGACTGCTTTACACTTAAAAGGAGCAGATATGAGAGAAAAAACAGCACTCTATTTCGCAGGCCAGCATCAAGAACCGAACTAAACTAAGTAATTGGATTGATACCATACAGTAACATTCAGCTCGCAGAGGAGGCGACCACTGTGGATTCTCATCTACTCAAATAATTTTAGAGAAAGAAAACACCCCTATCAAACGCAAGCATTTTATCAAGAAATCCTGCAGAGGATATGGAGTGAAAAAACGTTGTCTGTTTCGCCCGGCTCGTTTAACGCCCAAGTTGCACGTTGGACGTTGTTTATTCCTCTCAAAGTCGTGACGTGCAGTTGGTTGGAGGGGGCGGGTGTCCGTTTAATACATTTAGCAGCCCTATTGTACATATGACGTGTTGCCAACGCCTGCTGGGGTATGGGGTCCCACGCTAGCTGGTAGTCACACGAAATTTATTAGTAGAAATTTTCCCAACCATTTAACGCAGATATGTGTTGGTCATGTAATATGGATGGCTACGGTTCCGCCAAATTACAGCTTATTTTATTGTCGTCCCCCTCCCTCGGTGGCATTTTTTTTTTCCTTTCTCCCCCAGCCGGGGTGCGGGTGACAGTTCCTTACAAGTCGCCGCACGAGGCTCTTTTCTTTCTTTCTCCTTCTCTCTCTCTCTCTTGCCCTTCCTCTTTGTGTGCAGTTTCCCCCTCGCGACGTCTCCCTAGCCCCACCGCTTGGCAGCGCTACCACCGCCGCCGCCGGTGATTTAGTTGCGGCATGCTCCGCTAGTTGCAGCACCGGCGCCGGAAGTTTTACGCAGCCGCGCGCGAAGCTAGCGCCGCCACAACGGCGGGGGGCGCGCGATGAATGATGGTCGAGCGGCAGTTGTTCCGCCTCGGCTTGGAACGGTTGGCGACGCGGCTATCCATCACTGGCGTGCTAACCACTACGCCCCCGCAACCACATAAAAAATCCTGTACATTAAAACGCTTTGCTGCGGTGTGGGAAGGGGGACGGCCCGTGGCCACAATACGCTTGGCCACGTTTTATCATTTTTTTTGAAGGCATGATCACTGCAATACGCTTCGTCACTTTTTACGACTTTTAAACTCAATTGTGCCCCTCTGCAGTCGGACGCCGCTGTGTTTTGTCGTGCAACATGAGGAGCATTAAGCTCTGAATCATGCTGCCACCTCAGTTCTCGGAGAAGAACTCTTAAATCAGTTCTTCCCGTCTCGAAAAATTATTGCATCTCTGATTCATGAGGTTCTACTTTTATTAGTAAAGGGTGTTTTTTTAAGCCCGATAGAACTTTAAATTGTAAAAAATAACACACAAAATTAAATTGTAATCAAAATTTTTTTTTTATTCAAAAGATCAATACGTGACATTAACATTTGAAAATGATTTCGGGCATATGGGCACCGCGGCTGTTCTTGACGAAGTGCATTCTGGACGTCCAATTTTGGGCCACTTTTTCGAGCACTGCTGGCCGTATGTCACGAATAACACGAACAATGCTGGCCTCCAAGGCGTCAATTGTTGCTGGTTTATCAGCATAAACCAGTGACTTCACGTAGCCCCACAGGAAATAATCGAGAGGTGTCAAATCGCACGACCTTGGAGGCCAATTGACAGGTCCATTTCTCGAAATCAACTTATCGCCAAATTTTGATTTCAATAAGTCGATGGTTGCGTTCGCCGTATGGCACGTAGCGCCATCCTGTTGAAACCACATCTCCTCCGGATCAATGTCATCCATATTTTCAAACAAAAAATCATTGATCATGGTGCGGTAACGATCTCCATTGACCGTAACGCGAGCTCCGGCCTCATTTTTGAAGAAATAAGGTCCGATGATGCCACCAGCGTGAAAACCGCACCATACGGTGCATTTTTCTGGATGTAATGGAGTCTGTAGGGTCTGTTGTGGATTGGTCTCACTCCATATGCGGCAATTTTGCTTATTAACAAACCCGTTAAGCCAAAAATGCGCCTCATCGCTGAACACAATTTTGCGATAAAACAACGGGTCAGTTTCCAACTGCTCTAGAGCCCAATCGGCGAAAGAACGACGCATATAATGGTCTCGTGGCTTCAATTCCTGCACCAGCTGGATCTTATACGGGTGTAGGCCGAGATCTTTGCGCAAAATTTTCCACGTAGTGGATGGACAGAGCCCCAATTCCTGCGACCGACGACGAATCGATAAATTTGGATCTTCTTCCACACTTTCGTTTACAGCGGCGATATTGTCTTCAGTACGCACATTCCTTCGACGTGCTGGTGTTCTTGCATCCTCTAGAGAGTATGTGGTACGAAATCTATCCACAGTTCGACGAATGGCTTGTTCAGATGGACGATTATGTACGCCATACAAATGACGAAGTCGTCTATAAGTTGCGCGAATCGACGACTGATTTTCAAAGTAAATTTGGATAATTTCGTAGCGTTGTTCCAGCGTGAGTCTATTCATGATGATTTGTCAGAGTATACTGAAACAAATAAAACAAACAGTTTCGTCAAAATTTAATTTTTTGTGTTATTTTTTACAATTTAAAGTTCTATCTAGCTTAAAAAACACATGTTAGTTACATTGATGTAACAAAATCTAACTTGTATTAAAAATAAACAAATTTTATTATTTGTATTTTTTTTTCTATTTAACAACTCTTATTTAGACAATACATTCCTTTTACCGAATCAACACGTAAACTAATAAATACTATTCTTTCTTTACAACATTATCAAATAAATCATCATTTGCCTGGCTCATCTTGTCTTTCTTAATTCACACATTGTGTAACCTTCTTTTGTCTCACAGTCAAAGAGTCTCTTTAACCAAAGCTGGTACTGGCAACTTCAATCTCTGGCTCCACACACATCGATTGACTGCCATAAACACAAAGATGTAAACAATTGCTAAGAATCACCCATTTTCAATTTAAATAACCGCCAGATACCTTATAGGGTCAATAACTAATCCCATCGTTGCCGTCAATCCTCTTACACAAATTATTTGGTAGTAAGGACTCTATAACTACCAAATATCTCATTTCCACCTAATAGACACAGTTTCTAACCTTGGGCAGGAATTCAATGTCTCGGTCAACGTAACGTCTGTTAATGTTGCAAAAATCCATATCCGGCTCTTTCCGGATTGGATTAATTAAAACATCTGTGAGGCACACCTGATACAGCACTACCAGAACTTGCCTTCCGCTTCTACCCGGTTATACATCACAGAATATTCATAACATTTATTTTTAAGTATTGTCATTAGCAATTTCTTACGTATCTTTTTTTATTTTGTACCTCACAGTAGATTTAGGAGACTAGATATTTATTACTGGCATGGTCAACAGTTATATCAGCATCCACTTAGAAACTTATCGATGAATCTGATCGTCTAAACGGGAAAAAAATATTAAGCCCTACAAAGTGATCACCCGTTAGGTTCAAATACAATTTTCTTGAATTTCGGTTATAAAAAAGCGCAGTTTGTTTAGTAACAACATTCTACAAATCAGCATTACTTTTAATATCCACCTAATGACCAGAATACAACTAGACAGGGTAGGTGTGACGAATTACTTGATATATATTCTGTTAGTAGACTCCCTTTTATCTTCAGGTCCATTTGTATGCTTTCATGCAAGAAGGGACTAAAATACAGGTTTGGGATATTTTAAGTTGAAGGTGGATTTTACGTTTTGGAAGGTGTTTACATCGACTGGTGCAGGAAAGGCTCTAGAATATATCACATTTCGTCGTTGTGTACAAGAAGAGATCTAATTCCAGGACTTATGTCTCTTCTTGCATTAACACTCGTCTGATAAAAACTGCGACATACTGAATTTCAATGGATGGTGGCCTCAATATTTCAAGTGGAATCCTGTCTCTGCTGAAATTGAAGGTACGACCATGAAAGAAGATCATAAAATTTACTTTTTAACGTCCACTTTCCATTACTGCAGCTTCTTGTCGGCACCTCCTCGAACAGTTGAAACTTATATTTTCATCTTCAGACTTATAACGCTTTTTTTTATGCTGAAGGAAACAGAACAACTATATCTTCCGACTAAGAAGGCATACTCCCTGGCAAAAATTGCTTTCAAGTAAGCTAAAATTACAACCATACATCCCCGACAAACATCAGTCAAACTTACTGCTCTATTCGCCAATAATAATGATGAACAGGACGAAGTTGACCAATGAAATGATTTTAAAGTTTAAAATAGCAGCTTGTTTGAAACTTATGTATTTTATTGCAACCGAAATTATTAAATTATCAATTTTGAAAGCCATCGACATTGGAGTAAAGATTTATTTTGTACTTTTTAATATTTTTTGCATACCTATTTTGTAGCTAATGTTTTATTACATTATTTTGTACATTGCTAAGCCCCACTGCTAATTTTTACATTAACCAGCAGTAAGTAGATATCCCGCTCCTCGCAACATATGGCCCTACTGTTGGTTTTGGCGGTAGTGATATCACTTAGCGTTTTATTACTACTATTCAACAAACCACTTTACAAGATATACATGTTAGCGCAACGGGTATTATAGTCAAATAATTCAATTACTCCACTCATTCATTTGAGAAACTTTATTCTATACTTCAAACGTTCGCTGCTACAAAATACTGCCAACACACACTTCTATCTATACAAGCTCTCTCCTAGTACTCTCTCGCCATATTGCCATCTTCACTCTCCCTCCATACACAATCACAGTAGTGCCAACTACAACAAACTAAATTCTAAAAAAAACTTAAAATTACCCCAAATGTCTACACAAACTACTCATGCTGTGAAGTCTATTTAAACTATTTTATTTACAATTATTTTTTATTACAATGATTTTGTGAGTGGGATCTCACATATGCCCCCACTTTATAACAAACAAGCATATTTTAACAAAATTGGTTGGCTTGTTATAAAGTCCAACCTTTTTCACAAATCATTGTCTTTATATACATTTCCACAATTCTGTCCTTATTTATAACAATTATCACTCACTGTCTCTATCAGTCTGCATCTTTACCAGTCAACGTTATACAAAACCACCAAATTTCACAAGAACACAATATGTCACTTATCTCTTCTGACCTTGTACATTTTCAAGTCTGTTATGTTTCTTAACCCAAATTTCTTACCAGACTTAGGATACACTAGCCAGTATGCGTTCCTATGTGGCTTCCCTTCTACCTTAAATGGTCCGTGGTACACGTCAAAGAATTTCTTAATCTCCGCATTTAATTCGCATGACCTCTCCTGAGTCTTTACCAGTACCAAATCTCCCAAATTAAATTCGACAGGTTTATATCTTCGGTCGTGCCTGTTTCTTCTCTCTTCCGATCTTTTCTTCATTCTTTCCTTTACCTGACTGAATATATCTTCTTGGGATCTCACTTGACTTACTGGAAATTTCACTATTTCGCGTACCAAGTTAGGAGCTTCCTTATTATACATTATAAAATATGGACTGTAACCCGTACTTTCACTGGGCACGCTGTTTATCACATCTTCAAAATCAGCTACATATTCTACCCAAGTAGTATGCTTATTGCTGCAGTACGTTCTGAACAACCGACCAATCTCTCTCATAACCCTTTCTGCTGGGTTACTTGCCGGATGATACGCCGATATCCTTATGTGCTTTATTTCCATTCGTTTCCATGCATTGTGCCCATTTTCGAGAGGTAAATTGGCTCCCATTATCCGACAGTATCGCCTTCGGGTATCCCACCTTCTTAAAATAATCCTTTTCTAATCTGTCTACTAATACTTTGCCAGTGGCCTTTCTGATTGCATAAAACCTTACAAACTTCGAAAACACATCCAACATTACAAAAATATAGGCAAATCCACCCTTTGACTTTGGTAATGGTCCGTACAAATCTACTGCTACCAATTCCAATACTTTTTCAGGCAGTATACTTTGCATCAACCCTTTTATAGCTACTGTCGAAATTTTGTCCTTTGACAACGATCACAACTGGCTATCCTTTGTGCCACCCTCCTTTTCATGTTGTCAAACAGCACTATTTCTCTTAGCTTACGAGTGCATTTAGCTGCTCCATAGTGACCATAACTTAAGTGCACATAGTCTATAATTACGTCAACATACTTGGTTGGGCCACATATCTTCCAATCGTCCGAAAACTCATCTGTTCTCCTAAATAGGATTCCATCGAAAACTTTATAATACTTAGGCATCTTTATATTCGTTGGATCTCCCAAGTTTTGCTTTATCAACTTCAAACATTCGTCTTCATTTTGCCGCCGTCTCATATTCTTGCAAATCTCCCTGATACTTCTTTCATGAGTTACTCCTTTCATGTAAAACATTTTAATTGCCTTTCCCGGTCCGATACTCTCATCCATGTTGCTCGTGCCCAACGGCAGTCGTGACAGTGCATCAGACACTTTGTTGTCACTGCCCTTAATATATCTTATATCAAAATCAAATTGTTGCAAAAATAGAACCCATCGCGTCAAACGGCTGTTCATAAGCTTGCATTCACGCAAAAATGTCAAGGCCTTATGGTCAGTAAACACTATTGTTTTATGGCCCCATAGGTAGAATTTGAATCTTCCAAATCCCCACACAATAGCCAAGGCTTCTTTCTCAGTTATTCCATAAGATCGTTCATGCTTATTGAGGACTCGGCTAGCAAATGCAATTGTTCGGCTCTCTTCTTTCCGTTAACCTCCACTAGTTGAAATAAATGAACACCTAACCCATAGTCAGAACTATCAGTTCCCATGCAAAATGGTAAATTCAAATCCGGGTGGTACAATATTTTACTATTCTTTAACTCGTTCTTTAACTTCTCGAAGGCTTGCTGACACTGCTCCGTCCATAACCAAGTTGAATTCTTCTTCCTTAGTTCTATTAAGTGTGGGTTATTGAACGATTGATCTGCTACAAATTTCCTGTAAAAACCGCACAAGCCAAAGAATGACTTCAACTGCTTCTTGTTACTTGGAACTGGAAATTCAGCGATGGCTTTTATTTTCTCTGGATCCGGTAGTATTCCAGCTGAATCTATTTCATGTCCCAAGAATTTTAACCCTTTCTTTACAAACTCACACTTAGCCAATTTTAATGTCATGCCCCCTCTTTGCAAGGCTGCTAACACTTCTTCTAGAATTTCACAATGTTCTTCCCAAGTACGAGTGCTGATCAATATGTCTCAACATAAACGGATAACTTGCTCAGCAACCTATCTCCCAACACTTGATCCAAAGCTCTTATAAACACGGAGACAGAAACATTCAGTCCAAACGGAACCACTCTGTATTGATAACACCTACCCCCAAACAAAAAGCGGTGTACTTCCTTGATTCTTGTGCCAATGGGATCTGCCAATACCCGGCGGTCAAGTCCAAACTTGTCATATACTTCACACCGTAAAATTTCTGTAACATTTCCTCAAGGTTTTCCGGCCGATCGGTTTCTCTGTCCACAATTTTGTTCAAGGTCCTGGCGTCTAACACTAATCTTACTGATCCATCTTTCTTCCCCACTACTATCAAGGGATTGTTGTACTGGCTGCTACTCCGTTCGATTATACCCCAACGAATCATTTTATCAATCTCCTGCTCTACGGCTTTCTTCTTCGCCAATGGTATGGGGTATGGTTTCACAAAAAACGGGGTGTGAGGCTTTATCTTCAAAATACATTCATAATTCTTCACTATTCCAGGACAGTCAGAAAATACATCCTGATATCGTCTTAAAATTCCTTTCAAATCTTCTTTTTGTTCACCAGTTATCCCATTCAATGCTTCAATATCCATTATATCATTGATTCCAACAACGCTCCTGTCTCTTCCTTCTTCTCCCATCTCTGGGTCATCTACATCCTCCGCTTCTGTCATTACTTCATATACCGCTCGTATTCTTATATCTCTCCCACATTCTTCGCAGTTGCCGATCCGCTACCAAATTTAATTTATAGTTCTCATCATTTTTCCATACATCCATTTCTCCTTTGTAGCAATCAATTAAAGCCTTAAACTTGCTGAGCCAATCCATTCCCAAAATACAGTTGATACTAAGATCGGGTACAACCAAGCATGTGTGTTCCATTGCGACTCCATCTATTTCCAATTCTAATAATATCTGAATCTTCACTCTTTTGCTTAACTTTCCAGTAGCACCAATAACTTGTACTTTACGCACCGGCATTTCGGTAATTTTATTGTCTTTCATTATACGGGCATATAACTTATGTGATATGGCTGTCAACTCACTACCAGTATCCGCTAATGCTTCACTGTTCAATCCAAAGAGCTTCACAAAAAACACCGGATGTCTCACTTCCTCCTCTTCCTCCTTTAAAAACTCTTCTTGCAATAAATCCCTTTCAAGTTCTTCCTGTGACCACTTCAACAATTCAACTTTACTTCCATCTTTTAGGCACAATTGCTGTAAATCTAATTCTCTGCTACTACATTGGCTATCGTCTTCCGTGTTCCATCTACTGTTGTTTCCTACTAGATCTCTTTCTTCTTCTATTTTACCAGACAAATT
This sequence comes from Vandiemenella viatica, assembly GCA_031002005.1. Classification (NCBI taxonomy): domain Eukaryota; kingdom Metazoa; phylum Arthropoda; class Insecta; order Orthoptera; family Morabidae; genus Vandiemenella; species Vandiemenella viatica. The sequence goes on along the minus strand of CM061914.1, from coordinate 56,512,312 downwards.
ATTCACCACATTGGATTCACTGTTTCCCATAACTAAGCTCATATCATGACCACATTCTTCTGAAACTTGAACATTTGCCCCCTCTAGCATTATACTTTCTTCTTCATCATTGACGGCGTATTTCTTCACCAAGAAAAATCTCACTTCTTCTGTTTCATCATTGTTTAATATTCCATTTTCTTCTATTTCACTATTTTCTTCCTCTTCGCTACTATAATCTTTTTCGCTGCATAATTTCTCACTTCCTTCTTCTTCGTTGTCATTAGTACTATCACTATCCACTGATGTAGTTTCATACAGATCTTCGTCCACCCTTTCTGATATAAGCTCATTTGGTAACATTTCTTCCTCTGCAGTGTATTTCTTTATATTCTCCTCACAGTTCTTTTGATTATCATGATTTCCCACGTCGATTCTAGCCAATTCTTGTACCTCTTCTTCGTGCCAATTATATTCACACATCCTTGTAATGTTCTGCGGCTCATCCTCATTTAACAAGTTGAAACATTCCCACCATTTTAGCGGCTCCTCCTCCTCAAAACTCGGACATCTTCTTCTTCTATTGTTCTCTCATGATTATATGTTCCGTTTTCGTAGTTCACATTTTGCACATCACATTCAGTTGTTTTCTCCCGTATGCTTTCAGTTCTACATTGATTATTATTGTCGTCATCTAGTTTGGTCATCTTCTCTCGATCCTTCGGTCCTGTTTTGACTTCTTCCGCTACTGTTCGGACCGCCCCAGTTGCGGCACTGAGTTTCCCATCATTCGCTCATGATCATGATGCCTTACTTCCTCCCTTCTTACTGCCTGGCCATTATTGTGATGCGACCACTGATTGTCATGGCTTCTGTTTTCATATTCCCTTCTCCTATTATCACCCGAATTCCTGTTGAACTGATCTCCTCGGTTATATCCGTTCATACGGCCTCTGTCTCTTGTAAAATTATCTTGCGACGGCATTTGGTTTGACCTGTTATAATTTCTGAAATCATTCCTCCTATCTTCCCTCGGTCCATGTTCATTTGTACTACTCCAACGATCTAGTCTTTCAACTGCTTCGAGAAATTCTTCTACACTATTCCATTGATTTATTATAAGCTTCTCTTGAACAGGTCTGGGCAACTTTTGTAATAATACTTCTATCTTTTCATCATCATCTATTTCTTGGTCCAGATAACGTAATTCCTTCATAACTGCTTCACAAAAGTATTTCATACTGCCATCACGCCGACTATAATATCTACAATTCCAAAAATCCCTTCTCACTCTTCTTTGCTTCCGTTGTGACCAATACTTGCTCAAAAAATCTCAAAAATTCTTCATAGTTGTTACACTCCTCGTCACTCTCGCAACTCCATGCAAAAGCATCCCCTCGTAACATGTTCTTAATATACCTTATTTTGTCAACGTCAGACCACTCGTAAGGTAAGCCATTTTTATAAGCTCTAACAAATTCTACAGGATGAACCTCTCCTTCGGGTTCAAATTTTACTTCCGGTAACTTGAAATGATTCGTAATGATGTTACCGCTTCCCATAGTAGTCACACCTCGCCGTTCTGCTTCCTTGACTCTTTGAGTTAATTGTAATATCTCTTCTCTCACATCTTCTTTAACTAAGTCGACCTGGTTAGCTACTTCCGCCACCTTGCATGTCACTCCTTTTGCCTCCTTGTCCATAACCATTAGTCTCTCTCCTAATCGAGAAATCCTTTTGGAGTTAGTTTCCGCCTTCTCTTTCAACTCTTCAATCCCTTTAGCACATTCCCTCTGATTTTCATAGATTATTTTATTTTCTTCCCGCATGGCCATTTGCTCTTCTTGTATTATATTGCTACTTTTCTTCACTTCCTCCTCAACTTTCTGTTGCACTAAACATTCTACATTCTTTTTAGTAGTCTCCCCAAGCTTTTCCACATAATCATACACCATCGTTATTTCCTTTTCCATTCTTGTGTCCACTTCCTCTTTTAATTTTTGCCTCATATTTTCTATCTTCTTGTCACACCTGTCTTCTGATTGCCGAATACACTCATCCATTTTCAACAACATATCCTGCTTTATCATTCGCACTTCGTCTGTAATTTTTTCTTCCATTTTTTTGCTGTTCTCTGACTTAATTCAATTTTTCTTTCCATACGCTCCATTAAAGAAATCAGCATTAACATTTCGCCACCTTTCTGTTTTGAGATCAATTATTTCACTACCCTCCTCTTTTTCTCGTATTTTAACTTGATCGACCGGTACTGGTGTAGAGTAACATTTGTCATGAAATTCTCTGACTCATGGTCACCGATATAGCTACTTTTAATATCAACTAATATCACCACTGGTCAGCGACTCAAATCCGCTTCCCCCCGCGGTCAGAGATATCAACGCTACTACTTCTGCTACACTACATACGCTAATCCATTTCCCTCCCTTACAATCGAGCGCTCACCGAAACCAGAATCTTCATTGTTGACATTAGCATTATTATTATTCCCCCTCTTTAATATTTTTAATTCAGCATCGCGGTTGACTAATTTTTCACTAATTGCTGCCATGTTAATTACAAATTTTAATCAAACAGTACCACGGGCTAAGTCTGCTACAAAAATTATTCCGCCAAATCACAAGACAATATTACACATACAAAATCACTTCACAATTTTACAACGCCGTATTACACGCAGCTAGACTTCCAAACGGGTACAGAAACCCTTTTCAGACTTACTTACTGTACCAAAAAACAGCTGCACCCCTGTAAAAATAAATTTTGCACACAAAATATACACAACATGTTTATCACATCGAAGGTTACAATGACTGACATACATGCATATACATAATTTGCTTTATATTCGTCTACTTAAAAAATCTTCCCCCCTGTATTTAATTATTTTCTTTATTACTTTAACTAAGACTTTCACAGCATGTAAATTTAGCTTAAACAGTTTTTTACGGACCAAAATTATTCTTACGACAATTTTACAAATTTTAAATTTCAATTCTTACAAACAGTACTCCGTTACTTTATGCTTGTTTTCAAATAGTTCTGCTTAATTCAACCGTTCAATTGCTGATATTTACACCACTTCTTTTTCCAATCAAACAAAAAATTGTTCAGCAAAGTTACAACGTTAATTTCCGTCAGTCTTTTCTGTAATTACTGCTACTTTGATTACGCTGAAATTCTTCAAGAAAATTAATTGTCTTTTGTACTTGCCACATCTGCGCCGTTATTTCTTCTTTCTTGAAAATACCTGCTACCAGTCGCCGATGTTTTCTCGCGTCGTCTGCTTCCGATGAAATTATTCCAGCTCGTAAGCAATGCGATACATTGCCTAATCCTGGCAGGGTCGCCAATTTGCTAAGCCCCACTGCTAATTTTTACATTAACCAGCAGTAAGTAGATATCCCGCTCCTCGCAACATATGGCCCTACTGTTGGTTTTGGCGGTAGTGATATCACTTAGCGTTTTATTACTACTATTCAACAAACCACTTTACAAGATATACATGTTAGCGCAACGGGTATTATAGTCAAATAATTCAATTACTCCACTCATTCATTTGAGAAACTTTATTCTATACTTCAAACGTTCGCTGCTACAAAATACTGCCAACACACACTTCTATCTATACAAGCTCTCTCCTAGTACTCTCTCGCCATATTGCCATCTTCACTCTCCTCCATACACAATCACAGTAGTGCCAACTACAACAAACTAAATTCTAAAAAAAACTTAAAATTACCCCAATGTCTACACAAACTACTCATGCTGTGAAGTCTATTTAATATTTTATTTACAATTATTTTTTATTACAATGATTTTGTGAGTGGGATCTCACAACATACAACACCGTTTTTTTCATTAAAATCATTTTACAGCATAATTTTTTAGTAATAGCACCAATTTTTTGTATATGCAAAAAGGGGACCTAAGTCCCGATCTTTCTGGTTAAAATTAAAACGTACTCACTCAAGATTGAAAGTACTGCACTTTCTAATTCCCCTTTGCCCTAATGAACATTCTTTGGTATTTTTGTTGAAAATTCTTAGTACATACATTTTTTTTCGTTTTCCTGCAAATACATCATATGGACTGAATTCCCTTCTGGATGAATCATTTCAACTAAAGTAATTAGAAACAACCAAGTGTAAGTCCAGTGTCGTGCAGTTCCGTGTCCGTATTACAATAACTTTCACAGATAATAATTGATAGTTCAGACGTTGCAAGATGAATAGCTGAGGTAAGTACTGTTTAGGTAGTGAATTTTGATCCACGGCCCTTATTCATTACCGCGATCGTCCATTCAATAAAATCTCTTATTAGTATGATAATGGTTAGCTCGTTCGAGTGTTTGTGGTGAAGAAAATTTTCATTATCAGGACATGGCCACCAGTGTAATAAAGTGACGGTTGATCAAGTGTTCGCCAGATTGTGTACCAAAATCCTGAGTTAAATACCAAAC
>CM061914.1:56449518-56506853 GCA_031002005.1 Vandiemenella viatica | reverse complement strand
GCAGTTCCGTGTCCGTATTACAATAACTTTCACAGATAATAAATGTGATAGTTCAGACGTTGCAAGAATGAATAGCTGAGGTAAGTACTGGTTAGGTAGTGAATTTGATCCACGGCCCTTATTCATTACCGCGATCGTCCAATTCAAATAAAATCTCTTATTAGGTATGATAAATGGTTAGCTCGTTCGAGTGTTGGTGGTGGAAGAAATTTTCATTATCAGGACATGGCCACCAGTGTAATAAAAGTGACGGTTGATCAAAGTGTTCGCCAGATTGTGTACCAAAATCCTGAGTTAAATACCAAACCACTCCACAGTGCGTATGATGGGAGGGAATATAAAAGCTGTTGACAGCGAATCGTCAGTCGCATGGGGAAATAAAAGCTGGCGTCCACTAATTACGTGAGGTGAAATGGGGGGGGGGGGGGGTCGGTCGAAATCTCACGAAACGTCACCAAGTGGGAGGAGGGCGGTCAACGGAAATCTCACGTGAGGTTTTGAAGTTCTTGTAAAATCTAAAAAAAAAAAAAAACAGTCTCAAAATGTTGCGAGGACCATTCGTAGATTCGTAGGGGAGGGTGGGGGGGAGGTCTCCATCAGAATCTCAAGTCATTTTACAGGGGGGGGGGGGGTCCGACCAAATCTCACCAGAAGGGGGGAGGGAGGCCGGAAGTCCGGAAAACACCTCACGTAATTATGGACGCCCCCTTGGACAGGCAACGGGTTTAACTATCTCTATTTTATTTTTCTTACTCCACGCTGAAGTCACACACCACCACAGTAATCCACACTAAAGGTGTGTACCCACGGCGCGTGGTATTGGACGCCTTTTCTTCTTTGCCGCATATGCTAGCAGGAACGGCACGCCTCGACCCACCGCCAGGCGGTAAAAGATTAAAGGCGTGTACTGCCACACCACGCACCGTGGGAATGCGGCTTTAGAGGAATCCTGCCACACTAGTAAAGCCAAGGGGAAGCCACCAAAATTCATCTCTCTGTAACGTTACAGGCACAATGTCAAGAGTACTCTCTTATTAGTTCTAGTTATAATACAGCTCAGTCTCACTTCGCGTGCGGAAAGTTAAAAATTATGCTTAGAATACAATAAAAATGCAAATGTGTCCCTTTATACCAATTAGTGATTATTACTTTACTGAGTGTTCCGTGGGAAAAAATTTGCGAATAATATTTGATGTATAGCGAGGTTGATGTTTTGTAGTCGGATGAATGATATACCGGCTTATTTGTAGCAATTGTTTATTAGTCAACTGAAATAGGTAGACAGCAAAGCACTTACAACAAATAGAAATGTTTCCCAAAAAGAACGCACAGTTTATTAATATCTCTGTGTTTCATGGTGCTGCTATCTAGTGGTAATGAGATCACTCCTTATCGACGCCAGAGAAGCCTAGCAGCTTGACTCTGAACTAACGCATACCCGTGACCTTGATTGTTCATAATTTTTGCATCCTTTCTTGATTAATGATATTACCAAAGCGGAGAACTTTAAAGTGATACATCATTTATCGATTTTGGTTAAGTATGAAGGGAGAAAGAAGGCTGATGAAAAAAAAAAATAGAAATAATGTATATTAAATGTTGCCCTTATCAAAAACATAACTTTTTCTGGAATAACATCTTCGTTCTGTATTGGCACGTCAGTTTTGACGAGCCAATTCTAGTAACTGTTGGTCGAATAAGAAAAATTAAATTAGAGGAAGATCCCGGACGAGACCAAAGCGAGGCTGTTTGGCGTCGGGCAGTGTTCTCCCTCGGCACGTGACCAGGAGGGCGAATGTCTCGCGGCAGTAATAGCAGATAAGCCGGAGCAGCTCTTTATGGAAATGCTGTGGCCGGCCGCAGGGTGGCAGTTTTTACCGCCCAAGGGGTGGTCAACGGGGAGGAACGAGGGAACATCTTCTGGGCACCGCAATATTTCTCGTATTTCTTTTCGCTGATACGGAAAGATCTTTTTTGATGGGTCGCCTTTATTTACGATGGAAATCCTAGGAACTATTCATCTTCATCTTGACATCTTTTACTATCAAGGGAGCAGGTAATGTCTGACATTTTCAAGTCTTCCATACCCAGAAATTTTTCCTTAAAATATTATAACCTCTTTAGACCTTCTTCCAATACCTATCTCCTAATGCCAGGAACACTAAACCTCTATGCTTCATCACTTAAAATAGTTCCAGTTAGATCTCTGTAGACCTATTAATTAGCACTTATAGTCGACAAATTGTTCCTAACCGCCTTGGCGCTGCTCTAAGGTTAACTAATGTGTTACTGAGATTGCTGGAATTTAAAGCTGTGTAATCATAATGTGTTGCTTTGGCAAGAAGAAGATGACGTGAACATGCAGCTTACAATACAAAGGATTGCTGAAGAGAAACTAAGAAACAAAGAAAATAATTATTTTGAGCGCGTATTGAACAGGGATTTTTACCATGGAGTATCATCGAAGGAAAGGAAAATTGCAATAAGGATTATGACGAACGTGGGAAGTAAGAAAGGATAAAGATACTAAGGAATCGCAAAAATAGATACAAGGGAGAAGAAGATACAGCTAATGTGCAGCCAATTATACTAACTCATGTGACTCGTTTACACATTGATTGGAAGTGTTAACAACTCAGAAATGACTCCGAAAGTTTATTTACTTTATTTTTGATTCTATCTTCTCGCGCCGTCAACGTCGAGGTCGTTAGAGGCGAGAAGGGAATGGGGGGGGAAGGTAAGGAAGGGATTCAGCCATGGCCTTTTAAAGGAACCATTCTGCCACTCACCTGGAGTGGCTAGGGGAAACCATGGAAAACACAAATCTAGATGGCAGGACAAGAATTCGAACCAGCGTCCTCTCGAATGCGAGGCCAGAGCGTTACCATTCATCCCTCACTCTCGGTGAGAATGTTTAACGAGGTATGTTTTATAGTATTAGATAATAACCTTTACTTATAGAAGATAATATTCGAGTGTTTGTTTCACCGTACAACAGGTATTAATTTTTTCTCAAAAAAAAAAAAAAAAAAAAAAAAAAAGTAATAACGCGCACTTTTTGAAATTTCTATCTCGTAAGGCTTGATTCCTTTCCGTTTATTGAGTATACACGTCCCGATCATTTCGATGTAGGGAACGAATTCAGGTATGGCCTTTCGAAGGAACCACAACGGCATTCGCTTGGAGTGTTTTTGAAAAACTATGAAACACCGAAATTTGGATAGTCGAATGGGGATTTGAATCCTCGTCCTCCCGAATGCCAAGCCCGAGCATTATTCCCCTCTTAGGGACCGTCCATAAACCACGTAACTCCATTTTGGCCCCCTGTGAACCTTCCTTCTCCTTCCCTCTTTCTGGCGTGGCAAGTAGCTTGTTACCCTCTTCATTGCAGAAGACATTTTGTACTGTTTTCCCTTGTCAGACTATCGTAAATTACATACGGAGATAATTAAATGGCGGAAATATATATTCACATGCTGTTGTGTGTTCTGTACTTCATTTTAACTCTGAAAAATAATATGAATGAAAATCTACGTGGCTAGGTTCTGAACCCTCCTCCTCTCCACGTAGCCCAGCGTAGCTTACCAGTCCCCCCCCCCCCCCCCGATCAATCCACGTAGTTTATGGACGTTCCCTTACTATGCTCGGTCTTTTTTTTTACTTGTTCATGACCGTTCGAATTTAGATTATTGGTGTGACTGAGTTGAAATTTCTGTAAGGGAGCTCTTTAAACAAATAATACATGTAACTGCTGAAATCTTTTGCATCGAACCCAAGATATTGGAAAAGGCGGTGAATAAGAAGATAAAAGGGATAGTTTATGCTATCATCAAACGTCTCCTAGGTTACATCGTGTGTGTTCGAAATTAATTGCGTCTTGTTATGTGTCTACATTTGGTGTTACCTTAATGAGACTACTGATTTTTCTACTTATCTTTAATTTATTACAATAAATTAAAATCTTTTCCCTATCTGCAATACGGAACATGTGAAATTAACTGTCAAAACCATTTGTTGATTCTACATCAAACTTGAAATACTTCGTCACCAGAAACATTTAATATATATCCTCCGTTATGAGGATGTAACTGCGGGAGAATGTTTCGATTTGATTTAATTTAATTTAATTCCATGCCCACTTACCTGAAATGGGACATGCACATAACTTCCGTCGTAGGCAAGGCTAATTATAAATTACGATTCATAAATCGTATTTTGAGGAATTGTAATGCACAAACAAAGGAGATAGCGCAAAAAACACTAGTGCGTCCACATCTGGATTACTGTTGTGGGGTTTGGGATCCGTATCGCAAGGTTCTGATTGACTTAGTTGAGAGGGTGCAGAGGAGAGCCGCTAGATTCGTGACTTGTTGTTACAGCCCTTATGAAAGCGTCACAGAATTGATACATAGATTGGGCTGGGATAGTTTGGAAGACAGACGACGTAGCTTGCGTTCAAATTTATTGGAGAATATGCGAAAAATTTAAATTTCGAGTGCAATGAAATACTTCTTCCGCCAACCTATTTAGGTCGCAATGACCGGAGGGATAAGATTAGAGAAATAAGATGCCGTACTGATACTTATATGTATTCCTTCTTTCCTCGCACTATTCGGGATTGGAATGGGCGGGTTTAGGATTGGTGCTTAGCACCCTCTGCCACCCACAATGTTTGTGATTTGCAGAATATGGATGTAGATGTAGACCTGTACCCTTTACGAATTTCAACATTAAATTCTTTCTGCATTTTTGGTATTGTCACTTCCTCACCACCAGAAGACACATAGAAGAACTAATCATCTTCGTTTGGAATGCTAACGGGATTCATTCCCAGATGATTGAGTTCAGGCAATTCCTGATAGACTAATACATTGCTATTTGTTTGGTAGCTGACACGAACCTTAATCTTGGACTGAGAGCTCCGGTGCAAAATTGCTGTAGCTACCCGACAGACAAACGGCTAGAGGAGGAGTTGCAATATACATCAAGTATGGCATTCCTCTCCACGACGTTCTGCTGCCACTAACTGAACAACTTGAAGCTACTGCCATACGGGTGACAACAACACCAGGATCACTTACGATTGTTGCTGCATACCTTCCACCGAAGAGATTACTGATCGAGAACGACATAGTCGAACTAACCAACATTTCAGGCAAACTTCTTGTTGGAGGAGATTTCACCGCGAAGCACCCAGAATGAAACTATAGCAAGACGAGCAGGCTAGCAACTACATCGACTGGCTTTTAGACACAACCTTCATGTTTGGGGCCATAATGAACCCACCTGTCATCCTTGGAATGTCAACAAAGCAGATGTCTTGGACACTGACTTCACCAATGGGTTCACTGGCATTGTTACTGCAATCAAGCTTAATAGGATGTCTTCTGATTATTCCCCTGTGTTCCTTCAAATAGATACTCCTTGAAATCTGTAGAGCAGAGTGCACCAAGCTACAGAAAAACGAACTGGAAACAGTACGGAAAGCAAATACCGAAACAATCGAAGAGCAACAAGGTCTAGACAACAACACCCTGACAAGTGCTGAAGAACTTCGTAGGAATTGTTATCAATACTAACAATGCTGCCATACCACGAGGTCTGAAAGTCCAGTATTCAAACCAGCTACTCCCACAGCTCTTAGCACAGATTATTCACAAAAATCGAGCGACTAACGAATGAAACTCAGACGAAACGCAGGAACGAGGGTACTACTAAATAGATTTCTATGTTTCCAATCTAGAGGAAACATAGAAATTGGGAGTGGTCCACTCGACTATCCATATTAAGAGATGAGGTAGGCAGCCGCCTCTTCATTGAGAAAGAGGTCTCGTCTTCGATCCAGAAAGCAAGGTGAATGCCCTTGCAGGCCGCTTTGAAATCAGTTTCATCCAACGGAAACAGAAGACGAAGACCACATCATTGAATCCAGCAGAAGTCTATCGAGATTTATGGAGTCAGATGATGCTGTGAATAATATAACTGAATTTACTTAAGAGATGATGCAGTGGATGACTAAACGGCTACACTTTATAAAAGCTCCATGAAACGATTAGGTAGTTAGCCAACTGCTCCGCAGTCTACCACGCATAACCATTACACACCTGACCACCATCTTCAATGACATTGTAACAAGACAACGATACCAACGAAGCTGGAAGCACACCATTATTGTTGCACTAAGGAAGCCGGGGAAAGATCCAAGATTCCCTCCATATTATAACCAATTAATCCACTTCCCTCACTGCGTAAGGTATTTGAGAGGCTGCTCTTGAAGAGGCTTGAAATCTATATCAGAGAAAACGCAATCATACCACATTTCCAGCTGAAGTCAGAAGAGTGAGTTTTGCCACACAGCAGAAAATGCTCGTTGTAGAAATGGCAACTTTTAAAGAATATTGTCCAGTAGTTCTCTTAGATGTTACACGAGCCCTTGACTCAATATGGTACGATGGTATCCTACTGAAGTTGTATTATCAGGGGATTCCCAGCCAGATGGTGAAGACAATTCGATGCTACGTGGCATGTAGAACTTTCAGAGTTCGAGTTGGCAAGCCGTATATTCTCAACATCCAATACATGCCAGAGTTTCACAAGATTCTGTACTGGGACTTGCATTATACAGTTTGTACACTGTGGATATATCAGCACCGCCCAGCGTACACACTTCTCTGTATGCCGACGACACGACGATCTTCGCCCATCGCCGCAAAAAGTCAGTAGCTATAAGAAAGCTGCAAGAATTACTCCAAGAGACTGGTGAATTGTCATGAAAGTGGCGTATCACCATCAGTACTATGAAAAACTAAGTTGCGATGTTAACCCGGTGACTCGGCAAACATCGAGCGTGAAACTACTCCACAATAATTACACCTGTTCGGCAAAACCATTACGTGAAATTCCTAGGAGTGGTGTTAAGATGGGTTCCCACGGCGCGTCCCTCGGCCCCTGTTAGGAGACGCCTCTCATCTTTGCCGCATAAGCTAGCAGGTAAGGCGCGTCTAGATCCACCGCCAGGTGGTAGAAGATGAAAGGCGCGTCCTGCCTTCCACGCGCCGTAGGAACGGACCTTTAGACAGACGGCTATACTGAAATAGACACATTGAAGACCTCTGGAAGCAAGTACTAATCAGTTACAAGAACTGTACCCCGTACTGACCATGACAAGTTCACGGGCTGCAACCACAGGAGTGACTATTTACTGCTGTCTGATACGTCCTCTGCTTGAGTACTCGTGGCCAGTGTGGGAGTGCGCGTACAAGACGAACATTGGGAAACTACAGACAATGCAGAGCTCTTCGCCTAACAGAAAGGTTTCACAACTGCAGATCTGCACTCCTCCGATATAGTATATGACAGCCGGCCACATCCTTCTACAGAACAGTCCAGACATCACAGAACCCACTGACAGTGCCACTGGGGACGTACGATACCCACTTCGACCCCCGCGGAAGGCCACTTTCACTTTTTGAACAACAATGAAGAAAGCAAGCAGCTTCAGAGAAGACATACCAGAAGAAAAGTGACCAATACGTATTAAGTTTGAAAGAAATGTCTTCTTTCTCCACAACCCGCATAAAAACATTAGAAAAGAGGAAAATGCTGAGCGACGACAGGTAGTAAACCGAATCAGGTGGTGGGCGATATCGCTCATAGATGACATTCTCGAGAATGGGGATTACAGGTTTATTTTCTCCCAGGCTCCAACTGGAAGAAATGAAATCTGAAATAATATATATATATATTAATAATAATAATTTCTATGGGAGCAGTGTTGGTATACGTGCTGGCGGACATATATACCTTTTTGTTGCCTCAGTTTCAGGGCCGCATTTAGGATCTGTAGGCCCCTAGGCTATAAATGTGATGCGGGCCCTTAATATATATTAAGAAAAATCGATTACTTATTAATAAACCTTTTAGTGCAAAGTACTGGTTAATCCAATGATAGTAAAAATATACGAGGATAAATTACTGAAAACTCGAAAGTTCGAAACGTGTTTTCTGTATCGTTTCCGAGACTGAAGTGAACGAGATTAGCAAGTGATGTTCGCATGTTAAATTTTTGAACTGTTGATCGATGGATAAGATGCTGCCTATTGTGGTTGTGTCGTTGCAACAAAACACCCTCAGCAAAAGCCCACGTAATTGCAAACTCAAAAGTTTTAATAACAATTTGAAAGAGTAGGCCCACAGACGATAAAAGATGATTATTATCAACAAAGCACGCAATAGAGACAGATTAAAGACATCATATTGATTATTCACACATGCATGTCGGTGAATAAACTGTTTTTTGACAGCGCTCCAATAATCAGAGCATTCTCACGTCACACCTAGCGATCTTTTTTGTTTTTGTTTTTGTTTTAGCTTATTACTTTACGCCTCGTCAACGGTTAAGGTCATTAGAGGCGGGATGGGACTGTGGATAAAGATCTGGAAGGAATTCGGCCATGGCCTTTTTTGAAGGAATCATCGCGGCATTCACCTGGAGTGATTTGGAGAAACCATGGAAAACCCAAATCTGGATGCCCGGACGGGGATTCGAACCCGCGTCTTCCCGAATGCGAGGCCAGAACATTAACCGCTCACCCACCACGCTCGGTTTCCAAGCGATCGAGTTTACTGAATGCTGAAATAAAGTGTTAAACGAAATAAAAGTGTCTTAAAACAACAAATTAAATAAAAAAAAACGAATTTAAAATAAAATTAGTAATGAATTCTAAATACACCTAATTCAATTATAAACAAAATTTGGACCTCCCGCTGCTACTCGCTGTTTAAATCGTATACAAAAAAGTTTTTCTTACCTATTCTTCCGGACATGAAGGGTAGGGAATTTTAGTTCATATTGCATGAGTACGACAGAGACTTCACTTACATTCATACGCCTCTACCACAGTATACTGCAACCTTAAGCTGCGTATCCACTACGCGCGGCAAACCCTCGAACATTGGCTCGCGCGGCAGCCGCGCATTATGGATACGCTGTTGCCACGCGAGCCAGCTCGAACATTGGCGCGGTCGAACATGCCGCGCTGCTAGCCATTCTCCGTCGGTCTTTAGGCGCGCGGCAAAGGCCCCCTACTAATTGGCTCGCGTGCAGTTGGGACGGCAGTGTCTTTCTTTGAGTTGGCTCGCGCGGCACAGCGACAGTTTACTGCCATGAACAACGAAAAGTGTCGATTTCTAATACAGCTGTATGGTGCGAAAGAATTTTTGTGGAATAGTAGATGTGCAGATTACCACAACAAAACGTTGAGGGACGATGCATGGAAGGAGATAAGTTCAACAAATAGAAAGTTTCGACACTCGAAGAAGGTATTGCAGGCTAGGTTATGGGTCTCCAGTTACTACAAATTTTAAAGTTATTGCTAGTCTTTCGGTAACTGAAATCGCGGCTCGAAACTTTATTCACACTCGGCTCAATCAATGATTTTAAGAACTCACTCTACAAGAGTCACTCCTATGAAATTTTTTATGTATCTTCCATGGCTTCATTTCTCATATCTTCCATTAGTCTCACACTATATTGCATTCTATTAGCGTACAATTTCCTCATCCACCAACGCATTTTTCGTTTAGATTTCTTGTGTATTATGTGATGCATCACAATGAAGGCGGCAGCTGCTCGTTCACGTGAAACGTCCATGGTCGCGAAAACTGACTGTGCCTGCATTGCTTGCCGCGCAACTCTGACTAGGTTGCGTTGCCGCGCGCGGCAGCCGCGATTGTCAACAGAAACCCACGAACACTGGCTCGCGCGGCGATACCTGGGTTGGTGCCAGATATCGCCGCGTGAGCCAGTGTTCGAGGGTTTGCCGCGCGTAGTGGATACGCACCTTTATGTTACAAGGGTTACAAGTCCTCATCGTTGAGCTGCAAAGTTGTTAGTTTTCGGTACAGGTGCACTGAAATGTTATTTTACGATACATCCGTAATTCAAAGGAATTAACTGCTCTTGCTGTTTTCTGTTTTTATTAGCATTTCCTGACTTTCGGTGCTAAAACCGTTTCTGTAATGGGCTACTTTCTTTACACATAATTCATTATTATTTTTATTTTGTTATCATTTTGCGTGGTGCGGGCCGCTAGGCTACAGCCTATATAACCTATACCTACGTAAATGCGGCCCTGCTGAGTGTTTCTCTGTGTGGCACTGTGCTGCTGATTGTTCCTTGCCCTGTGTTGACGCGCTCAGCCGGACATACAGCCCCTCCTGCTGCCAGTTAATTTCCCTCGCAACTCGAACTGGGGTCACCAGCCGAATTAAGTAAATAAGAAAAGTTGCGACCACTTCTCCTCCCGGTCGCCGGCAGCCTTGTTTCCCGCAGTAATCAGTTTCCAACACGTCAGCCACACGCTGTCTGCCGGCCCTGTCTCCTATGTCCACAACAGCTTTGGCTGCTCCATATTCAGAAGAATAACGCTTTACTGTGGCAATCTACAACAGTGATCTGTCATGTTGGTGGCTATGTAACCGAAATCATTTCATCATTTCGCTACTGATCAAAGAACTTATTTATTTAATTACAAGAATTATAAACTGTCAATTGTATTACATTTTTGTGTGACCATAGTTAGATAGCTCATCACGCTCTTTTTTTTTTTTTTTTTTTTTTGCTTTACGTCTCGTCGACCTCGAGGGAAAAGATGGGGTGGGGGGCAAGGAACGGGAAGGAATTCGGTAATGACCTTTTGAAGTAAGCCTCCCGGCATTCGCCTGGAGTGTTTTGCGGAAACATTGGAAAACCAAAATCTGGATGCCCTGACGGGGATTCAAACCCACGTCCTTACGAATGCGAGGCCAGAGCATCATACTCGAGAATGCTTCAGCACGGAAAGTATGACACATATAATTATTTGTGTAAAAATATCTTCTGTAGTTATTACTCATTCAGCGAATTTCTGGAAACCACAAATACCAGAAAGACTGCAATGATTTTTCTTGTAAATGTTAACAAAACACATTTTGCTATTAATTAGGAAACAATTTTCAGATAAATTTTTTTAAAAGAAGACCTAGAATATTTAATGACGCACACAGGGGTATTTGACACAAAAAGCCGATCAAAAGACAAAAAAAATTTTAAGCAAATTCCAAGAACTTGTATCTACCTGACGCGAGGCAAATGTCTATAGAATAACAATCAGCTATGCTTTTTAAATAAGTTTCATTCCCCACCCCGTGAACAGTCATCTTCTGAGCACATTCCAAGACCCACGTACTGTTACCAAGCAAATACAAGAAAATTATAAGTTGTACCAATTTAATTTGTGAATGATTTTAAGTGAGTAGGGGTGATTTTAATCATGGATATTGCTCAGCCAGGTACCTAGAATTGAAATAATAGTAACATACATCCAAAGGTATCGCACAACTTTATTTCTGAACATTTTTGTAAACTGACTCATTTGTACTGATTTTTTTATTATGAAAAGTATTAAAGAGTGATTTTGTTATGTTTCCGGACCTTTCCCGAGTCTGATTTCTTGTATGGTATTAGTTTAGTGTACTATCTTGGTGTTTCATTGAAAACTAGGTGCCAAAAAGTGCCAAACGTCTATTTATTCGAAAACATTCTAGATTATTTACATTGAAACAAACTTACTTTTTTCCGTCACATTAATTCAGCTAAGATTTTCTTTGTTATGGGCTCTTCTGGTATAATTCTGATGACCCGAAAAGTTATTTATGATATGAGTAAACACGAGGAAGGAAATTATTTCATGCAAAAGTTGGAATTAGTCGAGGAAAATATTTTAAATCAACCGACATTCACGGCCGAACAAACGCAACAGTTCGAACAAAAGTTTTCAAGGCTTAAATTGGAAATTAAAAGAAAATGGCAGGCTGCTAAGAGTACTGAGAGTGTATTTTTAAAGAAATACCATGATTGGTTCAAAAAATTTATCGAAATCCCCATAAAATCCAATCCGTCCAATGTGGGTCGGCCTAGAAAATCTTTCGATGATTTGACCGATTTTGGCCAGTGATGTCCACAGAGATAATAGGTATTAACAAAACATTAATTGACAGATTTTATACTATTATGTGAATGATATATAGTGGGCACAAGATAGACAAAAAAAAAAAAAAATTATTCCCCACTGCCACGAAAAATTTAAGATGTACTGTACATTGAACTATACTCGTGGTATCCAATGTCACTTATACAGGAAGTATTTATTGAGGGCCCACTTAGAATAGAGTATGCACTTTTGCCTATAGGCAATCTGTCAGAAGCAGCAGAAGAAGCTAGAAACAAATATTTTCGACGATTTAGGGAGACACACTCCAGAAAACTTAATTGGGTTTAGTGCAACACAGATGTCATTAATAGGATTTCATTAACTTGTGATCCGTATTTGAGCTTTATCAGGCACAAAACTCCCAAAACATCTAAATCATTCAATCCAGAAACTATTAAAATATTGATTTAATGGGACCCGAGTACTCAAGAAGAGAACGAGCCATAAGGAGAAGGTTCCGACGACGAAGGATGGGATGGTTCGTCAGAATGATTTTTTAGTGTACGTATATGATTATTGTTTAGGTATTTTGTAAATATTCGCTTAATATGTTATAAAGTGTATGAACACAGTACGTGTTCTTTATAATTATTCCTATTTCACAGTTATAAGTTCTAATACACAAAAGAAGCGAAACAAAAATCAAAGTTACTTAGAAATAATTTTGATCGACTTTTTGTGTCAAATACCCCTGTGTGTGACGTATCGTTTCCAAGGGATAACTATTACTAATGAACATGTCATTATCTTTTTTTTTTTTTTTTTTTTTTTTTTTTTTTTTTGCTGCCTCAACGGCTTTATGTAGCCCCGCTACTGTCTGTAGCTTTATCTACTGTAACATATGGTTGGTTTTGGGAAACATGATATACACTTTAGGGAAAAACCCGGCTTTGGCCATTATATAATGACCTTAGAGGGAAACCCTTGCTTGTTCTTATCGCCTGGTGGGGATGAGCGTAGTTAACAACTGCGTGAGCAGTTGTACGACCATCCCTAGTTGATTTTCTTGTTGCTGGCATTGACAACGGTTGTTGTGTAGATGCTCATCGTGTCTGGTTAGGTGGTTATGCTTGGTCACATGGCCGTGGGTGGTCTTATCCTTCTGCGATCTGGGTGGCGTCGTGATCTTCTCTGTGCTGGTTTGGGGGCGGCTCCTGTTGATAGCCGCTTGCAGCTTCCTCCTCAGTGGGCAGCCCCCGTAGCTAGCCGCGTGGTCCATGGCGCAGTTGGCGCAAGTTGGTGTCGCTTCGCGTGGTCTGGTGCACACCAACACGCTGTGATTTTCCCCGCAGCGAACGCACCGAACTTGGTTCCGGCAATCCTTCGATCGATGCCAGAATCCCTGGCACCTGAAGCATTGGTCAACAGTTGACAATGATGATTTCTTCCTGCGGGGATTCTTCTTGGTGCTCCGGCCGTTTTGCTTCTTGACTTGGATATTGGCTGCCTCAACATCATTGATTTCCGATGGCGTTGACTGCTTGGGTTCTGTGGGTGGTGGGAGGTTTTCATCTGGGGTGACCTCCGTTCCTCGGTTCGTTGCTTCCTCTGGCGAAGCAGTGTTTGGGATGATATCACTTTTCGGAAGCCCTGCGCCTCCATACTGGACGAGCTGGAATTGAATGCTGTGGCTCTCGAGAAAATCCTTAACCGCCGCTAACTCTGATGGGCTCGCACATGTTACGAGCAGGTTGTCCGGTGTCAACCCTGTCGGCGCTTGCGATGCCACTACTTGGTGGTCTGCACTAGGCGTGGCGTCGAGGTGCATGGGCAAGGACGGTGTTCTTGGAGATTCCGGTCCTTTAAGGCCGGCGGTAGTTCCGTCTTTTCTTGAGGTTTGCGACTCATCTTCCTGGCTAGACGAAGATGATAGTTGGTGTGGTTTGCAATATAGCACCCGATGTAGGTCTTCAAAATAGTCATCCTCTCTGAAATCCTTGCTGAGGATGACAGGAAGGCTGACAAACCGTGACCAGTCATTCTTCTTGTCAGTGATGGGCGTGGCGAAGTGACCGAACTTCTCGTCGCTGAGGATGCACAGGAACATGTTACTTGGTATTTCCCATGCATACTCTTTACTCCCGGACTTGACTCGGAGTTGGATTATGCATGGTTGAACCTGGGCGTCTAGGTATTTCTTCCACCAGCTTCGGGATGTGTACTGTCCTTTTGCCATGAAGATTTCGCTATACTTGCCAGATGTACAACGGATATAGATCAGGGTCTCCGCCTCCTCGAAGTCGGGGTCGTCAAATCCATCTTCAATTCTTGGTGACGACCATGTTGTCCAGGATGAATTTGCGGTGTCTGACCCCTGGGATCGACGTGAGCGGGTTCCAACATAGCTGCCCGCGTTAGATGTCGTAGGAGTGACGCACTGGGGAGACCGCACGTCGGCAGCGTTTGCGCAGGGTGTAGACTGAGCCTCCCTGGCTCATGTGCTGGGACCCCATGTTGCGCCGTAGCAACTTCGCCTGATGTCGACTCAGCTTGGCGTGACGGTGTCTGCTGCGGTGAGACAGGACGCCGCTTCTTCACCATACTGCACGTTGTCTATATAGGGCACGAACACGACGTAACGTGACAGGAGTGTTGCTCTGTCATTATCTAGTTTTTTTTTTTTTTTTTTTTTTTTTTTTTTTTTTTTTTTTTTTTTTTTTTTTTACATTTCATTCCTCCCAGCAGAAGGCTGGGAGGCGGGCTGCTGGAGAGTCATAGGGGACTCTTTTCAGCCAATCTACTACTACGGGGAGGGAAGGGGGATGGAAGGTCGGCCGTGGCCTTCTAGGGAACCATCCCAGCATTCGCCTAATTGTCTGAGGGAAACCACGGAAAACCTCAGACAGGATGGCCGAACCGAGTTTAACCCCGGTCCTCCCGAATGATAGGTAGGAGGCCAAAATTGGCCTCCTCCCATCTCGGTGTCATTATCTAGTTTTTTTTTTTTTTTTTTTTTTTTTTTTTTTACCATTTCATTCCTCCCAGCAGAAGGCTGGGAGGCGGGCTGCTGGAGAGTCATAGGGGACTCTTTTCAGCCAATCTACTACTACGGGGAGGGAAGGGGGATGGAAGGTCGGCCGTGGCCTTCTAGGGAACCATCCCAGCATTCGCCTAAGTGTCTGAGGGAAACCACGGAAATCCTCAGACAGGATGGCCGAACCGAGTTTAACCCCGGTCCTCCCGAATGATAGGTAGGAGGCCAATATTGGCCTCCTCCCATCTCGGTGTCATTATTATCTAGCGGGATTAGACGATTTTTTACATCTGGCTGTACATTGTTCGACTGCGAGAAGAAAATTCTATTCGTTGAGTGCAAATGGTGCAAAGGATGGATTTTCCTTCATTTTCCTCGGACTGATATAGGAAATAACTTACCTGGATGTGGCATCTGGAATCGCAATAATTAAGAAAATGTTTTGATTTTCATGCGTCTGCTTGTTTCGTTGAGCACAAATCATACAAAAATTTCTGGTCACGTTGTGATCGTGTTTCGAACGGTAAACATTCCTTGGTCGCAAAGGTAAAATACCTGTACGGTACTATAATATATAATCAAATAACTGGAAAATTAAAAAAAAAAAAAACAATGTCAACAAATGAGTATCACTTTAAATTTACTTCTCTTAGTCGAAATTTGCAAATATGTTATATATATAAAACTTAATTCATGGTTCCAACTAAAGCCATTATAATCAATTTCATTGGCATGATTTCTCAAAACTTTACGGCATAATCGTGTTTTTGGTAGTAAGAACTGAAATAGCCCGCAATCACATTTTTTATATTAAAAGCGACTGTAATAGACAGACGGGAAAATGAGTGATTCAGTAAACTGTAAAGGTTCCGTATTTCATCCTTTAGTTACGAAACACTTAAAATCTAACAAAATATCTGATTTAACAGTTTTTGATTCGGTCAGAGATGGTAAAAAGTATAAACAAATTTTACTTCCTGTTTAGATAATTTAAAAAACAATCCAGGGAGAAATATCGGTTCCCTGTTCTAGTTTGTTGTCTAATCTCTAAACTTCCTCTTTACCCAAAGTTCTTAATTTCTATCTACTCGCAGTTGCCACTTATGTTTTCAGTCCTTCACTCCATCATCGACATGTTCTCCCTCTTGGTCGTTTTCCTAAACCTTGAATATTTTTTTTTTGTTTAACAGTTTAACGTCCCTTTTCAACAACGTGGTCTTTAGAGACGGGAAAGGATGGGGGCAGGGAATGGGAAGGAATTCGGCCATGGCCTTTTGAAGGAAGCATCCCGGCATTCACCTGGAGTGATTTGGGGAAACCATGGAAAAACCCAAATCTGGATGCCCGGACGGGGATTCGAACTGAATATTTTCTATTCGCCATGGAATCTGGACTGTACAGTTTTGTCGACTTGACTGAATTAACACACTGTTCCTTTCAGTTTTCTCTAATTTTCCTTATTCTGCATCTCATTGTTTTTCCCACTGTGGTTCTTACATATGTGATCTTTCCAGCCTGTATATTATTCCAGTCCTTTATCTTGTTCCATGTCTCCCTTGCGTTGTTTGTTTTAAGTATCACATTTTATTTACATATCATTTTTTTCTCTTTATATGCACACTTTTCTCTCATATTAGACGCTTAACAATTTCGTAAAAGTTTCATTCTTTTTCAAAATCTTTCTGCTTACCTTTTCCCATTCCTGAATCCGTCCCCTAAATTGCACCCAAACTATTTTAATTTTTCTACAGCATTCACTGGTGCGGGGTTAACTACAATTCTTGTCCCAATCATTGTATGTTTTCCGACCACAATAATTCCAGTCTGCTCTTTGCTAATAAGCAGTCCCTGTTTCGTTAGTTTAAAAAATGTCTGGCACTTTCTTTTTCTGTACGTGTTTTTTGTGTACTTGCAGTTTGTAAATTTTGTTTAATTACAGTATCTGCTATATTGCTACTACATGAAGTTAAACGAGTAAGACGAATGGTTAGTAGTCACTTAATCGACACAAAAATTCTTTTATAATGTAATTTAGAAAAATAATAAAAAATATTTGCCTTTAGATTAAATTATTAGATATTAATTTAAAACAATATCTGTTACATTTTGAATGCGTATTGGAAAAAACTAGTTTTTTGCATGATCTGAATATTGTTCTAACCATGTTACTGACAGCCTAAGGAAAACTGGTTTCGGGTATTTCGTAATAGATATACTTTGCTGTAGTGGTTCCTCATTTACCATGTCTTTGTCTCTCTCATTTATATCTTTCTTAATTCCTATTATTCCTACATTACTCCATAGAAAATCGATTCTCATTGCTTGTACAAGGTGGCGCAAAAAGAACGCATGGATTTGATTTGAGTAGTATAAGTGGTGGGAGTGGAAAGTAGGGGTGGGGGATCTGTTGTTTTGTAGGTTAGAGCGTCCAGTTTAAGTAGCAAAGGCACAGTGGTCCGTGCATCATTACGTTTTCGCTGTTGAACATTTTTTCAAAAGTAATGAATCTATTATCACAATTCAACGTCTTTCCCAAACACAGTTCAATGTTCCGCGTAATGGTTTGGTTCCTGATCGCAACACAATAATTCGTTGGGTTAACTCTTTTGGTAAAACCGGAAGTGTCATGAAGCAGAAGTCGTCTGGTCGTCCTCGTACGGTGCGAACCCCAGAAAATGTCGACAGAGTAAGAGCGTCTGTTCTTCAAAGTCCTCGCCGCTCCACTAGGCGGCGCGCTCCAACTCTGGGTTTGTCTCGTCGCTCGCTGCAGCGCATCCTGAAGGATAAGTTACAATTCCATCTTTACACAATTATGATCGTGCAGAAGATTCACGAACGTGATCATGAGCCACGGAGACTGTTTTGCGAGAGAATGCTTGATGTTCTTGCTAATGATGATGTTTTGTTTAAGATGAACGATGAAGCTAACTTCCATTTAGACGGTTATGTAAACAAACAAAAGTGTCGGTATTGGACAGCAGACAACCCACAAGAACTGCATCAAACTACTCCCTAGGACAGCAATGCTCCTTCACTGATGTTATGTATGAATTAGAACTAATTATAAGTTATGTATATTGTAAACACCCCCAGTTTGTATCATCATAGTAGCCTACGCAGATGTCAAAGCTAACTGTAATATCTTACCTCTGTACATGTCGAACCACTTCCTATAAAATATATAGATTTAATTAGAGGATAATACTCTCACTGCAGCTGATCTTGTATGATTATGTATAAGGGATTTCCCATAACATTGTAGTATCCATGTAACCTGTACATGGCTGTATGGGTGCGCAGCCCAAATGCCAATAAAATTAAAAAAAAAAACTGCATCAAACACCACTGCACAGTTCAAAAGTGACCGTTTGGTGTGGATTTTCAAAAGTGGGAATCGTTGGGCCTTATTTTTATGAAGAGGATTGTGTAAGTTTAACAGTGAATCCTGAACGTTATGTTGCAATGCTACGTATTTTTTTGCGGCCACAACTTGACACTTTAGGGATCAACAAGGCAGAGATGTGGTTTCCAACAGGATGGAGCCACCGCCCACACGGAGAATGATTCCGTGGCAGTTGTCCGAGAAATGTTTCCACAACACGTGATCTCACGTTTCAGCGATGTCCACTGGCCTGCACGCTCGCCAGATTTGTCGCTTTGTGACATCTTTTTATGGGGTTTCTTAAAAAGTAAAGTTTACTGCAACAAACCTCGCACACTCAATGATCTGAAAGTTGCAATAGGTGAAGAAATCACTGCTGTTCCACATGACACATTGAAGAAAGCAATGGATAACTTCGAAGAAAGACTTTTAATGCCCGTCTCTAAGGACCTAGTTTTTATAGGAGACGTTAAGCAGTTAAAAAAAAAAAAAAAAAAAAAAAAAAAAAACTTTTAATGTGTATACACAAAGAAGGCCGTCATCTGTCTGAAATTATCTTTAAGTGTTAAGTGTAATTCATAAACTGGATAAATGTACATATCGTATTGATGTGAGTACATTTTCTGTGTGACCAAAATAAAGTCAATTATAACAGTTTGAAATTCATGCGTTCTTTTTGGGCCACCTTGTATTTACTCTCATCTTTTCCTTTGATTGCTATATTTCTGAAACATATCTCGGTCCAAAATATGTCTCTCATTGTCGATAGAGAGAAGTGATAAGAGAAGTAATTACAGTGAAAGAAAATGAGTATGCTGTCGGCAGATGGACTGTCTGTTATGTGGCAGTAAACAAGAAATGGACAGATTCGTTGAAGCTGGAAATGAAGGAATGACTGTGATCTCTGTCCAAGATTGTCCCTCGAGCAGATAAGTTTGAGTCGTTAGTCTTGTGGTCCCCGCCTGTTGGCAGATATCTTGTCGCATCACCCCAGGGTCAGCCGTGTCCGGAGGACCCAGGGGAGCAGTTGGAGTGGGGTCGATCCTTGCGCGGGGGCAGCAGTGTCGCGATAAACAGGAGAGATGGGCGCGCCACACATCTGCTCAAGGGTCAACTGCGGGAAGCCAAAAGTGCGTGGATGGTGCTCACATATGTAACTGTTATTTGCAACGAATAGAGGACGCCGTTTTGATGTTTACCTCCTTACTATAGTTCTCAAGAGCGAATGGCTACGAACTGTACGACCGACGTTCGTATCCCGGCAAAGGAAGAATGTTTTCCCTCTAAGATAAATGACTGAGATAGTCAACTATTCCCACTGGGGAACGGGAAGTCCTCGGTTCGAATCCGGGTCTCCTCGGCTGGAATTTTTTTTAACTGCTTTACGTCTCTTTTTAACATCGAGGTCTTTAGAGACGGGAAAGGATGGGGGGCAAGGATGGAGGCAAGGAATGGGAAGGAAGTAGGCCATGGCCTTTTGAAGGAAGCATCCCGGCATTTGCCTGGAGTGATTTGGGAAACCATGGAAAACCCAAATCTGGATACCCGGACGGGGATTCGAACAGCCGTCCTCCCGAATGCGAGGCGAGAACGCTAACCGTTACACCACCCCGCTCGGTCCCTCGGATGGAATTTTTTACTGCTTTAAAAAATTGACCTTCACTTCTGGAAAAGCCCTTCTGGGTCTCCCGGCCAACGATACCATACTGCCTTTAAAAAAAAAAAAAAAAAAAAAAAAAATCCTGCTCCGCTCATTTTGTGGGAGGATACGAGAATTAATTAAGGTTTCATAGAATTCGAACCATGATGCTGACCACAGATCGTTCATTTTAGAGCCAAGGGCAAGGAATAAAATACTTACTGCCATATTATCAATGTCGGAATTGACTTTATTATTATTAGTGGAAATATTGCAATTTTGGGTGAATATTCAGGCCAGAAGACGTTAATTTACACATCTGGGCGACTTGGTTACCTCGTGCTGCAGTGTCGGCTGAGGTTGTTTGTTCATCAAAGCACTGATATGCTTAGTACTAAATGCCGATCACTGACGTCAAAAAGTGTCTTCCTCAGAGCTTCACGACGAAGACTCGCGCTGAATATAACGACAGTCATGGGTTAAATAACATCTTTGGCCGCTCCCACCAGTTAGCTTAGTCTGCCATTATGTCTTTACCAGCCACAGACCGATAGATTTTATCTAACTTAGCTAGAATCGAAGCTCTCGGAACTCGTCCTTGTAGCAATCACGTATTGCCTGTGCTATGCAACTGTTAGTCATCTATTAAACAAGGCTTTACCAGTTAGACGTCTTCGTTCCATTGCTAAAATTAGTTGTTCTTTGCACTTGCTTCTGCTATTATCTTGCAAAGTATTAATCACTGTAATCAACGGCTCTGTACCGGAAATACGGATGGTGTCAGCCTGACTTAATTTTAACTTTAGATAGACCTCAAGACGAGAAGAATGAAGAAGCATCAAAATGAGCTGCTAAATCTGATCATCGCACAAGTGAGAAGATGAAGAAAATAGTTAGAAATCCTTCAGGTCAGTAAACTAAACGCCCACAAACATAGCCAATCAGCAGTCAAACCATTCGACCCTTACACTATATCTTCAGTTTGCAAGTACGTTAAATTTAAGTTGTGAAACGTAAGTATTACTTACTGTAGCACTGAAGAATTGTTCAGACAAGGAGGGTCCAAGGCTCGACTATTTTTACTGGAATCAGTGGTTTAGTTTTTTTTATTTTTATTAGTCTTCAGTTATTTAAACTGGTTGTTTAAACCTGTAAGCAGCAGATCGCAGATAGTTAAAAAAAAAGAAGAACTTGAAATACAAAAAAAAACTTTTTGACTACGGAAAATACTTAAAGGAATTGTCCGATCACCGAAAGAACATAGAATCAATTTAGGCCATAAAGGAAACAAATGTGCATCACAAATGAGTATATTAATAAAGAAACACTATTTTACTAATGAACAATTTAAATTTCAAGATATTAACAGGTATTTATGCCAATAACCATTCTCGTGCATAAGCTCTTTGAAGATATGACGATATCTGGCGCTCTACAGCTGTGTTCAACAAGCCCCGTTGATGGAAGAAATTTTTCTTCATTCAGGACTTGGACAGTTTGGTAGGAGTGGCGGTGGTGTATGATTGCCAGATATCCTGTAATTCATCACAAGCATAGAGTATAGAGTGATGGTAGACATATTGTAGATTCGCCGATTGGAAGAGAACGTTTAACAAGACATTCGTCTCTTGGTGTATTTCGGAAGATCAAATCAGAATAGGCCAGAACCGAATATCTCCATCTGCCTTCATTCATCTGTATATACACAAACCCAAACAAAACACGACAGTTGAAAACACTAATAATTTTTTTTTTTATTGCACACGGATGAAAGGAACTGGCCGTGTCTGTATATTAGATTAGTGAGAGGGCTACATCTAGGAATATAACAATCCACAAATGGTGTGATATAGTTCCTTTACTATCAGTGGCGTAGCTAGCGTGGGTGACACCCGGGCGGATATCGATGGTGTCACCCCTTGAAAACTTAAATCCAAAATTGAGTATATTATATCATCTTTTAGGTGTAAAATATGATATTAATAAAACATAATTAAATAAAAATTTATTGTTATTTAAAAATAATAGTTAATAAAATTGTAAGATTAACAACATTTAAAAGATATACAAATAAAATAAAAGCAATTGCTTTCATAATCCCCTCTTTCTAGCTTTAACAACTGCAAACCCGTAAATCACATTTTCGAAATTAAAAATTTGATTTACTTCATGTTCAATAATCAATATGGCAAGATTTTAGCCACGTGTTGATCACTGGTGATCGAAAGTGGTTTTTAGATTAATTTTAACTCCTCTGAAGATCGGGCCTCACTTGCCTGATACTGTTCCGCACCGACACGTTTCTTACTATTGGCGCTCATTCGGTCGAAGTTGGTCCAAGGACACGATGTGTCGTCCGACACCCGGCCGCATTGGATTGGTTTATGTTTTGACGGTGTGGATCAGTGTCGGTCTGCTGGATGTGGAGAAAGCATAGAGAGAGTTCGGAAATTTCCCTTCCCTTACGACCAAATGTTGTTTTCATGTTATTGTTGGTCTTAAACAAGTGTCTTTTTTTTCATCCATGTTCATAAGATGTTCTTAACATGTAGGAATTGTTCTAGCATCTTCGCATTAATAAATCAAAACATTGCCAGAGTTGAATATCAATTTTAAGACCCACAAAAATTGCAGCCGAGATCTGCATTTGTAACGGGGACCTTCCACACCCGAATCGCGCGCCGTAACCATACGCCAGACTAATCTAGAAGTACTGAAAAATATGTATTCAAACACATAAAAGTTGATTCGTGTTTTTTGATAGCAAAAATAGATGGTATAGCAAAAAAGTATATTCATTGTATCATGTTTGCAAACTTATTTTTCATTACACCTACTTTCGGACTGGTGACTCAAATGACTGCGTGCGTTTTGGATACTGAAGGTCCCGGTTCAAATCCCGGACTCGACTGTAATTTTTGCGGGGCTAAAAATTGACATTTACCTCTGGCAATGCTTTTATCTGTTAATACGAAGATTCTAGGACGCTCCGTGTTCGAATTTCACGTTAATCTGTAGGTCTCCTTTCGAAGTTAGGTGACTACGATATAGGTGCACTGCGAGTTTCCTAATAAGAAACTCTGACTAGAACTTTGAGATAACATGAAATTATTATATTTATTATACAAAATCTTTAGGACCTAAATTAAAATTAAAATATGTTATAACCTCATACTTTGCTTAAAAAAAAAAAAAAAAAAAAAAAAAAAAAAAAAAAAAAAAAAAAAAAAAAAAAACTGAATGAATCGAAAAGAACCTCAAGCAAAACAAACACGTCAAGTGCGAAGTGATTGACATTTCATTGCGATTGCGTTGAAATATGCGAGAATCTTTCATTCCGGTACAGTGTGGTAATGATTTGTTAATACTGCGCTGCAGGGCCGGATTAAGACAGCGCGGGGCCCGTAGCAAATGTGAAGAAGAGGCCCTTGATTTTTGCCGTCCTGGGGAAAATTGTGGACCTCAAAACAAAAAAGGTCGCCCATCTAGCCTAGGTGCGGGGCCCCCTAGAAGGCAGGAGGCCCGTGGCATTTGCTACCTCCTGCTACGTGGTTAATCCGGTACTGCTGCGCTGGGATACTATTTTGTACAGATAAAATCAACCAGATAGGTGATTACATGAGTCAGATAAAAAAGTATTTTAATGTACTTTCGTACCAAAACTGTGAAAAATAAAGTAAAGGTGTCAAACCTACCTGTCATCCCCAACACTGATTCCCTGCAACAATCACTTGAAAACGTTAAAGGAGACTAAAGACCGGGTAGGAACATGGGCGAGCTATGGAAAAGTGTGGACGCGAGGGGGCGAGCTGCCACTCGGCCGACTGTCATTGCGGTGACGGTACAGGCCAGTAGTGGCAAAATAGAGCTCGACCTTTACAGGTAGCAACTGATACACACATTGGCGCAAATTAAACCCCAACACCCATACAATGTTGTGATAAATGAATGAAATTTGGCCCCAAGTATGTCCACATGAAGAGTATTAAATGATTTAAAATTGAAAGTTTTACATGTAATAATATGAGAATTACGGTGCTATCTATTATGTAAATTGCTATTTTTTTATATTCTTTTAACGTACTAGTGGCAGTGGCGGATCCAGGATTTTGTTTTGGGGGGGCTAGGATTTGGTTTGGGGGGGGGGGCTTGACTCGGGGAAGGAGGGGTTCACCGACAGAAATCTCATTATTCCAGATTGCCGCCCTTATTAAAACTGTAGAGCAAAAAAAAAAAAAAAAAATGGTCCCCAAAATAAATGTCGTTAGGGGTGACCTTGGTGCTTTTCGGGGGGGGGGGCTTCAGCCCCCTAGCCCCCCCCCCTGGATCTGCTACTGACTAGTGGCGTACAGTGTGGTGTAACATGACACTTTGTTGTCCCCGAGTTCTTGTTGGCTAAGTATGCCCATGCGTAGAGTGACAACTCTATACACTCAAATGTCTAACTGTGAGAGAGGTCGGAGAATTGACGTGTTTTAAAAAGGTGCATCATATCGCGAAATCTCCCAAAGGATTGGCCGTAGTGCATTGTCAGTATACAGACTTTGTTACACAGTGATGAAAGAAAGCTCTAATACTCCAGGTCTATACTGATGGATAGCAGCACGTGAAGACTGCCAAATTGTGTGGGTGGCTGCTGCTGGCAAATGGTTGACTGCAGGCCAGATACAAACAGTGGTTACAGAGAGAGTCACCCCCCTCCCCGGACGATTGAAAACCAATTGCTTGAAGCTGGAGTACGCTCTCTGAACCCTATGCAATGTGTCCCATTAATCTGATTTCATTGCCAGCATCATCTAACCTGGCGTAATGCAAACATAAAAGGACATGTGAATGGCGTACATTTGTGTTTAGAGACGAGTCTCGATTCTGTCTGTGGCAAAGTGATAATTCACGACATTTTCGGAGGCGTATTGGAAAACGGCTTACCTGCTGTGATTTCAGAACATCACACAAGTGCAGTCACCGGTGTCATTTTTTGGGCGGCAATCAGTTTCGACAGCATGACTTGAGTCGGATGTTGTTGAAGGCACAATGACAGCCCACCACTATGTGGACAGGGTACTGCATCTTATTGTGATACCCTTCATGTTCACCATTCAAATCGCATCTTACAACAAGATAATGCCCGTCCTCATATTGCGGCCATCGTTACACAAGCCTTGCAAGGAGTTTCGATCACAATTTGAACAGCACAGTCGCCAGATTTGTCCCCAAAAGAGCATGTCTGGGATACCAGGAGTAGGACACATTTGATCACATGGTGCGCAACAACTGACTGCAAAAGACATGCAGGCGTAAAGAGAAATACCCCAAGAAGACATTCGAAACACTTGTTGATTCAATGTCGGCAAGAATCCACGAATGTATTGGTGTTCAAGTTGGATGCATTTCTTACTGAAAACTGTATCTAAAGGTAATAACTTATCCTGATCCATTTCCATTTGCTATCATTCTTCTGGGTATGGCCCTGGATATAACTTCAAAGTTTCCTAAAATTCTACCATTCCTGTATGCTTGGTGAGATTCTAATTTTTGCCAGTGTAACTATAGGGCGACCATAATATTTCGCTATAAATTTAAAAAAAATTGAAAACTACCCAATCATTTGTTGATGAAACGTTAACATAGGTTAACAAGGGATATTGAGAAGTGGCTTGATCCAAGAAGATGCGATTCCAGACCCAGATGGGGTTCCATCGGTGCAAACCCAGAATCCGGGTCCCATAAGTCGTGAGACCCTGGGAGAGACTGTATAGTCAGAGAAGCAACTCTACATTAAGTTCCTTCATAAAAATAGAACAATAAATGTAATATAAAAACAAAGAAATATAAAAAAAAACGGCTTAGGTAATATAAGAACATGCCTTTGCGATATCTGCCGTCTTTACATGAAGTACTCCACAAGTGAAGTATTTTACTATCCGCCTAAGATACACGTAGCTACAGACTTCTAAATATGACATTGTATGTACTGAAGACCGTCTTCAAGTGTTAATTTTACATTTCTAACGCTGCTCTGTAGCATATAAATAAAAATGTTTGTAAACGGCTTTCATGTTCGCTCAGTTTGATCAGGAACAAAAGTTCGACATCCCTGTCGATTTAAGGAATACACCTGTATTCGACAGAGGGGTTACCCATAGTACAAATTTTCTTCTTCTCTAAATTTATTATGGAAAATTCATAGAGAATCATACGCTTATTTATTTCATCGCGATCATATTTGCATGTTCTCGATCAGAAGAAAGCATAGCAAACCTACATGAACCTAGAATTTAAGTGCTTACTAATGTTACGATTTCGCTAGCAAGATACGCGGTTCCGACTTTTTTTTATTTATTTATTTAAAAGGCTTTCGGCCTTATCAGCCACACAGCCAAGTTCTTTGCGTTTTATGACAATTCACATTTCATTACTTTACAGTTCTATTTACATAGTTTAACAATTAACACTTCATTTCCTTTACAGTTTTAAATATATGTAATTTACATTACAGTTCTATACACAACAGTTACGGTTCCGACTGTTTTAAACACGTGCTTTACAAAAACTGATTACCAACGACGGACGATACCATCAACGAACACTTGGACCCGTTCAGATTGATCTGAAACCTGAGAGCATTGCTAGTTTAATGCACAGTTTTTATTAGCATAAATTCGAACATGATACGATTTCATGTCGAATATAGGTGCACTGTCGATAATAGGCAGGTACGGAAAGTGTAAATCGGATAACGCAAAATGTACTCAGTTTGTACATCACGAATCTGTCAGATAATAAATTCAAAACTTACTAGAAAAACTTCAAAGCACTTGTAAATATTAGCTTGAAAGCTAATGGAATTCTAAATAAGCAAAACAATTTTAAAACCTAGACTACGCGTATTCCGACATACGCTTGGTTTTCATTTCCAAATTTTCTCTAAATATTTTCGAGGATTTACAATTTAACTGTCTAATTACTATGATTTTAGCAATTACATTATATAAACTTTAATTTTAAAACTTCCTCTTTTTATACAAGAAAACTTACATTATATCCACCGCCGCTTCTAACAAACCAAACAACAGTGACGGACGGCAAGCACAACAATGAACGATTTCTTGTGATTGTTGGAGCAACAGAGCGATGCTCTCTTTGTTTAAGCGCACGGTATTGCCAACAATTATATTCTACTATAACGAATGAGCACAGCCGCCTGGATCGCATTTGAAAAAGCGCTAGATCAACCTAAAAACAAATATTCATAACAATAAAAGTAGACGTGTTTCGACACCAAAGGATAAAAGAAGTTTATATTTTTTTTTTTTTGTGTCACACTAATTTCGATTACTATTTTCGAAATGTGGGTGTCACCCCCAAACGGGTGACACCCGGGGCGGACCGCCCCCACCGCCCCCCCCCCCCCTAGCTACGCCACTGATTACTATTATCTTTCACTTCTAATGTCGTTCTTAAAATTTACCACGTTATCCGAGTGTTGATTATTGTCAACGTGGTAACGGACAACGTAACAATGTGACTAGATACGCGAAAACAGCTTGCTTCTGATGATCAAATTACATTAGTTCTGTTAACTGTTGAAACCTGTGTTGTTCACTTCAAATTTAACAACACCGTTTCCAATCGACGTAAAAAAAACAGTAAAGAACATAGAAATAACAACACCAATTAGGAGTTTGGTGTTGCTGGAATCATTATGACCAACTCTCCTTTATCCGTATTCTTCTTCTTCTTAATACGCTATGTCCGATTTCGAGTGTTGGAGGATGTTAACAGGTTGCTTATGGCCAAGACTAGTGGGCTGTGGGACTGTGAGCTGACGAACTGTCTTTACGGAATTACAGATCTGCTCAAAACGTCCTCCCCTGATCTTCAGGAGGTTCTTACTGTTGTGCTCTTCGAGCTAAGTGTCAACACCATTGTGGATTGACGGTCACAGACCGGAAGCTAGGAATGGATTGAAGTTCTAAGTTTATGAAGGAAGACAAGACTAAAAATGGAACCAATTTATTTGCCTCGTAAAACTGAGTAATACAATTGATACAAAGTGGATTCCAACAGTCACAGAATTATGTAACCCCAATACGATATTTAGTGGTTTTCTTAGTGCAAAATGGAATAATTAACTGTAGGCAGACGGTCGCCCTGGATGGGAGGTGAATAGGAGGGTGGCAGGCTACTAACAGGTGACTATCAGAGATCAGTGATCGGTGATTGCTAATAGCTGTAGGATCGAATAATTCCGTAATTCCTCAAATAGTAATGGTCTTCAGAGTGACCTCTCACAATGTACCCCTCCATCGGAATTCTTTTGAAAAAATGAACTAGGGAGGTTTCCCGTTGAATTGTGAGTTCGCATGTCTTATTATAGGTGTGGGTGACTGGGATACTGTGTGTGCGTTAAGTATGAAATGAAAGAAGATGAAATCCGATGCCGGCTGATTCAGGCCTATTCTTCCGAAAGATACCAGGAGTCAGGGCCGCATTTAGGCACAGGCTACCTAGGCTGTTGCCTAGGGCCCCACACCACATGCCATATATATATTAGTCGCTGTCATCCTGTTGACAGGCGTTGTGAATAATCAGTATTATGTGTGAGTGTAGGCTTTCCCGGCTTAGTGATGAAATATAATCTTTGACACCATCCGGCTGAACACCCGTGAAGATTATATTTAATCAGTATTATGTTTTTAATCTTTCTCTATTGCATGCTTAGGTGATGTTAATCATCTTTTATGGTTTATTTTATCTTAATATGTAGGCCTACTGTTTCATATGGTTACTAAAACTTTTCGGTTTGTAACTTTGCGGACTGTTACTGAGCGTGTTTGATTGCAACAACAGCACTATATAGGCAGTACCTTATCTATCGATCAGCCAACAAATTAAACGTGTGGCCACCACTTGCTAACATCCTTGACTTCAGTCTCTAATACGATCCAGAAAGCATGTTACGAAATTTCGATTCTTCAGTTAGTAAAAATATACAAGGATAACTATCATAACATCATTCAATATTTTGCATTAAAAGGTTTATTAATCTACTATATAATTTCGTAAGGTCACTGATTCACTCACCTCGATAGCTATTGGCTGGAGAACGGTGTCACGTGTCAGCCTTCGTTCGCAAAACAGCAACCAGAGATACTCATTATAAGAAATTCGTGGTTATGTCCACAATTTAATAGCTAAGCAACTGCTACCAAATTAATTGCCATAATACATTCATTAAGAAGCATTTCATAGTTATAAAAATATTGAATAATTTTGTGGCTGAAAAACCGTGGATCTGCTTTTCAGTAACATGTTGTTAAAAAAAGTAACAAAAAAAAATTTATTAAATTACTCTCGGTCTCTGCTGTAACCATGAATACCAATTGCCATTCCTGCTGAGAATAAATTTCAATTTAATTAAAACTTTCACTAATATTGTTGCTTGACCAAAGTTTACGCATTACAGTTTATTTGCTTTTTAGGTATTTTACTTACCACTTTCATTAATGGCCTTTGCTCATGTTTGCTGTACGTGAGTTATTAGGTTATTTAAAGTGGACATCAGACCAAATATGTTACCAAATCGACTCGAGCATTCTGGCAATTCATTTCTTTGGAGTTGCCAACTTTTTAATAATTTGGAGTGTGTATTAAGTTCTCTGACGGCATTACAGATACTATGACCAATGATTATATTATCAGTGTTTGCCCAGTCTCAATAATAAAAACAACGTGATGCTTTCGAAGCAAACAGGAATTTTTTAAATTTTGCAGAGTGAACTTTATGCGTCAAATAGAAGCCAAGTTAGAGTCTACGACCTTTGAAAGAATTTTACGTTTGTGTTGTCGTCCATGTTCGTGTTTAATACCTACCTCTATTAATTCTTCTGAGTCTTCAAGAACAAGAGATTTTATTCACTTTGAAACACACGTCAATTTTGTATTTGGTCAAATCAGGTCAACCTGTCATAATCTTTCATCCTAAAAGCGATATAATAAGATCTGTCATAACTTGGATCTGCCCATCCATGACGACATGGATAATATGTTTGTGAGACTTAAATCAAAAAATCCAAGTGTAAAAACTGTAAAACAGATTATATCTGATAATTTTAATGGGAGAGAAGCTTGAAAATTGGAGTGGATAGCCTCAGTCCCACCAGAATGGCACTCCCTGTTTAACAGTCATCAGGCACTAAAGGGACTCGACCTTACTCGCAAGACCTGGCCAGCTCTTAACAAAGTTAGGTCTGGTCATGGAAGATCTGCTTCATCTTTGTACACATGGGGAGTGAGAGATTCACCGAGATGCGACTGTGGTGAGGAAACACAAACCATCCGTCACGTGACATTTGACTGCCCACTTCGAGCCTTCAGGGGATCACCGGTAGATTTTATTAACATATCAATTGAAGCTTTAGATTGGCTACACCATGTTAATTTTGAATTTTAATTGTAATTAATGTTAAAATGTATTATTTTTGTGCAGTGGCCATAAGCTAAATAAATAAATCCTAAAAGCGGGGACTATTCTAGATCCATGACGATACGCAAAAACCGGTCACTGGCTTACACTAGTTTAATAATAAGTAATCGATATTGCCTTATACAGGGTGTTACAAAAAGGTACGGCCAAACTTTCAGGAAACATTCCTCACACACAAACAAAGAAAATATGTTATGTGGACATGTGTCCGGAAACGCTTACTTTCCAAGTTAGAGCTCATTTTATTATTTCTCTTCAAATCACATTAAACATGGAATGGAAACACACAGCAACAGAACTTACCAGCATGACTTCAAACACTTTGTTACAGGAAATGTTCAAAATGTCCTCCGTTAGCGAGGATACATGCATCCACCCTCCGTCGCATGGAATCCCTGATGCGCTGATGCAGCCCTGGAGAATGGCGTATTGTATCACAGCCGTCCACAATATGAGCTCTAACATGGAAAGTAAGCGTTTCCGGACACATGTCCACATAACATATTTTCTTTGTTTGTGTGTGAGGAATGTTTCCTGAAAGTTGGCCGTACCTTTTTGTAACACCCTGTATATATAAAGGGCCCGCACCACAGGTATAGCCTAGGGGCCTACAAACCCTAAATAAGACCCTGCCAGGAGTCAGCCGCGCTTTGCATAACCATAGGATGGACGGATCTCAATCAATAGCGTCAGATGCCTTCACTCTATACCCACTGCAGACTGGGCCCCAGGGTTGGAGTCTGCTGTGTCGACTCCACCCTGCACGGGCGACCGGTGCCACAGTGGCGCGGCGACGCCCACGCCTCCGTTCCGTCTCGAGCAGCGCGCCGGAAGTGTCGCTAGCGTGTGGAAATCCTGTGTTAAACGCCCGTACATTACGCGGTGTCACCTACATAGCTGATAAGCCCGCCGCTTCCGCCGCCAAGAGTCACGCCCAGGTGTCGCGCCGGGGTATTAATTCCGCTGTCTGACTTCTGAATAGCCCGGTAATCACTGAGCAGGATGGTGTCGTTGGGAAGCGGACAATTTAGACCTCCTGGGTAGGAAAAAAAACCACGGACAATTTATGGCAAGTGTACTAGTCTTATTTCTGCTGATGACATCTGTTTGGCGAACCCGAACCCCAACTTTTCTGATCCTGAAATATTTTTATCAACTCATCTGGACGTCTTAAGGTGCATTCCCACGACGTCTTGTAACGGAGGCCAGACGAAGTGTAGCGGACAGCGCGCGCCACAGGTTAGCCCTCGCTACCTCGCCGCCAACTCCACACCACGTTGCCTATAGTCCAAGACACCAAATTAGTCCTGCCAAGGTCACGCAATCTTGCCTCCATCCCCTGCCCGCACTACCCCCTTTTCCCTCGGTTGAGACGGCGGGGTTGTCAAATGTTCCTCCACTGCCAGTCGGTTGGTAGTTTTCTCTGCGGTCGGATTGTTTGGCTTGTGTCAAGGATAATTGGTTTGTCTTTATGATGAGTGATTCTGCGGAATAGAATCCTACATGCAGTACGTTACCGGAAAAAGTAATATCAGTGTTCGTGCAGGCCATCCAGATGTTAGAATGCAAAGTTAAGTTGTCGTGGAAAAAGTTTTCTAGTGTTTTAGGAACCTTTCCCACAACGAAGAAACCATGAGAAACATTAACTTTGCCCATGTTAAAGCATTGACAGCGGAGGCTTGTGGTATTTCCGAGAAGTCGGTACAACATATCACTGCTATTTTAAGTTCGGCAGAAACTGAAGGTATGAGCCCTGTTTTTGATCACCATGAAAGAAGTGAAATGCACTGAACTTGATGATTTTAATAAAGTAGTAGTACGCAGGACTGTTTTAGAGTACTACGACAGAGGAGAATACCAAACGGCTATAAAAAAATACGGTCCGATCTCTGCTGTAAAATCCGCTATTGAGACTCAGAAAGATTCGTTCTTCGTTTTCTGAAAAAAACTTGGTTTTAAATTCAGGAAGTTCATTATTATGGATATTTTGTCATGTAATTCTTTGTTACGATAATATTTCTTAGAAGAGCTTCAATTTGAATATTTTGAGAAGGTGCAGGAACTACGAGTGTCTCGCCTGTCGTAGGAGACGGAATCGCTCTGCCAGTGTTGGACGCGAGCGCAGTGCGACAACATTTGGGCAGTTAAATTATCAAATAAACCAGAAGGATTCTTTAAATGATGCTGTTGTGTTTTCTAAAATTAATTTCAATATTTTCTCACAAACTTTCTCGCTGGAATTTATTATGTAAACAAACAGAACGGAAGTTAGCGACGACTTTTTACATCACACAATAGGAACAAACAAACAATTTGCTTAAGTTTTTAATTTTTTCATTACATTATTCGCTATATAATGAATATAATATATTCTTCATTCATCTGTTAACTATCTGAA
Source organism: Vandiemenella viatica (assembly GCA_031002005.1). Classification (NCBI taxonomy): domain Eukaryota; kingdom Metazoa; phylum Arthropoda; class Insecta; order Orthoptera; family Morabidae; genus Vandiemenella; species Vandiemenella viatica. Next base: position 56,473,939 of record CM061914.1, on the reverse strand, counting down.
GCAGCATAATTTTTTTCAGATATTTTTTATCATTGGTTTAGCTTTTTCATTTGGTTGAAGTCAAGAAAGTAATTTCATTCGTAACTTTCATGGGAACTACTGTATTTTCTTTTATATATATATATTTTTTAAAGTCATGTAAATATTTCGAATTAAAAACACATCACCTTGTTTCACAAATTCAGTATTATTTTTTACAATTTTTGTGCACATATTGCTGAAAGTTGATTTTACTGAGAATTAGCAACATTGTATGGAGACGCACTGAGCTTCGCAGGTCTATTTTCGTGGCGGCTACTATAGTGTCGTTTGGCAGAGAGCACTTTACAGCAATAAAGGGGTGCGCACCTCTGCTGCAAACCGATGGCAACAGCGCACCACTACACACGCCTGTGATGTTTACCGACATAGAGTGGGTAGCTGCGTCTCTTCTCCGCTAGCAGAGGCGGCCCCGTTCCCACGGCGTGTTGTGGGGTATCGGTCTGGGGCGGCCTCCGTTAAGGCGCATTCCCACGATCCCTTGTAACGAAGGCGAGACGGGATGGGACCTCATTAGCCGAAGAGTAGGGACGACCGCGGGCCGCAGGTTAGTCCTAGCTTACCTGGCCGCCACCTCCCCACCACGTTGCCTAGTGTCGTTTGACACAGAGCACTTTACAGCAACAGAAGGGGTGCGCACCGCTGCTGCAAACTGATGGCAACAGCGCACCGCTACACACGCCTGTGATGTTTACCGACTCACAGTGGGTAGCTGCGTCTCGTCTCCGCTAGCAGATGCGGTCCTGTTCCCATGGTGTGTGGTTGAGTATTCATCCCGTCCCGTCCCGTCCCGTCCCGTTCCGCCTTCGTTACAAGGGAACGTGGGAATGCGCCTTTACAAGGACCTTTAGATGCATACTGCTTGAAGTTGTGTATCCATTGAAAAGCGCAGAAAACATTATATTGACATTTTATTTACGCAACGGACAAATGCAGTAGGCCTATAGGTGGCCGCGTTGCTCAGGCGGTAGACCGCCCGACTGCGGCGCGGACGGCCGGAGTTCGATCCACGATGAAGCCGTGGATTTCTCCTCAAAGCTGAACGTCCGCAACGGCTGCTGAGGCCCACTCAGCCTGCTATCAAATGAGTACCGTGGAGGGAACTCCGCGGGGAGTTGAAGAATGGCCGGAGCATTGCGCTGATTCCGTCACGTCCATTCTAGGGCCGAAGGTTGTACAGGGAGCGGGAAGCTCTACCTCCGCGAATCCTACGGGAAGTAGCAGGAGCCGTCGGAACCCCTCGAACTTTGTACCTACAATGTCACTATCTACCAGAAGTCAAATTCAGAGGCTGACTCTTCCCATATTGTAGTACACCAAAATACATGGGTATACTACCCGACAGAATGATTTTCAAACGGTATCTCCAAATGTGTCTGCTAAGGTCAAAACGACAAATAATATTCTTCAAAAGTTTGCAGGTACTTCATTGAGAACCAGTGCTCAAGTTCTAAGAACCACAGCCTTAGCTTTGTCATACTCTGTTGCTGAAAACAGTTGTCCGACCTGTATCAATAGTGCCCACACGAAGATAGACGTGCAACTGAGTCAGGGCATGCGGTAAATTAAGGGATGGATTCGGATTACGAACACGTATTGCTTCCAGTGCTATGTAACATTTCTCATACAAAACTAAGAAGATCAGAAGGTTTCATAAAGATCTGGAAAAACATTCTGAAGAACCCTCAGCTGCCCATACATCGATACATTACACAAGCAAAACACCAACGCTTGAAATCAAGAAAACCGCTGTGGAGCGCAGCAACCAACCTTACATTGTCCTCTTTCAACCTCAACAAACTATGGATAGTGGGAGCAGTCATCGGTAACCAATAAACATCTAGTTGAAGATCCTTCAGTGCGATTACAAGGATTCGATCTCCCCAGACGGCAATGAAGAACCATCAATCAGGCTCGAACAGGGCAAGGCAGATGCGGTTATTTATTACACAAATGGGGGTGGGACAGTTCTGAAAATTATTACTGTGGAGCCACCATTCAGCCAATCAACACAGCGTTTCTGACTGTCTTTTTTTTTTTACTTATGGTTTAACGCCTCGTTGAGGTCATTAGAGGCGTGGTGGGACTGGGGACAAGGAACGGGAAGGAATTCGGCCATGGCCTTTTGAAGGAAGCATCCCGACATTCGTCTGGAGTGAATGGGGAAACGATGGAAAACCCAAATCTGCATTCCCGGACGGGCATTCGAATCGGCGTCCACATAAATCTGACTGACTGTCCTCTTCGAGCCTACAAAGGAATAATAACGAACCTACACGATGGATCGATCAATACAATTGAATCGATCAAAACAATAGATATAAAGATATAATATAGTACGAGCTTGTGCACATTTGTATATCTTGTTAAATATCATGTGATAAATATATATACTAGTCTGAGGTTCACCTAGCAATCAGTCTGAAATTTTTATTTTTTCTTTGTGGGCACTTGAAGAAACTATGAGCGGCCTGGTGGATGATTGGAGATAAAACACTCCCCGGTTCGAATCTCTATTCCGACGCTCTGGCCTCGCATTCGGGAGGACGCCGGTTGGAATCCCCGTCCGGGCATCCAGATTTGTATTTTCCGTGGTTTCCTCAAATCACTCCAGACGAATACCAGGACGCTTCCTTCAAAAAACCATGGCCGAATTCCTTCCCGTTCCTTGTCCCCAGTCCCATCCCGCCTCTAATGACCTCGACGTCGATGAGGCGTTATGCAATAAGTAAAACAAAATCTATTTCACTGGGATTTTCAAAGGCCTTTAATACGACCTTCATCTCTGGCGCAACTAACTGTGTATAAGCCAGAACGTTTCCGCATAGGTCACTTTTACCCGGTAGGATTACAAGGTTAGATTAGGTAAGGAGGGAAGGAACTTTCCATCAAGCCTCTGATGCCAGATTTCCTCCTTCGGGAGGGTCCAACTAAGTTTCGGGTTGAGCGTCATATTTAGCTTTTAGAAGAAACAATTTCGACGTTCGCCTGGAGTGGCTTCGGTAACCATTGAAAACAGAGATCTTGATCATCGGAAGGAGGACCGAACCCACGTACTCCCGAATGCCAACTTCTCACCCATCAGGCTCTGTGCCTATCTGAATCCGGCCTGGGCACATATGGTTAGAAACAAGTGTTGAGTTACTCTTGCAGTATCCGTAATATCACTTACCTTTGTCGTTTCATAGCAAATCATCAGTTCAGATGCTGAGCAAGGTGGATAAGCAGTCCTGTTGTAACCTGAAATTTAAGACGATTCCATGTTGTTATTTGAGTCTGGCCATACTTGTGTTGCAAATTAAAGAAAAAAAAAAAGTCATTTTTTTTCTCAGAAAAACAATATGTTTGAGAAATTGTTGTTTTATTTACGGAACTTACATTTTATATGTGTGTTTTAACTCTTACTGAATCAAATAAAATCTTAAATAATGATTCATAAATGTATCTTAATAGGTAACAAAATATTATTCACCCTCTATGTCAGTACCACATTCACTAGTATCAGCACTATGTCACATTACAGTAGGCTTGCCCCCTTCAGTAATTAACTTATTTTTAATTATTATATTTATTCTATGCCGAGTATCGAATGCTATGTGCATCAGTGACTGGCGAGACTGACAATCGATTAGTAGATCAGAGAGTGTGTTGAGTCGTGCAGAGAACGTCGTGTTGGTATCATGCCTCTGGGTCTTGTTGTAGCTCGGTGTAAGTCGTGGCCGAAAATAATTAACAAATGATTTGTACTGAAGTGTATAGGTCCCCGTGAGTTACTAATTACGGGCTACCGCGTCGGGAAAACGTCTCACTGACAGAAGGAAACTACGATATTACGTGGTGGAGTGTTGGTGAACTGTATTGGTATGAACAGGTACGTGAAAGTGATTGAATGAGTATTGCTTTTCACTCTTAAGAACTTGCATTTTCGGATTATATTTGTCACTACTAGTAATTTACTTGTGTGTGTGTTTATTGTTATTTGTTCATTGGTGGCCGGGTGTATTTGTGCAGCACAAAACTCTGAATAAATCTTTGGCTTGTGGTCTGCATACTCGAGGTGTTTCTTTGAAGAAACTTATAGTTATATTTGTACCCTAGCCAGTCAATGGTGGCGGCCGATAATAAATTAATTAACGAAGTCTGATGGACCTTACCTTAGGTGGTCGAAATAAACTTTAAAAGGGAACTAATTTGTGAGTCGGAAGGAACTGTGATCATATCCCCGTACTTCTGTTCCCTCTAGATCCATAATTTCAGTTACATTTTCTTTTCCTGGTTGTTCTTGTATTGATTGTTTGTATTTATCTTATATAGAGTTGAAACATTTTTTACAGATTTTATACACAGACGGAAAAAAAAATCCCAACACCAAGAAAAAATTATTGTAGAGTAATGAAATTTGGACAATGCATTTGTCAAGTTAAAATGTTTAATTGATTAAATTTTCAAGATCACAGGTTAATTTAAGCTCAAGAAAATGCATTTCAAATGTGAAATACTGTTAAATTAATAGCCGGTGTAACCTCCAGAATTTTGAATGCAAGCCTGCAAACGTGAATGCATTGTGTCATACAGGTTTCGAATGTCACTTTGTGGTATGGAGTTCCATGCTTGTTGTACTTGTGCTGTCAATACTGGGACGGTCAGTGCTGGCTGTGGATGATGCTGGAGTTGTCGTCCAATGATATCCCATACGTGTTCAATTGGAGACAGATCTGGTGATCTCGCAGGCCAAGGTAACATGTCGACACTCTGTAGAGCACGTTGCGAGACAACAGCGGTATGAGGGCGAGCGTTATCCTGTTGAAAAACTCCCCCTTGAATGCTGTTCATGAATGGCAGCACTACAGGTTGAATTACCAGACTGACGTACAAATTTGCAGTCAGTGTGTTTGGTATAACCACAAGAGTGCTCCTGCTGTCATAGGAAATTGCTCCCCAGACCATGACTCCAGCCCTGTAGCGTGCATTCCACTGACTACAAGCCATCGCCGTTTGCGACTCCAGTGGTGTCAAGCCAGAGCTCATTGGAGGACGGAGTGGAGATCTGTTGTGTTTTCTGATGAAAGCAGGTTCTGCCTTGGTGCCAGTGATGGCCGAGTGTTGGTCAGAAGGAGGCCAGGGGAACGCCTGCAACCAAACTGTCTGCGGCCTAGACACACTGGACCTACACCTGGAGTCATGGTCTGGGGAGCAATTTCCTATGACAGCAGGAGCACTCTTGTGGTTATACCAAACACACTGACTGCAAATTTGTACGTCAGTCTGGTAATTCAACCTGTAGTGCTGCCATTCATGAACAGCATTCAAGGGGGAGTTTTTCAACAGGATAACGCTCGCCCTCATACCGCTGTTGTCTCGCAACGTGCTCTACAGAGTGTCGACATGTTACCTTGGCCTGCGAGATCACCAGATCTGTCTCCAATTGAACACGTATGGGATATCATTGGACGACAACTCCAGCATCATCCACAGCCAGCACTGACCGTCCCAGTATTGACAGCACAAGTACAACAAGCATGGAACTCCATACCACAAAGTGACATTCGAAACCTGTATGACACAATGCATTCACGTTTGCAGGCTTGCATTCAAAATTCTGGAGGTTACACCGGCTATTAATTTAACAGTATTTCACATTTGAAATGCATTTTCTTGAGCTTAAATTAACCTGTGATCTTGAAAATTTAATCAATTAAACATGTTAACTTGACAAATGCATTGTCCAAATTTCATTACTCTACAATAATTTTTTCTTGGTGTTGGGATTTTTTTTTCCGTCTGTGTATATGCTTTGACATTCTTGAGCCGTATTTGTTATGTGTTTTGAGCAGAATGTACATCCTACTTTTGCAATTTTAGAATTGGAAATAATATCATTAAAATTCTTTACCACGAACGGACAAGATCCGACTCGATATCTATAATTTGTTATCACACTCGAATACAACGAAATAATCCGTTAAGAAACAAACTTTCGCTATCGCATATAAAGCTGAACTACGTTCAATAGCGAGGATCAAACCAATCCCTCTCGCGCAATCTAGCCTCTTCCGGAAGTCCCTGTTCGTAAACGAAAACTTCAGTCAATGTTACCAATATTTTCATAATTTTGTGTTACTGAATCGGAAAAATATAGTAGTTTTAAAAATTAAGATAAGTGTTTAATATAAACTCTAAAACAGTCATATTAAACGATAACTGCCTTACAAATTTGGGATTTAGTATTTATAAAAAAAAAATACATGTCCCAGAAAAAAGTTTTTTTTTCATTTTTTTTTTTTTTTTTTTTTTTTTTTTTTAAGTCAACTAATAACTTTTTTTCCGTTTTTGCAACCCTAGAGCATACAGAATACGGTTTCTCCTCTTTAGACCAACAGAAATGGTTCTTTAATGACAGCGTTAATCAATTTTCTTCCTGTTTCATGCCTGTTATGATGTGTTGATATTAGTTTTTGAACTTGTAAGACTATACTCCATTTTGAAGAGTTAATTGATTACAGTTCATGGCGTATCAAGGAGTTATAATCGTTATCCCCTCGGCAGCTGCATTCAATAGAGACTTCAAGCGACTTAAGATTCCTGAATCTCAAAATATCCAAATGAAAATAAAAGGTTTACAAATTACTTAAATGACCAAAGTAAATTTTCAGAGTAGTTTTCACTCTTATATTTAACACAATACTTTCTTTTCTCACAGGTTCAGCGACCTATACTTACAAAATCTAATCACAATATCCAACGTACAGAATGATAATCTCCCCACTTGCAATATTTCTATCATCTGTTAACTCAAATGCTTGGTTCAAAACATTTTATACCTGCTATGTAAATACTACGAAGACAGTTCCTTATACAGGGCGTTCGCCGGAAAACGCTACCCTCCCAGTCTGTTGCCGTCGGCAACTTGCTCGGTCGGTGGGGCCAGCAACTCCCGCCACACGGCACCGTGAATCACCGCACTGTTTAACACCTCCGCTGCCCCAACAGTGCAGTGACGCAGTATAATGGGACCCTTACATTGTTAAGAACGGTTTCTTTGCATTGTAGCTAGTTTGTGACTTCAGTCTCTTATTAATCAGTGTTGTGAATAAACGTTTCTTTGCGGTTTGGCTGGTTTGGGGCTTCATACTCTTACTAATCTGTACCGTATTTGATTGTGAGTAAAATTATGGTACGTTACAGTTTGCATCAAAAAATATTTCTCTACGATACATATGTGAAGAAGAAGTCGTTTAAAAAGTGTCGCAGTAAATTTCGTCGCGAATTTCCTGGCGCTTTACTGCCAGCTAAATCAACAGTTCTGCGTCTGGTTAAAAAAGTAAAAGAAACTGGTTCATTTTTTAACAAAAAGAGACTGTCGGTCAACCGTATTCTCACAGAGAAGAAAATTGACGATATCGCTTTTCGACTAGAACAGTCATCCAAAAAATCATTAAGTCAATTAGGGCAGCGTGTGTCTCGAAATATGTTCAGAAGATGTGAAATGTGCATTACACAAGAGGGTCAACACTTCCAGCATCTTTTATAAGGTAAGCTAATGAATTACGTCACATTTAAATGTTTAGCACTTACAAGTTTATGAAGCGTAATTAATATGAAATAGTCCGCGGCCGACGGTCGAACAATGCCGGAAGCTGACCGCTCGCTCGCCGGGAGCAGTTTCTTCCTTGTAGCGCTAACAGTGGGTTGCGTTTCCCGGCGAACGCCCTGTATGTTCACATTTATCAAGCCCTTTCGTATCTGGTTTAATAGTTCCATACATGTTACGCAATCTTCCCATTCGCCTTCAATAATTCAATCCCGCTTCCTGTTGCCATATCTCAAACAATGTTACTCATCTAACTGACTTCACTCTTCTAAATAATCCTTTCTTCCTGAGTGATAATGAAGAATTTAAATCTTTTATTGTTAATGTTATGCCGTCTGATTATATTCGTTTTTCTTCCCCACGAGTGATAAAGAACAATTTAATTCTGTATTATGGCTCTACTGAATCCCATATAATCACAGACGAAGTATTAGCGGTCTGGTGGCTCAATACTTAAGGCCTCCGAGTGCCGCTCGAAAGCTCTCCGGTTCGAATCCCTGTCTCGGCGGGGATTTTAATAGACTGTTAACCCTACCTTTACCTCTGGCACAGCTTACTGTGTAATGTGAAGTACTCCAGAACGCTTCCGTGGTTCGGATTCCACGCTAAACCGTAGGTCCCTGTACCCGGTAGGATTGCCGGGTTAGGTTAAGGCGGCTACGACGGGGGAGGAATGCGCAGACAATGGGAAATCCGTTACCAGATAATTACGACCACACGGAATTATTATTATTACTGACGAAGTTAACTGTCTCTCAACACCAAACTACAAATCGTTGACCATTTTAGACTTACACAAAAGTTAATACTGAGACCTCAAAAATTCCGAAAGGCTTGCCCACGAAACAAATTAAAAATTAATTATATTATTGTTACGTAATTATTACAATTTGCTTATTTTTAGATTGATGTTGTTAAGTATAATAGCTGACCACGTTCACGTCCATCGATCATGCTTCTTAAGACTTCATCCACCAATACATAGACCCTACTTCCAATTCTTCTACTTGCTGTCGTCAGTCTCTCGACTGGTTTGATACAATCCTCCATCCCTTCCTTTTTTGCGATAACCTCTTCATTTCTACATACCCCTTACAGTCCACGTCCTCAATTATCTGCTTCATGTATTCTAACCTCTGTTTTCCTCTGCAGTTCTTACCTTCGACTGTTCCCTCCACTAACAAATTAACCAATCCTGCATGTCTCAAAATATGACCTACCATCCCGTCTCTTATTTCTGTCAGACTCTCCCACAAACTTCTTTCCTCGCCCATTATTTCCAAAACTTATTATTTTTTTGTTTTCTGTGACAGCTGTAAACCAAAGCGAAGACGATATTTGTCGCGTCTTGGTTACCTGTGTTGAGGAAACTAAGTTGTTTGACAATATTTGTGTTTATTATCAAAGCAAAGTCTGTGTTTATAAGTTTACGTGATCATGAGTATCCAAGCTTTTTTGCTTCGTGTTCTGTTAAGCAATAATTGTATGCTAAATATTGTTGTGTAAGGGTTTATTGTGAATCCAACTTCACAAAATTGTAAACGAATTTGTGCTATATTCCAGGCGACGTCGAGGTCATTAGGGGCGGAAAAAGACGAGGGGCAAGGATCGGGTAGGAATTCAGCCATAGCTTTTTAAAGGCAGCATCCCAACATTGGCCTGGAGTGATTTGGGGAAACCATGGAAAACCCAAATCTTGATGTCCGGACGGGGATTCGAATCCACTTTTTCCGAATACGAGGCCAGAGCGTTAACCACTCACTCACCACGCTTGGTCTGTGCTCTAAAAACTGGTCGAGGTTTTTGTATGTTGACTTGGAATCCAGCTTATGATACAAAATACGTAACAGATCTACGGTGTTGTGGGAATATCGAAGTTGTAAAATCTAACCTGATCTAAAAGACCCTTACCAGGTTTGACAGAGTGTTAGAAACATTAAAGGGTGACACACGATTTGAATAACTGATGATAGGATCAAAAGAAATTGTTAAACTACAAAAACAGTTCCTACCTTCCAATGAATCGAGTAAAATTTTGTTTCCTGCTAGTAGTGAATGGCCAGTGGACATATTTTTTCTAACACTAGGGCGAGCGTTTTTATGCAGAGCCTTTAGTAATTGATTTTTGGATGATAATGTCCTATCTATTGGGATTTCTTCTCAGCATTACTAGCAAAACCTTGTAGTAAACTGAAGCAATATAACAGTTAAAAATTTCATCTACGAGTGTTAGTCGCTTAAAAGCCACAGGATAATGTCCGCTGAACACAGTTACATTATAAAAATTCTAGAAACCCACCTAAATTTACGGAGGGTTAAGAAAGCAACACGATATAATAATTTAGCAAATCATTCCAAAATGTTATATGATACCAAAATTCACATTATTAGATCAACTGAGTCAACAACAATTTACTAAAAGCTAACAAGAACCAAGCTAACAGGCCAACAGTTTGGGAACCATAAATGTCTTATCTTTATCCATTGCCTACGTTACGTTCAAGCACACTGCGTCTTTGTGGCTGACTGGGGAATCAAACTTATCAGTTCGCTAAGCGACTGTCACTGTTATGTGTAACTGATGTCCTTTTAGCCAGAATGATACCTGGACAGTCACAATGCATTATTTATGTAAGTTCTAAACTACTTGCTCCTAAGCTTTATTAACAACAGAATTGCTAAGCTTGCGTAGAAGTTTTCGAACAAGCGGTTGTGGTCTAAGTCGGTTTAGGTGGGCTGCAAACCATACGTTCCGGTTCTCAGGTATATCAGTTAACATGTGTGATTGTAATCTGTGCTACACAGTGTCTCAGAAGTGTTGTCCTTCTCTAAGCTAGACCCTTACGAAACCAATGGAAAATAATCAAATTATGAAGAGTTATATTCAGTCCTCACTATTGATTGTTAGGATTTACACATATCTAATTACGATTATAATGAAAGATCTGTTTAATTTTTTTGGTTTAATCTTCGTCCTCGACGTTGAGTTCATGATAGGCGGGAAAGGACTGGGAGCGAGAAATGGAATGGAAAGAGAATTCAGCTCTGGCCTTTTCAAGTAATCATTTCGGCATTCGCCTAGAGTGATTTCAGGAAACCATGGAAAACCCAAATCTGTATGATGTATGGTAGGACGGAGATGCGAACCTGCATCCTTCAGAATGCTTACTGCTCACCACCATCCTCAGTGATATGTCCAGCTAAAGTTTGGAGTTTACTGAAGTTGAGAACTATCAAAGAAAGAATAATGATTAACAGAAATCCACTTTAAAGAAGGAAAGCGCTTCGAAGAGAATGCGAAAAATACGAAAGGAGGATAACATTATAAATGAATGCAATTTTTCTCGGCGTTGTTTATTTATAAACGTTTCTCGGGAAACAAACCGAGTAATATTATTATTGATGCACAATATTTCGGCGACATAAAACTCCGTCGCCATCTTCAGGTGCAGTTGTAAGCATTGAAGTCTGCACCTGAAGATGGCGGAGTATTATGTCGCCGAAATATTGTGCATCAATATATTACTCGGTTTGTTTCCCGAGAAACGTTTGTAAAGAGGATATCATTGTCTGATTTAGTGCATCACTCCTTGGAAATTACGGAAATGTGCACTGGTGATTTGAGACTGAAGTTCTCAGATACATTACAGTCTGTAATTAGCAGTGCGAGAAGAGATAAAGTATCATAAGACAATATCTGCAAAATAATTGATACGCGTAACAGTTCCGCAGAAAATTTGTAAGGTTTCGCTACCTTTGTCGTTAAATTCGCCATCACTTCTTCGAGGGCAGTTGTGATACCACAGCTCAGGCCGGATTCACTCTTTGGTATGAGACACACATCCGCTTAAAGCTTTTTTTCTTTTCGCAGTCGTCAGTAAATCGGCAGTAATCAGAAGGGGCGCGAGGGATCAGGAGGGATCTTTTTGTGCCGAGCAAACAGGGAGACCCCGGACTCGGTCCATTACGAAGGGGGAGTCCACTCCCGTCAGGGCTACCACTTGTCCCAGACTGGGAGACATACTAGGCTACTCGTCTTGTCTAACCAACGCAATTGTCTCTCCTAGAAACTATATGCTTACACTTAACACATCGGGCTTTCTTTCTCCAAGTACTTTCGCTTTGTAAAATTCCATCTACTTTGCGGGTTTAGTGTTTTGTCAATGTTGGTGTAACTACAACGTTTCGGCTCCCAACCTGAGGTCTTCCTCAGGATTATTTCTGCTAATGTATCTTCTGCTGGCGACTCGTTACACCACCTCGTCTTTCGCCTGTACACTAGGCGGATTGTTTTGGTTTTCCGTCAGAGTGATTGTTGTATTTCCAGCAGCGAGTATCAGCTGTTCTAGAGATATTATTGTCGTTGGCAATAGCAACATCATTAGCTCACGGATAAACCCACACAGTAAGTGGAATTTTACAAAAACGATGTCTGTTAAAAGCATCAAATTTTATATTTCGTTCACTTTGGCAAGTTGCGTATGTCAAGATGATTAGGAACAAGACGCGCGGTATTTAACTTTTTCTCGAAGCTGAATGTTCGGAACTGTCTTTCAAGCTGGCAAATTTCGCCAAGAGACTGGTGGTTACCACATAATCTCTACCCGAATTAAACCAAGTGTTTCTATTTATCCTACAATGTCTCTCTCATTGTTTTTTATTTTTAAATCGTTTTCAGAATCTTGTGTGAACCATGATTCCTCGAAGAATAGAAACTATTCTTTGATACTATCTCTTGTTAGGTTGATCTATGCAATCACGTTCGGCAATGTGAGCCGTTAGCCCAAAAAGGAAATGAAACAGCTAGGGGTCCTGATGTACTGAAATTTACAATGCAAGCTTAGCCAGTGCTACAGTGAGATTAAGAATAGGGGAAAACTTTACACACAACCAAAACCTTGGTCGGAGCTCACACAGGAGGTTTACTAAGCTAGTGAAGACGCATGAGTTTTGTGAACGTAACTATAAAACGTCCTAGAATTCGTCGCATATTGAGATCAAGATTTTCTGGATGTAAAAATCAGTAAAAATTCCATTCATGAAACACGGGTCTTTTGATCATTTGTAAGATTATTTACTACCGTGCTATCTGTAAAATAGCCTTCAGCACTGGATATCGAATCGAAAACTATTAAATACACAATGCAGGATCTTCCCACTTTATCGTCAAACTGTTCCTCATATATATATAAAATCATATTGCAGCTGGTTCTATCATTTCTAGATACTAGTTACTGTTAGTAAAAAGCTGTGATTTTCTTTTCACTTTTTTCGGTTATGAGACCCGAGGATGCTCGGCAACCTGGTGGAGTTTCTCTGACAACTTTTATCCGCCATTGCTACCTGTGCTAAGCTAATGGTGTGCCACAATCTACTTGTGAATTGTTGTGTGCATAGTGTGACTTCAGGGCGAGAAATGAGGTCTGTTTCGGCATTCGCTTGGGTGATTATCGATAATTTTAAAAATCATATTCAGAATGCAAGTTATGTAAGCTCGGATTTGAACCTGGGCCCAATGTGGCGAACAAAATGGCAAGTACACAAATGTATTCTAACGCTTTTTCATTTCAGTATGTCTTTAAATATCGTTCCATACTGGAGGATACTCCTGAAATGAAGATGATAAGAAAAACTAAGCTTGATGGGTGAGCGGATAAGATCTGGCTGCACATTTGAGAGGACACGGGTTCGAATCCCCGTTCGGCCATACAGCTTTTGGTTTTTCCATTGCTATCCGAAATCACTCCCGGCGAATTGCGGAATGGTTCCTCAAAAGGCCATGGCTGAATTCCTTTCCGTTCCCTGCTCACAGGCCTCTAATGACCTCGAAGAGGCGTAAGTCCATATTGAAAGAAAGGTGATGATAAGAAAATAGGGGAAGAGAGTTTTAGTATTACGAATCTATTCTTTAAATCCAAAATACAGGGCGTTCGCCGGGAAACGCAACCCACTGTTAGCGCTACAAGGAAGAAACTGCTCCCGGCGAGCGAGCGCTCAGTTTCCGGCATTGTTCGACCGTCGGCCGCGGACTATTTCATAATAATTACGCTTCATAAACTTCATAAACTTGTGTGCTAAGCATTTAAATGTGACGTAATTCATTAGCTTACCTTATAAAAGATGCTGGAAGTGTTGACCCTCTTGTGTAATGCACATTTCACATCTTCTGAACATATTTCGAGACACACGCTGCCCTAACTGACCTAATGATTTTTTGGGTGACTGTTCTAGTCGAAAAGCGATATCGTCAATTTTCTCCTCTGTGAGAATACGGTTGACTGACAGTCTCTTTTTGTTAAAAAATGAACCCGTTTCTCTTACTTTTTTAACCAGACGCAGAATTGTTGATTTAGCTGGCAGTAAAGCGCCAGGAAATTCGCGACGAAATATACTGCGACACTTTTTAAACGACTTCTTCTTCACATATGTGTCATAGAGAAATATTCTTTGTTGCAAACTGTAACGTACCATAATTTTACTCACACTCAAACACGGTACAGATTAATAAGAGTATGAAGCCCCAAACCAGCCAAACCGCAAAGAAACGTTTATTCACAACACTGTTTAATAAGAGACTGAAGTCACAAACTATCTACAATGCAAAGAAACCGTTCTTAACAATGTAAGGGTCACTGCACTGCACTGTTGGGGCAGCGGAGGTGTTAAACAGTGCGGTGATTCACGGTGCCGTTTGGCGGAAACAGCTGGCTCCAATGACCGAGCAAGTTGCCGACGGCAACAGACTGGGAGGGTAGCGTTTTCCGGCGAACGCCCTGTATAATTAGATCTGAGAATAGGCGGAGGATCAAAGACTTTGCCACGCCGAGTCTGAACGGTGTCATTCTTTAAGGTAGGGAAGAGAGAGGGAAAGAGTAAGAAAGAGAGAGAGAGGGAGAGGGAGAGTAAGAGAGTAAGAGAAAGAGAGAGTTAAAAGGGAGAGTAAAAGAGAGAGAGAGTAAGAGTAATAGTAAGAAAAAGTAAGAGAGAGAGTAAGAGAGAGAGAGTAAGAAAGAAAGAAAGAAAGATATAGTAGTAAAGAGAGTAAGAGAGATACGAGATGAGCTACTTTTTTTTTTTTTTTTTTTTTTTACCTATTGCTTTACGCCTTGTCGACGGCTAAGGTCATTAGAGGCGGGATGAGACTGGGCACAAGGAAGGGAAGGAATTCGGTCATGGCCTTTTTGAAACAAGCATAGCTGCATTCACCTGTAGTGATTTGGGGAAACCATGAAAAAAACAAATCTCGATGCTCGGACGGGGATTCGAACCCGCGTCCTCCCGAATGAGAGTGTAAGAGAGAGAGAGGGAGAGAGATGTATAGTTATTTAGGTTATTTCAGTCTTATCTGGAAACTTCCACGCAATATAACTTGTGCTTTGTGAAACTGTCACCGTGCTTGGTGGATGAGCAGTAATGTTCTGGCCTCGCATTCGGGAGGACGTGGGTTCGAATCTCTGTTCTGTAATCCAGATTTGGGTTTCTATGGTTTCCCCAGATTACTCCAGGCAAATGCCGCGATGTTTCCTTCAAAAGACCATGGGAGAATTCCTTCCCGTCGCTTGCCCCCCCATCCTTTCCCACCTCTAATGGTCTCGACGTCGACGAGGCGTAAAGCCATAAGCAACAAAAAGTACAGTTCCTGCCAGCTATGTGTACTATTACAGCTCTGCCCGTTTTTGTTTACGTGTGGTATGTTTTGGTCAGGTTACTCGATAGTAGGAGTGGCGACAAGTGTATTTCCCCGTGCAGCTAGGCAGCCTGCCGCTCATTACGCCTGACTCACGACAGTTGTTGGCCCACGCTGTGCCCAGCCATCCCAGACGGCAGCGAGCGACGATATTTTTCCGACACACTCGACATCCGGCGGTGACCCCGCCGCCCTTCCTGTCTCCAGTCCGGCTCACACGCCTGTCGTCAGAAACTCACTGTGCGGCAATTTTCAGCGACCTTCAACCGTGAGGATGGTCTGTAATCAAGCTCGCTGGTGATGCACACAGCCGTAATTTAACTGACTCACGACTTCCTACAAGTTATATATAGCGATCGGGCGAATTCTCACTGCATGATAAACGTCTGGTTGGTTAACTGAACGGTGGAGACAGGTGTAACGGTGGGTAAGTGGTTGCCTGCCCCATCAGCGTGTGTGCTACCACACCGGCGCAAGGGTCAGCAGTTCGAGTTCGTCTTAGGACATGGATGTATTTAACTAAGAATTACACTGATCAGCTTGAACATTGTGACTACTTACCTAATAGCCGGTATGTCCGCCTTTAGCACGCATAACAGCGGCGACGTGTCATGTATGGAAAGAATAAGGCCTTGGTAGGACGCTGGTGGGAATTGGCACCACATCTGCACACACAAGTCAACAAATTCCAGTAAATTTCTGGAAAAAAGGGGGGGGGGGGTGATGAGCTCTCTGGCGCCACGTTCAATCACATCTCAGGAGTGTTCGATCAAGTTCAGATCTGGCGAGTTGGGGGGCCAGCATATCAGTTGCAACTCACCACTGTGTTCCTCGGACCACTCCATCACACTCCTGGCCTTGTGACATAGCTCATTACCTTGCTGAAAAATGTTACTGCCGTTGGGAAACATAGTCATCATGAAGGGGTGTAGCTACGTTGTCTGCAACCAGTGTACGAAACTTATTGGCCGTCATGGTGCCTTGCACGAGCTCCACTGGGCCTCATAGATGCCCACATGAATGTTCCACAGAGCATAATTAAGCTGCCGCCAGCTTGTCTCCGTCCCGCAGTACAGTTGTCAAAAAGTTGTTCCCATGGAAAAAGACGGATTCGCACCCTCGCATCGGCGTTGGGATTCTTCAGACGATGCTGCACTCTGCCACTGCGCCAAAGTCCAGTGATGATGGTCACGTGCCCATTTCAGTCATAGATGCCGTGTAGTGGTGTTAACATTGGCACATGTATGTCGGCTGCGGTGGCCCATCTTTAGGTGTGTTCAGACATACTTGTACTCTTCCCAGCATTAAAGTCTGATGTTAGTTCCACAACAGTTTGCCGCCTGTCCTGTTTTACCAGTCTGCCCAGCCTACGACGTCCGACATCTGTAATGAGGGATGGCCACCTAACTCCTCGACGTTTGGACGTGGTTTCACTTTGATTTCACCAATTGTTGATGACACTCATCACAGCACTCCTCGAACACCCGAAAAGTCATACAACTTTTAGAAATTCTCGTGCCGAGCCTCCGGGCCATCTCAATCTGTCCTCTGTCAAACTCGGATAGATCGCGCGCCTTCCACATTCTAAACTCGGATATCACGTTCACTGATACTACATGCACCGTGCGTGTGTCTGACTAGCAGTCATTCTTCGTCAGGTGACTCTGCTATCGCCTGGAATAGTTTATATCGATAGTAGGTAGGTAGTCATAGTGTTCTGGCTGATCATTGTATAGCATTCGGGCGAATTCTCACTCCATGATAAACGTCTGGTTGGTTAATTGGACCGTGGAGACAGGTGTGACGGTGGATAAGTGGTTGCATGCCCCAATAGCGTGTATGCTACCGCAACGGCACAAGGATCACCAGTTCGAGTTAGGCTTAGAACATGGACGTATTTAACTAAGAATTGTATTCACTTTATTATTGCTCACTACAGGGAGCAAGAAAATCGATAACAAACATCACTTTTTGTTATGTCTTTAAGGCTTGTCGACTTCATAAGTACAAGCAAAGGATTGGGGGCAATGTACGGGAAGGAATTTGGTTATGGTCTTAAACATCCCGGCACTCGATTCGAGGAATTTAACCAAATTCAGCGAGCCGAATTCCAGACTCCAGAGTTAACCGATCGTCTATCAGGTTTGGTGAAACGATACGAAAGCAGAAATAGGTTCATTTAAAAATATATGTATGTGTACCAGCCATAAACTATACCTAAAACTTCTCTGGTTTGAGCGCCTCTCAGCATAATTAACAGTGATTATTTTTTCTATGCAAGTATGGCATAGATAAAGTATACGTAATGTGGTTTGTATTGAATGGGAATGTTCATTTGATTATAAACGTAAAAGATAATATAATATTTAATTTCTTAATTTCGTTGCTTTCCCCTCCCCCCTCCCCCTAAACACACACACACACACACATCCTCCCATTTGCTAGAAATAATTAGATGAATCATTTGGACTGAGCGTGGTGGGTGAACGGTTAACGTTCTGGCCTCGCATTCGGGAGGACGCGGGTTCGAATCCCCGTCCGGGCAACCAGATTTGGGTTTTCCACGGTTTCCCCAAATCACTCCAGGCGATTGCCGGGATGCTTCCTTCGAAAAGGCCATGGCCGAATACCTTCCCGTTCTTTGTCCCCAGTCCCATCCCTCCTCTAATGACCTTGTGTCAAGCAGTAAAAAAAAAAGAAAAAAATAATAATAATTTTGAATCATTTGGACAGTTATTTATAGAAATACGTACTGAATTTGTATAATCGTTTGTTAATGACTTGTATTCAGATTATTAACTCTTGCAGAAAGTAATGACGACGTTAAGTTATGATGAACTATAGTAAGCAACTTTTTGCCCTCGGTATTCAAGGCATGGTGTTCTGTCGGCTGAATTTTCATTCTCACTTAAGTTTACCTCCACCTTATCGCATTTTTTTCTCAGTTATTGTTTGCGATTACTATACTCTTGTACTGTGATTGATATTATAAGGCCATCTGCTTTGTTTGAAGGAACTTTACTGGATGCTCAGAGATAAGAATCAATAAAAAAGTTAGGATAGCAAAATCATCTGGCAGGTTGGGCAATCTTTCCATTTTTTGTTGCACGACTTCCCTCTTTTCTGGCGGGGGAAACAAACTTGAGGCATCGAGTTTCTCTCACATTGGTCACGCTTGTGATCATTTTCTCAGTAGTGACTAAAAGTCGACAGTTCTTTTTGGTAATTTTTGCTTACGTGACTCAGATCAAACATTTTAGACACCTAGGTACCACGGTATGTTATTTTAAATTTATTTCTCCAAATTTTAAGCTGCTCAAGTACTAGTTTGCGCGCAAGTGGGTTTACCTCTGTGACATGATACATAGTGGGGTTTTCACAAAGTTCTGTCTTAATTTTATGGCAGAAGCTACTTGCGAAATTTCTCTTTCGCCTGAAGTTATTTGGTTAAACCACGGTAAATCCAAATCTAGATGGATACCTTTTCCGTTATTTCCCTTACCTCCAGGCCTTTTTGCAACATGGTAGAAAATTGTTAATCGTCTCGTCTTCTGGGTAGTTCACATTTTAACTTTTGATTAAGTTCCTTGTGTTTCTTTAGTTTCCCAACTCTAAGCTTTAGAAAATAATAAAGCTTATCTTTATTCGTTTTCCAGATTCATTGCGAGCAAGGAAAAAATCCTTTAAGTGCGACACCATTTAATCCCACAACTTTTATTCTGGCTGAAATGATTCACTCCTACCTCGAAAACTTTGAACTTCACAATTATGTTAACAAGTCTGTAAATCAGTTACAGGCCTTTTTAACAAAAAGAAGCATGCTTGTTGTCCGTTTTATTTTACTGCTTACTAAACCTACTGTATTACTTGGCGCAACAGCATAACTAGGCCGAGAAATGTTGTTAAGGCTGGACTAATGTTCTTCAATAGTTTTATGAAGTATTACACTCCGCCATGGTAATTTCGTATCCTGCAAGCGATGTAGCTAGCGCGTATTAAGCTTTCAGCATGCTGAGACAGGACTCGCGTAATGATGCGACGAACTGATAACAAACGAACAAATTATTCACAGAAATCGGCCTCTGGTTAAGCAATCCCCGTTTCATTTTCAGTAATGATAATATGCTTTGCTTAACGATAAAAGAAATGTCAAGCAGCAGGATAATGAAAGTTAATAATCTGTCCTGTAGGTATCACTAAAATCTTTTTTGGTTGGTTTGTATGAAATACGAACTGTCGCTAAGAGTGTAAATAATTCAGGAATATTCTAGAGGGGGAAATGTTTTTGAGACTTTACTGTCACGAAGGCGACGAAAGCCTGCTGTGTCGTTTCGTGCTAATCTAAACATCTCGTGTTCTTTATCAAATTATGGAAATACTTTCCGGAACTTGTGCGGTGGCAACAGCAGCGACACGTTCAATGGGGCTGCGCCAGGGAAACATTCATCTGATACGTGCAGCGTATTTACATAAAGCCTACAGTGAACGTTGGAATTATTACGAGTTGGTAATAATGTATTTTGTTTAGTGTTCCCCGCTCTGTTGGCACTTAATCTGCCTTATAATGACTCGCGTGACAAATCAGATCTCTTCCGACATGAAATTTTATTCGACTTCTGTTCGTATATCAAGAGTTTCCCAGTTTCCAGCAGAAGGGAAAATACAAGTAGTTCGCTTACTTTTAATACTTCTCCTGTATTTTAAACTGCAGAGAAAGTTATCCAAACTAATCAATGTTCTGGGTCAAGATTTAAGAGTACAAGTACTCTTTCCGAGCCCCATTGCGTGTTGTTTAGGTGTTAGGTGTTGTATGTGTGTCTGGTTTTGTGCTTCAGCAATGTTGTCAAAAGTTGGATTTATTCAGTTTGAATCTATTGTCAGGGGCTGATTGGCCAAGGCTGGTGGGCGTGTGTGGATAGGTGTAATGGCGAACTGTCCTTAGGGAATTCCAACTCTGCTCGAAGTGTTTTCTGTTCTTCTGGCAGCTCCACGGGAAACTTACCGCTGGGCTGTTTGGGCTAATGCTTGACACCTCTGTGGATTGACGGCCACAGACCGAAATTTAGAAACTGATTTAAGTTCCTACTACATGAAGGAAGACGAGACTGCAATTGAACCGGTTTATTGACCTCGAAGACTGAGTAATACCTACAGTTGACAATGTGCCGCAAAGTAGTTTCCAACTGTCGTCAGTTTATATAAGGCCCTATACGGTAATTAATGGATCTATGAGCGCAGGCTGGAATAGTTAATTGTTAGGCAGATGGTCGCCTTGGATGGTAGGTGCATGGGAGGGTGGCAGGCTCCTAACAAGTGGCTATGCTAGACTACTCTCGCCGACTGCCCGACAGTAAAAACCACTCCTTGTCGGCTGACCTACAGTTAGGAAGGGGACTGCACTCTAAGGTGTTGACTTCTGGCATGCAGATTCCTGGCTGGTCACTACTCGACCGCGCTGTCAATGATCGCTGATTGTCAATAGCTCGATGACAAAATATTCCAATAATTCCCCAAATAGTCATGGTCTTCAAAATGACCTATACACTGTAGCTACTCTCTGCAACTGACAAAACTGGTCTCTCCTCTGTACATTGCAGTTATCAATGCCACGAGGAGAGAAACCTTTGTGTCCTTTCATTAATAAATAAATACAACGTCCAAGTAAAAGAAATCTTTGTGTCCGTATCTAACCTCTCACTAGTGGCAGAAAAATATCATTGCACCGATAAATGAAAATAAATACAAGAATGTTAGTCAATAAGTTAGGCTGAAGGTATGTCGTCTGCCTGCCATACTACCCGTGCCGCATTTCAGTAACTAGTTTTTGATACTTCTGAAAGAACTGTGTTAAGCAGATCACAAAACTCGCTCTTCTCTGAAAAATCTTGATACTGAGAAATAATCAATAAAAAACATTTACGCTTGTAGGAAATTGATTATTAATCATTTGAATTTAAAGTTATTATAATTTGATAATGAGTTACGTTGAAGGAATATCTTTTCACTTACAAAAAAATTTGATATTTCACAATTTAATTTTTAAAAATGACATTTTTAAGAACTAATTAAAAAACCATTATATTATTTATTGGAAACTCTAAAACATAAGACATATAAATTTTAATTAAATAAGGCGCCACCTCAGCTTGCAATAACAAAGAACACTGAAGAATTTCTTTATCTGTGCAGCTCTCTCTGCCAGAGCCATTTCAGGTTCCACCAAAACCGAAGTGCAATGCAGTTTCGAGTTTTTATAAGATATTTACAGTGATTACCAACATTACAAATGCACAGGGAAGTCACCTTTAGAGGAGTGGGACTTCAGAATATTTGTCCAAAAGTGAAACGAATTGGCAGTGGACTAGGAAGTTGAGTGGCCGGTCACGTGAGCATGTACCGACGAATAAAAATATGATTTTCGGTGCTTGTAAGGGTACGAATGTGACTACTAATCGCAAGACAGTGAATTGTTTACTATGACCCAATTTTTGTTGTTTATAATTTCATGAACTAACAGCGAAGGAGTAACGGTTCTGCCTTGTTACGATTGGTTTCTAAGAAAAGTGTCGTAAAAGGCGACCACGAACCGAGGTCTCGTAATACCTATTCTATTCACGGACACGGAGACTACAAGTTCTATGTACGGCCACGGGGGAGACAAATTCTATGCTTTGTCTCGGTGGAGACAGGTTCTATGCACGGAGAAGTTGGTGACATATACTTGATGCTGTGTGTCTGTGGAGATAAGTTCTATGCACGGTTACGATGATGTCAAGTTTTCAGTGGGAGACTAGGCTCTAATTTATATGGAGTACAAGTGCTTTGTACAGTCTCGACTGCCATTAAAGTTTTCTTCTGTACCTACGTCGGATAATTACCGCTTGTGTTTTGTATTTGGCTTTGGTCTGGCATACATTCAAGTGATGCAATTCATCGAAGGTACAAACCGATACCGATCTGCAAGTTTATTTACAACTATTATAACTTGTAACATGACGCGCTGTCGCCACGTAACAAGGTGCATTTTTATTATATATGTCATAATGTTAGATTAATTTACATAAATCTTGGGCGACCACCTAAATAGATTTTTGTTGTAATTTTATAAAGAACGCAAGATTCCAAGTGAGGACTGTAATGAAATGGTGAACATACAGTGTATCTTGGTAAAGCGAATATTAAAGAATTATTGAACTATGTAGGCTTGAAGCTAATCTGGTGTTCCCGAACCTTGGCGACAAGAAGTCGCGGATTTGGGGTTTGCCAGACCACACACTCTGCTCCCTAGGGATAGGCGGTCAATAAGGTTCACTCACCTGGCGGGAAAAGCCTGCCGCCCGACACCCCCTCACCCCGGCGAACTTAGCCGAATATGTTTGACCTCTGTTAGATACTCTGGCCAAATCACATATAGAGGATATCACGTGACATTAGGTGCCGACCTGAAGATCCAATCCAAATGAGCGTATAACTTAAAATCCTGGGAATTTTTGTTATATGTGAGCTTCGAGACTACAAATGGGCGGAGCGAGAAGTTTCCTCGTGGACCGAAGAGCGAGGAGCTGGACATTCTGACTTCGATCTTCGAGTCCAAGCTATGCGAGTCTAGTCTGAGGTTGACTTGGAAAGTTGGCTTCTCTCGCCAACTGCCGTTGTACGATTTCTGGCTGCCAGCTTGCCTTGCTGGAGCAAGCTTATCACAGCAACACAGCCGGTAATGCGATGATGCGCATTGTCAGACCAGAGATGTCTATAGCCGACTTGTGAGATAATCTGACATATCGTGGGTCCGCTACAGTCACCGCAGACATCAGACGCAGGACTACAGTGGTAACTTATTACTACCAAGCCATCTGATTGTGCATTCCGTGAAACAGAATCCGTAAGCGACTTTGAGAGGATAGGTCCATGTTCTCACTTTGTAATTGTAAAAACCCCTGAGCTAGCGGCATAATTTGCCAGAACTAGTTATTTTCGAATGATATATTGTTCATTCTGGCGCCCATGATTGTCTTTTTAACTGTAAAGTCACAGTATTATGATACCTTTGTCTGAGGTCGTCATAACTTGTATTTTTCATTGTTTCCAATTGTCATTATTTCTTGCATTTTGATTCTGAGATATATTTAAAAGTAAATATACAGTTGTTTGCTTGCTCATGACGGCTAATTGTAACTCTGAGCGTTGCTTTTATGATTTTGCCAATTTGTGTTAATGTTAACGATAAATTCGCTCAGACTTGTAATCGCCAGTGATAAGAAAATAAATGTCATATTGTGACAATTTTCCTAAATTCCAACTAACGTCGAGATTCTTGCAAAATTAAATAATTTTCACTCCTTCATAAAAATTGAAATTAAAAATCCACAATTATTCATCATAAAGGTATGATAGATAATTGTAACGTAGTTTGCGCACCAAGGCACCCACTACAAACTACGCCATATATGACGGAAGGAAGGATGTCTAGAGTTACTATACCGAGCCTGGTGGTGTAACGGTTAGCATTCTCGCCTCGCCTTCGGGAGGACGCCGGTTCGAATCCCCGTCCGGGTATCCAGATTTGGGTTTTCAACGGTTTCCCAAATCACTCCAGGCAAATGCAGGGATGCTTCCTTCAAAAGGACATGGCCGAATTCCTTCCCATTCCTTGCCCCCCCATCCTTTCCCGTCTCTAAAGACCTCGCTGTTAAGAGACGTTAAGCAGTTAAAAAAAAATAGAGTTACCATCTGGTAACAGGGTCCCTCCGGAGAAAGGCTAGTGATCGTTCATAGCGCAAAAGACGACTGACTGCAGCATCCATATTTACCATATGTCGACGCACTTTCGCCACAGCAATTCAGTAATGATTATTGTTGAATATAGAGTTCAGTAACCGTCCTGTGATTATCACATAGATAAGTACCATACCGAGCCTGGAGGGTGAGCGACAACGCTGTGGCGTCGTATTGGGTGGGGCGTGGGTTCGAATCCCCGTCCGGGCATCCAGATTTGGGTTTTTCATGGTTTCCCCAAATCACTCCAGGTGAATGTCAGGATGCTTCCTTTAAAAAGGCCACGGCCGAATTCCTTCCCGTTCCTTGCCCCGTCCTTTCCCGCCTCT
>CM061914.1:56399505-56448518 GCA_031002005.1 Vandiemenella viatica | reverse complement strand
TTTGAAAAGTTGTTATAAATCTTTGAAAATTTTTAAAATAATAATCTTAAAAAAGCATTTGACTCAGTTGATCGAGAGTCATTATTCCAAATATTGAAAGAACAAGGCTTAGACCCAGGGCCCGCTCTAGCGGTTTTGCCGCCCCGGACAAATAGACAATTTGCCGCCCCTTAAGATTATGTAGAATTATATATTTTATTAAAAAATAATTAATTTTTAATCGAATAAAATATTTTATTTTAATTTTAATAAAACCGTATATTCATAAATAAAGTTATTGAATTTTGATCTAGCTGCTCAAAATAGAGAAATTAATTATGAAATATCTGTACATAGCCACAAATTAACCATACTTTTTTACATTTTTAAATGCTATTACAGATGGATATTATCACACAAACAATCTAAATGCCATTATTTTGAAAATAAAACGAGATTACATCAAATACGCTAAAATCACAAAAAACTTTTTTTCTTACTTTCAGTTTGCAAATTTTTTATTACATCTTTAAATTTACTTCATCACCCATTTCATATTCAATTGCCAAAATGGCTAAACCATTAAATTATCAATTTCTTGGTTTTCGTAAATGCTTAGCAAGGCGTCGTATACATCCCCCAAATTGAATTTTAAAGGGTTTAATGCCTCTATCCTACTCTCCCAACTAGTGTCACTCCATGTTTTCAAAGTTGAATCCTGAACATGCTTTAAAAGTATTTCCCATCGAAAAGTAGATGCCGAAATGAATAAATATATTTTTTGGACCATGTTGAAGAAATTAGCGGCTTCCAAGGATGCTTTTGCCATTAATAACAAGATTGAGAGAATGGCTACTACACGAAACATTGAATGCTCGCGCGAATTAAGGAAGAACTGCTACAAGACCTATGCAGTCAATATCAGTGCCATATACTGTGCGTACAGGAAACACACAGAGGTTATGAAATGCGTAGACCAAAAATAAAAGGAATGCATCTCGCTACAGAACGACCTCATAATCAATACGGAAGTGCAATCTTTGTACGTCCAGATGTACAAGTAATGTCCACTGCATTCACGGAACAAAATGACATTGAAATTCTCACTCTAGAAATGACGAACTGTACCATTTCGTCTTTTTATAAACCACCTGGTGCTGTATTCACTGTCAACAAACCACATAATTTCCATAATAAAGACATACAGATCGTGATTGGTGATTTCAACAGTCATAGCAATGTTTGGGGCTATGACCATGAAGATGAGAATGGGACTGCTGTACAAGAATGGGCTGAAATAAATCACCTCTCTCTAATCCATGATGCAAAACTACCTGCATCATTCAACAGTGGTCGGTGGAGGCGTGGTTTCAACCCTGACCTCATATTCAGTAGTAGCAGTATTAGCCACCTGTGCATTAAATCTGTCTGTTCCCCAATACCCAACTCACAGCATAGACCAATAATGTGTCAAATATATGCCGCAGTTAGACCACAGGAAGTACCTTTCCGTAGAAGATACAACTTCAAAAAGGCAAATTGGTCTGAATTCTCAGAACTATTGGATTCCGAAGTTCTTTCAATAGAACCAACACCAGAATGCTATGACATCTTCACCACGGCTGTAAAGAGATGTTCCAGAATGTCTATCCCTCGTGGTTGTCGGACATCTTACATCCCCGGTCTTACATCAGAACAAGCTGCTCTACTTAAAGAATACAACAATTTATTTACAGAAGATCCTTTTGGTGAAGCAACAGTGGAAGCAGGAAACAAACTCATTTCCGTTATTAAAGAGACAAAGCGGAATCAGTGGATTAAAACTGTTGAAGACTTAGATTTCGCAAGAGACAGCCATAAAGCATGGAGACTACTGAAGCATCTAAACAATGATCCAACTAAGACCAAAACTCATTATAATGTTACCGCCAACCAAATAGCACACCAACTGCTATTAAATGGCAAAGCTAATCACAAGTCCAAAATGCCCATACTGCGGAAAGAAGGCCAAAAGGAGAATAATGACCTCACAATACCATTCAGCATGTAAGAATTGGATGAGGCTATAAGAAATTGCAAAAATGGAAAATCAGCAGGCCTGGATGACATTAGGACAGAACAAATTAAGCACTTTGGTCTAACAACAAAGAAGTGGATGCTTCAGCTCTTTAACAACTGTATGAGTAAATGTCAAATTCCAAAGATATGGCGGAAGAGCCGAGTGATCGCCTTGCTTAAACCTGGCAAAGAAGGAAACAGTCCAAAGAATTTTAGACCTGTTGCACTTTTATGTCACCTCTACAAACTGCTTGAAAGAATGATCTTAAACCGGCTGTTGCCTGTAGTTGATCCTTTGCTTATTCCTGAACAAGGTGGATTCCGCCCGGGTAAAAATTGCACAGGACAACTACTAAACCTCACGCAGTTTATAGAAGATGGATTTGAAGCTCGTAAGGTAACAGGGGTGGTATTTGTTGATTTGTCAGCAGCGTATGACACCGTCAACCATCAGCTACTACTAGTCAAGTTCTACAATCTGACCAGGAATTTTATTTTTAGTAAGTTCATTGCTACTCTTCTGCAGAACCGCAGATTCTTTGTTGACTTCCAAGGTCAGCGTAGCCGTTGGAGGCCACAGAAGAATGGTCTACCCCAAGCAAGTGTGCTAGCCCCATTATTGTTTAACATATATACCAATGATCAGCCTATACCACGCAAATGCAGGAGTTTCGTGTATGCTGATGATCTTGCTCTGGTCTCACAGAGCAAAGACTTTGAATCAGTGGAGAGCACCCTTACCAACGCTCTGGAAGTTTTGTCAAGGTATTATAGCACGAACCAGCTTAAACCAAATCCTACGAAGACACAAGTATGTGCTTTTCATCTAAGGAATAAAGAAGCAAATCGTAGGTTAAAGGTAACATGGTCGGGGGTCGAACTAGAACACTGTGATACTCCAAAATATCTAGGAGTGACCCTTGACAGATCACTTACATTCAGGAAACGTTGCATGAACTCCAAGCTGAAAGTTTCCAGTAGGAACAATCTCATAAGAAAACTGGCTGGATCGCATTGGGGCAGCCAACCTGAAACAATTAGAACTTCTGCCTTAGCACTATGTTATTCGGCTGCAGAGTACGCCTGTCCCGTATGGCACAGTTCAACCCATGCCAAACAAGTAGACATTGCACTTAATGACACGTGCAGAATCATAACAGGCTGCTTAAAATCAACTCCAGTCGAATGGCTCCACCGTCTCGCAGGAATAGCACCACCTTCTGTTCGAAGGGAAATAGCAGTGAACAAGGAAAGGAGGAAAGTGAACGATGAAAAATCTCATCCACTATATGGGTATATCCCTCACAGGCAAAGACTTAAGTCCAGGAAAATTTTCCTAAGAATATCTCAGGAACTTTTTTTATTTTTTTTTTATTTGTTATTGGCAATGGGCCATACAGCCATACAGCCATAATACAGCTTATGAGTATTGTTTTACAAATATGTCCATAACACAATTCTTAAGTATCTATCTCACATATAGTACATGATCACTATTGCCATACAACATTGTTAAGTACATACATAATTTCAGTTACAAGATAACTGTCAATAGTTGGAGAAACTAATGTTCATAGGCATCTATACGTTCAAATGTTCATCTCACAGTTTTTTAGAAATCTGCATAGCAGTGTGTAGATCCTGGCGTCGTCGGTCGCAAGGAGGTGTGACACTTTTGTTGGTTGGCCGTGACCTAGTTTTGCAAGTTGTTCTATTAGGTCTGTGGTGTTGTTGTATCTGTTCTTGCAGCCGAACAGGATATGGTCCATGTCCCCTATGCTCGTGTCGTCGCATCCGCATAAGGGGCTTTGCGCTATGTTTATTCTGTTCAGGTGTGCGGGGAAGCAGCCATGGTTGAACTTTAGTCTGGAGATGGTTACGATAGCCTTTCTTGTGATCTTGAGTTGATGGTGCCAATGCTGTTTAATGATGACGGGGTGGATCTGTCCGTAGTGTTTTCCTTTGACCAGTTGTGACTCCTCCCACTCTCTGTTCCATGATTCTCTTGCATCTTTTTTTTGCGACTGTCATTAGGTCCCTCACAGTTACAAACGGATAGGCACTGCCTTCCTCGCATGCTCTCTTCGCCAGCTGGTCCACCTGTTCGTTTCCTTTTAGGCCAATGTGGGCTTTCACCCACACGAACACAAGCGTTTTGCCTTTCTGTTTCACCCGGTATGCTGCTTCCAAGATGTTGCATAAAATACTGTCTTTGTTGGCAACTTGCATGTGTCCTTGCAGGCTGGCCAACGACGAGCGGGAGTCTGATATTATGACCGATGTTGTGTCCACCGAAGCCTCAGCATACTCAATTGCCTTCTGAATTGCAACCATTTCCGCTGTGAAGACGGATGCTTCTCCGGGTAGTTTGAACATACCATATCGCTTTCTCTTTAGATCCAAGTATGCGCAGCCCACTGATGAATTGGATTTCGACCCGTCGGTGTAGATGTGGGATGCGTTTGGCCATTGCGCGAGGAATTCTGCCAGTTTAGCGGTACTGCCATGTCTGGGGTCTTCCAGATTGATGTCGGTTCTCACGTTGAGTGGTGTAACAGATGCTTCATATGGCATAGCAAACTCTGGAAGGAGGTATGTCGACATTATGTTGTTGTTGTATCTGTTGATTTCTTTTAGTGCGGTTATTAGTATTGGGGTCTTTTTGCGTGACCAGTATCTTCCGCAAGTCAGTTGGTGTCCAAGGGCCTCTATTTTCCGGATGAGGGTGTTGTTATTAATCTTCTTTTGTTTAAGTAGGAACTGTTTGCAGAGTTGCATACGTCGTATATGAAGAGGTGGCTCTAATGCCTCTACCAGTAGCGCATTAGTGGGCGTTGACGTCATAGCCCCTGTGCATATTCTTAATGCTTTGTACTGCAATCTGTCAAGGCTTTGAAGGGTGGTATCCGCTGCTGATCCGTAGAACATACCGGCGTAGTCAAAATGTGGTCTGATAAGTGGTTCGGTATAAAGTCAGGGCAACTTTTGGGTCTGTACCCCACCAAGGTTTTGTGGTTGCTTTCATGACATTAAGTGCCGTCTCGCATTTGCTTGAAATGTCTTTGATTTGGTGTTTCCAGTTAAGCTTGTTATCTATTGTGACGCCCAGGTATTTTACAACTCGTCTATACGGGAATCGGTAAGATCCGAGCTGTACCTCATCCATATCAGGGATTCTACGTCTGCTGTAAACTGACACTACTGACTTGGTTTGGGATATGTCCAAGCCGTTGTTCCTGAGCCACTGCCGTAGACGATCGACCGGTCCTCTAGGGCGTTCTTGCAATCAGCTAACTCGTTCATCATAACATAGAAGCATAAGTCGTCGGCGTACTGGAGTATCATCACCTTTCCTATTACCAGTCTTCCGAGGTCACTCGTATAGATGTTGAACAACAACGGGGAGAGTGTGGAGCCTTGAGGGAGACCTCGGGTTGCTATTCGAGGGCCGACTATTGTACCATTGATGTGAATCTCTAGCGATCTCCCTGCTTGTAATGAGATGAGGTTAGCTACAAATTCGCTGGGTAGTCCCATGTCCAATAGCTTCCTAGAGAGAACTGATGGCACCACCATTGTCATAAGCATTCGCTAGATCCACATACAAGGCCATGAGATACGCATTAGAGCGGTAGCCTTCGTAGATATCTGTTATGAGGTGTGCAACTACCTCTATGGCACCCTTGCCTTTCCTGAAACCCATTTGTTGACATGGTAGTAGGTTGTTGTTTTCTAGATACCATTCCAGCCGGTGGTTTAACCATCCGTTCAAGGGTTTTGAGGCTAAAGGATAACAGCGATATTGGTCTGTACGACGAGGCGAGTGGGGGGTCTTTGCCATGTTTCAGAATGGGTACTACTCTTACGCGCTTCATCTCTGGTAATTCACGCGTTTGCTCCACACGGCGTTCATCAGTCTTAAGAGTATGTTCTTTCGCTTGGCTTGGGAGGAATGAAATCATGCTATAATGAATGTTATCTGGGCCAGGGGCACTGTTGTTGTTTGGTTTAAGTGCCGCATTAAATTCCTCTTCCGTGAAGGGTGCTAACAGATTGTCATATTGCCTCCCATCTTCTGTCTTCACCCCCTCCTCCGAAGCTGTGGCTGGGGTCAGGTGCGTAGAATGTCCTCCGCAACCAGTATAGATGGAGAAGTATTACGTGTAGTTCCCGCCGCATTCTGAAAGCATTTTACTTTCCTCCAAATCTCTTTTATTGGAGACGTTTCTGTTCAAAGAGTTGCAGAAGTCGGTCCAACCTTGGCGTTTTTTGTCCTTTAGTACTCTTTTGGTCCTTGCTCTCTATCTTCCGGAGATAAATTATAGTTCTCTTCTGTCGCCGAGTCTTTGTATCTCCTGAGGGCCATCTGTCTTTCTTTTACCGCTAGGTGACAGTCTTATCCCACCAAGGGGGTGGTTTCCTATGGTAGGTGCGTGGTCTAATCTCGGGGATAGCTTTCATTGCCGCCTTTTCAATGGCTGTCATAAGGGATTGGTAGTCGGCCACTACGTCATCCGAGAATTCAAAGCCCTCGAGATTTCTTGTTACTTCTGTATCGTACTTCAACCAATCCGCGTTCCTTATCTTCCAGCGGTATGGCGATCGTATCGGCGTTGTTGTTTGTGCTCCCTCGACTATCTGACTAGACTGTGTCATTATGATGGGAAAATGGTCCGATCCCGATGGGTCGGCAAAGATTTTCCATTCTATATCGAAGGCCAGATCCGGGGAGATGAGTGATATATCCACTGCCGATTTACGTTCTGTGG
Source organism: Vandiemenella viatica (assembly GCA_031002005.1). NCBI lineage: Eukaryota > Metazoa > Arthropoda > Insecta > Orthoptera > Morabidae > Vandiemenella > Vandiemenella viatica. The sequence goes on along the minus strand of CM061914.1, from coordinate 56,441,712 downwards.
GTCTATGGTACCTCGTTTCTGATCCGTCGTTCAAGTAGGACCAAGTTCATTTCTTCCAGTAAAATCTATTACCATTTTGCCTACCGCACCGTGGGTTTCACTTCCCCACTGTGGTGGTGGGCGTTCAGATCCGCCATGATTAGCATTGGGGGGGTTAATTGCTCTATTACCTGACGGATTTCTCTTTTAGAGACTGGAGTTTGAGGGGATCTATAGATTGAGGCAACTGCTATTTTCTGTGGTTCCTGCTGCCATATTCTATGTTAGCTGCGCAGGCTTGTAGATGCGAGCCCCTGCATGTTGAGCTGTACTTCCTCGTACTGTATTCCGTTTTTGATCAAAAGGGCCACCCCTCCGTATCCATCTACTCGATCCGACCGAATCACTTTGTATCCTGTACAGAAGAATTGGCAGTCCGGTTTCAACCATGTTTCCATTAGTCCCGCAACTGCAATGGAATTTTCTTGGAGGAGGTATATTAGATTTTCTTTGTTAGACCGGATTGACCGGATGTTCCACTGTATGAAATTATTGCATCTCCCCATTATTGTTGGGCACCAAGGATTTTCTGATAAAATCTCTAATGTCTGGCATAACGCCTGAACTGACCATCTTTAAAAGCGAGGAGACAATGGAGACCACTTTGTCTATGAGTGGATCTTCATTTTCGACGCTCAGGGGCCTGTGAGGGTTGTAGCTTATCGGAGCTGATGTGGAAGGTCCGTGATCAAAGTACAGTTCTGATGGAATCCTTACATGTTGACCTCGGGTTTGTTGTTGTTTGGGTGAAGGCTCCGCTCTGGCTTGCTTATGGAGTCTCTCTTGCAGATTAGGGGTAGGTCTAGCTACTGCTTGTGCTTGTGTGGGAGTGGTTGTTAACCTTCCGGATTTAGGCGTGCGCATTGGCGGGAATCTGGATGGATCTGGGGTAAAGGAGGGGCTGGCAACTTGTTTGGCATAAGAGGTTGAATTTTCTAGTGTTGAGGCTTGTTCTAATGTGAGGTTGTTGTAGGCCATAAGGGTCTTGATGCGCTTTTGTTTCAAAAACTCTGGGCAGGAGCTTGATGTGGCTATATGGTCTCCTCTACATAATGCGCAGTGAAAGTTGTCGGTTCTGTTACATCCAGATGTTTCATGGAATTCTCCACATTTGGCACATCGAGCATTGCTGCGACATTGCTTGTTGACATGGCCATACCGCAAGCATTTATAACACTGAGTAACTCTTTGCACGTATGGTTCGACTTGACATCTAGTGTAGTGGATGTAAACGTATGGTGGTAGGCTCTGTCCTTTGAATGTAATGCATACCATTTGGCGCGGGATCCACTGACAGTTTCCGTCGATTATGATCTTACGTTTAAGTCTTCTAACTGCTATTACTTCGACATCTGAATCTATTACATTTAGTATTTCCTCCTCAGTTAATCTTGTGTCTACCCCTCTTATTATCCCTTCTTTAACGGTGCAATAGCGCGGTATAAAGAATTTTATGTTCTGGGGGTGGTTGGTGACTGATGACAAGCTGTTTGCTGCCTTATAGTTGTTGAATTCGATCTGGACACGGTTCTTCCCCTTAGCTGATATGTTAAGTATCGAATGTTTCATTTCTGGGATCGAGTTCCTAATAAATTTGCCAACGGACATGGGGTGTAGACGTCCGAGGGCCCCTCTATTTGGGTGGTCTTCCGAGTTCGTCTGTTCTGCATAAACTATGAATGGACCAGAATCGCGTTCTGAATACATGAATTTATCTTGTCTCAATGGAGTAGCTGCCTGAGCATTTGTTGAATCATCTGTTGGTAAATCCCTGGATTCCTTAACTATGGCACTTTGGTTCCTATTGCTAGTATAAGTTGTTATTGACATTTCTGATTGGGCTGTCTCTTCACTTGCTGTAAGGCCTGTGGAAATTGTGGGGTTATTAAGCATGGATGGAACTCTATCGATATTCATATTTAGGTCAATTTCCCCAGTTGGGGTTCCTTCATATCTGGTAGTTATGCAACAATTCTGTTCTAAGTCGGCATACGCAAGTAGTTTACGCTTCTTGATGACTGTTGTCTTATCAGGATCTGGATGTGCAATGGGCGGCGTACTTACGGGGATCGACTTCGATCGGCGCATAGCACGCTTGTAGGGCCGAGCCGATAGCTTCGGCCGTCTCCTCTGTTGTACCTCCCTCCGAGTCCTCCTGCATTTTGTAAGCCCGCGGGCTTACACCTCTTTCACTATTCACTCACTATCTTCCACCTGTTGTGTTGTTAATCCGGAACTGTAACTTGAGATTGAAGTAGCACTACAGCTGTGTTGCCACGAAATCCAATAGCTAGCTCACACCACTTGGAACGGCACGCGCGTAAACAAGGAAGCGATCCGCACTGTTCGATGGCTCAGAGCGAACTGATCTCAGGAACTTACAACAACAACTGAAGAAGCCAGGTTACAACTATGGGAAGCTAAGGCTCCCCTTCCGCATGGCTGGGGAAGTGTGTCTGAATCTTTGCCACCTGGTTATGACAAGGGATGGTTGACATGGAAATCTTTGAATAGGCTGAGATCAGGAGTGGGCAGATCCAAAGTGAATTTAGCAAGATGGGGCTATACTGAGATCAGTGATATCAAGTGCGACTGCGGTGAGGACCAGACTGTCCAGCACATGCTCCAGTGTCGACTGTGTCCAGCATCCTGCTCGGCAGCTGAACTGTATGATGCCTCAGAAAATGCACTGGAAGTGGCCAAGTTCTGGTCGATTATAATTTGATGACTGTAATTGTGTAACTGTATGTTTCTGATACGAAATAATAATAATAATAATAATATTGTTTAATTCTAGATAGCACTCCTGCTTTATTGCCCCTCATATTATACCCGTTGTCAGTCACTGGCCTCTGATATCCTGCAAATTTAAACCCAAGTCATTAAGATCTCCAACTATAGTATCAGGCATTTGTTTTCCTGTGGATCTTTCGACTGGTAAGAAGCCTTAAAAGCTTTCATTAATTTTAATTTCAACATCAGGATTAAATTTATTGGTTGAAACATATCTGATTACAAGAGTAATTTGCTGTATCTTACTAAAGTCAGGAGTACAGTTTAAAATTATGAAAAATATTAGATTTTTTTTAAATTTCATTAATAACATGATACTTTGATGCAGCAGATGCTTCGATGCAGCAGATCTACTATCCCGGTTTGTATACTTTTCCCAAATTACCGTTATTATGCTCAAACAACTTGTCGCTTGTACCTTGAAAAACCAGACAACTTTTACCAAGCATTTTGGTAATTTCAACGATTCTTAGAAGCGCCTCATTCCAATGATTTATTTCGGCATTACGTAATAACTCTTTGAGTGGCAGCATCTACAGTTTTACAACAATTTAATCTTTCTTTCATTTATAGCCATGATTTTTGTGCCTGAATATGATTTTTCGAAATTTCATGCTCTCTTAAAGTTTCGCCGAGGGGCTTCCAATTTTTAAAACCCTCCTTTGAGAGAGAACTAACTAAACAGCCCAAAATTTTGCAACAGAAGCAGTAAACGCAGTTTTGTGAAAGATAGTAGCTAATCTCGCAATATTTATCTCCGTTGCTTAAAATTCGTGCATAATATTTTGCGCTAAAATGTCGACCTGTGTCATTGGAAGGAAATTTGTAGCTATGTAATAGTTTAGGTGGACCTTGCCTTACTAAAAAAACTTCTTACGGCGTCTCGTAAAATTCTTGGCCACAAAGTTTTAGAACGCCTTCTGTGAGTCTCACGTTGGTGTCAGTTCCAATTGGTTTAGAAACTTCGTTCATTTGTATGCTATTATTCTCTGACGATTCTGTACGTCTTTTGTATCCCGACCTGATATTGGATTCTAAGATTTGTTTTGGTAAACCCTGAATACAGTATATTTTTTAACGCCCCGGATTGATTCTGCCTTTCCGCTTCCTTTCCCAACCTTCTTTTTTTGTACTGGTAACCAGATAGTTTTCTCTGACCATCAGACATTTTGGAAGAGGCACGCACGTAACTCAAACAATGTACACTATAAAATAATATAAAAAGTAAATATTTATCCTTGTTCTAGATAATCTAAAACCATATTCTCAGTCGATATAAAAAATATTTATCCACAACACAAAAAGTGTTACTATATAGTCAAAGCTTATTCGCGGAGGATACGATCCGTAAATTTGCTGCAAATGCAGAAACCGTGTATACAGAATGGCAATTTCTATAGGCTTAAACGGAATACGTTCCAAGTTCACAATATATATATATTTTAAATGATGTGGAGTGATTGTCGCGCAATGCACTTATTAAACCAACTGACAAAGTTATTCACATTCACTAAAATAGTTAAAGAATTTCTTTTTGTTGAACGGCAAATGCAGCAATTAGAGTATCTAGAAACCGCATTCGTATATATAATAAGCATCATGGGTTATTATATATTAGCAGTTAACATTCGAAATTGAATATACTAATGGTATGTGAAGTAACTAATCGGTAATCAGTAGCTGTTAATATTATTTATTTATTAATGATTATAAGTACTGTCCCACACCCACTAAACTACAGTATTTTCACAAGCGATCAAAGATAGCGTATGTAATTTAACCCAACCATAACACTTTCAATGCCTATATCTATTTTTTACAACAAATCTGTGAGGCTCGGATTACGAGAAGAAATTATTATGCAAAATATTCCACTTCGATTTCCAATAACTAAGATCCATATTGATTTGGTTCATCAATTCAATAAAATAAATACTCAGCATCTCCCGTCAAGCACTATCGATTCCGTGTTTTAGAGCCTAACTGCAATTGCTAAAAACACTCCTTTTCGCCGTGTCTAGTAACTTGTGGGCAGTATAACGTCGGAATCAGCGCAGGTAGCAAAGGTCAAGTGTAACAGCCCCCCCCCTACCGCGCATCTGTTGTGCGCTTTTGTCGTTGTGCGCTTATGTCGTTGTGCAATTATGTCGTTGTGCGCTTATGTCGTATATCCAACTAAATAACAGTTTAATCATAGATGTACTTACCTTTAGAAATTATAAAATCCTGAAGTAAATTTTATGAACTTCCACTTAACACTAATAACGTAATAGTAAGACTAATGCTGTTGTATAATGAAACCACTTTAATAATTAGCAATAATAAGCAAGTTGAGACAACAAAAGTCGAAACAGCGTTCTACTCGCGTGCTAAGGGCCAATTCATACAGAAGAGACGTGGCGCGGACCCGGCGCATTTTGAAGTTGCTCCTATGACGCAATTCACACCGAGGCGGCAGGACAACGGCGCGCCCCTATGAGGACCGCGCCCCATCTCTTCGAAGGTTCTAGAGGCGCACCCAAATAGCTAAGAACTGTAATCGGTATGTGGATTTTTTATTAATTGAATATTTAAAACATTAATATCATTAATATTTTTCTCACACTTACAGCCGAAATGGCGCCCCTAAATTTTAGCGCCCCGGGCAAATGCCCGGTTTGCCCCTCCCTAGAGCGGGCCCTGCTTAGACCCCAAGACTCTTGCTTTAATACAACAAACACTAACAGATACAAAGTCCAAAATAAATATTTTTAGGGGAAATATCAGAACCATTCATTATTAAAACAGAAGTAAGACAAGGAGACGGACTTTATCCGTTACTGTTCAACTGTGTCCTTGAAAAAGTGTTACAGGAATGGCGGAAACAAAAATCAATTCTTGGAATTGACCAGCCAATTATATTAGGCAGAGGAAAATTAAAGATAGATTGCCTAGTATTTGCCGACGACTTAGCAATCTTAACCCGTGACATTGCAATAGCCCAAAAACAGATCGAACTCTTGAAAGAAGTAGCGGAGAAAGTGGATCTACAGATTTCATTCGAGAAAAAAGAATTTATGACCTGCAATAAAGAAACACTAAAATACATGGAGACAAAATATGGAAAAGTCAAACGAGTCTCATACTTCAAGTATATCGGTGAAACAATCCAAGAGAATGGAAGTGAAGTAAAAGCTAATGAAATTAGATGCCAAAAGATGGAAACAGCTTATCTCCTAACACAAAACGTCAACAGCAAAAAATGCATCTCCAAGCTCACAAAACTGAGACACTACAATACAGTTATTAAACCAGAATGTCTTTATGGATCAGAAACACTTATTTTGAACAGAAAAAAAAGATATAGAAAACATTGAGAAAAAATAACGCAAATAAGGAATAGTTTTGGGCCCAAGACTCATAGGAGACCAATACAGATTCAAAAGTAATCAAGAAAACTTACAATAAGCAGACATCCACAGTCAGTGGCGGATCCAGGATTTTGTTTGGGGGGGGGGCTAGGATTTGGTTTTGGGTGCTTGACTCGGGGGAGGAGGGGTTCAGTGATATTAGAAAAACGCCGACTAAAATTTTATGGACACATCAAAAGAATGAACAGACTGACAAAACAAATAGTTGAATTCTACGAAAACCGAAGTAAATTAATATCGGATACTATGAATTGGGTTGGCCTCAAATTAGCAGGAATTGTTCCAGAAGATATTGAAAACAGAGACATATTTACATCCAAAATTCTTAGCAGGAATTTTTCCAGAAGATATTGAAAACAGAGACATATTTAAATCCAAAATTCTTAGCAGGAATTTTTCCAGAAGATACTGAAAACAGAGACATATTTAAATCCAAAATTCACAAGTGGCAAGTTGACCGGGAGGAAAGATTTAAGAAAAGACCAGGAACAACATGGTCAGATGAGAGAAATGAAGCCCACAGCAAACGTATGAAGGAAATATGGGCACAAAGGAAAGCGAACAAACGTTTCTGAGTACTTTGCGCAGTCCTAATGGGCTTATCGGCAAATAATAATGACAATCTTGATGACATATTTATTACCCGATTCATTTAATTTTTAGTTGAATAATAAAAAATTTTCTCGATAAAAAAGGTGACGGAGTTTCAGTTTCTTCAAAACACTCATTTAATTATTTTGAGTAAACAGTAAAACAGTAAACTCGAGACAGTGTTCCTGTAAAATTTTGAGAGCTATATACCACTGTAAATGTTTAAATAATTTGTGATCTGTTTTTTTTTTTCTTCTTCTGAAATTAAGAGTGAGAATTGTGTTTTTTAAGGTTCTTTTTGGCAAACGTTTAGACAAATCTTGAAATAATTTTTTTTTTTTTTTTTTGGAATATTCGGGTTCTCAGATAGAATTGTTTAAAGAAAATATTTTTTCGGTGTCGTACTAAACTTCATATAAATATTTTCACTCCCTATATGTTTTTCGGAATTTTACGTAAAAATAGTGTTAAAGTTAGTAGGAATTATAGTAGTGAGCAATTACAAACTTCGAAGTTAAAGGGTTCAGTTTGGTGTGCAAACGGATGGACGAATCCATTTTTATTTTTATTTTGAAAAATGAGGAAAATTTCAGATATCTTTTCATCTACTTATTATTGCTGGAGGTGATAAAAGCAGCACTGATAAATACTAAGAGGACGTATTTTAAACCAAGGTTTGTAGAAGAAACTAAGAACAGATGAAATCTTGTCCATTATCAAAGGAATGCATACACTGAACTCTTTAAGGAGCAACATAATTTACTTCAAGGATGGCTGTTAACAATATCCTCTTAAGGTTTTTTTGGTTCGTTTCCAAAGGGATGTAGAACTAGTTTAAGGTATATTACTCGTCCATAACTACGATATATTTCATCAGTATAAAAAGAAGAAATAGATTAAATTACCATTTATTTAGGGTGGGTGACTGAGAAATTAAAAACATGCTTACTCCTACTAATATCTCTGCTTTCTCTATAGTTAATTAAAGGTACTGAAACTGTCCTGACTTCAGCATGCGGCGTTTTTGTCACTGCATGATGCTTCGAAAAAAAACCAATGGATTATCAGTAGATGATAACTTTGTATGGATTATACTTACGATTACAAAGTAGTGACAGTGGGATGTGCGGGCAATAGTATTGATAGGACCACAAGTTATACTATATAGAGTGACCCGAGGAAGGTGGTGCAGTAGGTATAGCGTACCAGGGTGAAACTGATGCAAGTTTGAAGTCACCATGATCGACCACAGCTGATACACGGGTAAACATGCAGACCACGGTGCTTCTTGGGAAAGGCATCAGATCTGTCTTGGGGGTTGTGCCTGGTGGATGGGGTTTCACTAGACATGGCCTACTCCTAAATAGAGTAGGGAAGGGAGTACTTTCTGAGTTGTTTGCCACTTTTTTTATTACAATTATTTTTACAGTTTTACGCATCATCAACATCGAGGTCACTAGAGGCGGGAAAGGACGGGTGGTATGGAACGGGAAGGAATTCTGCCATGACCTTTTGAAGGAAGCATCCCGTCATTCGCATGGAGTGATATGGACAAATCATTGTAAACTCAAATCTGGATGCTTGGACGAGGATTTGAACACGCGTCCTCCCAAATGCGAGGCCAGGTTCACAAACCACGCTCGGTTTGTTAGCTAAATCTGTAAGGGAGTCGATGATGATGTGAGGGCTGTGCCTCTTTTCTAGGTCAGGGGCTGCTGCAAAGAAGATAAAAATAAATGATCAATGGAGGAAAAAAACAAAAAAACACACACACACAATCGTAAAGAAATAAAGGAAGCTTTTCAAATAATAACAGACGAAGGTTAATGCTGAAAATATCACAAAGCCAATAATAATAGTGTTACCAGTGAACAGTAGAAGTATAATGAATAAAGTAATAGAATTTGCAAACTTAATACAGATACATGAACCACAAGCCATTATAGGGGTAGAGTCTTGCTTAAAAGAAGGAGAACTGAGGGATACAGAGTGTACCGCAGAGATAGAGGAGCAATTGGTGGAGGGTTATTCAATCCGGTTAGCAAAGACTACTGCAGTTTACTGGTTTTTATAGATCGTAACCATGAGTTTCTTGAGGTAGGCTTCTGAGGTGATACAGAACAAATTTCACTGAAGTGCTAGAATGAATTATGAAGATGGGGCTTTTGGAGAAAATAAATTCATATTCACAGTTCAGAGGGGAGTGTAGAATGAACATTATTGGTGGGGATATAAATTTTTCAGGTGTCTTCTGGATAGGAAATAACATTAACAACACAAAGGAACAGAGATATGCAAATACCTTAATTAGGAAAGGTGCCATTACATAAGCGATATAGCAAAACACAAACATGTTGGATATCTTTCTAATAATGCTTGATAAAAATGTTGTAGGGAGTAAGTGATCGCTATGCGGTTCTAATGGATATTAGAGGATTCAGTAAACCAGTGCCCAGAACTGAAGGGGGAAATAACTGTAAATTCAATTATAAAAACGCACAAATATTAGAATTGGAGAGATATTTCAGCAGAAGGCTCAGCAAATGGCTCAAGTTCAGGGGAGGCGAAGAGGGAAGAGTTGAAGGAAATAATAAAAAAGGACGAGGAAATATTTATTCCAAGACAGAAAATAATTAAAAGTACAGATCCTATTTACTATAATAGGGAAGTAGGAGGCTAAAGAGGTTGGTGAGAAGAGAACACAAAAGATTTAAGAGACAGTAAGGTAGTCGGGGGAATACTTCAAACTACTAAATAAGCAATTAATAAGAGCAAAGAGAGAGTTAAGGATAGCTTTATGGGGAATACTATTGGTGCAGTGGACAACAGAACGGCTGTGTTAGAAAACTGAGGGGTAGGGAAGGTATTCAGACAATGGTAGATACGAATGGAAAATAAGTTATTAAGGATGGGAGGGAGTAAATCAGAGGAGCGTCTCAATATAAGAAGAAATAAGGAAATTAAAATTTTTTAAACAGATTCTCACGAAATTATTAAGGAACTCAGAAAACCAAAAAAGCGCGAAGGGGTTAGCGTAGATAATATTACTAGGGATATATCAATGATAGTGGGATACGACATTGTACATTTACTTGAAACTGTATTTGAAATAAGTCTCGAGTTTGCTGCTTATCAGAGGTATGGAGAAGAGCAATAGTAGTACCGGTCCATAAAAGAGGGATGGAAGATTTGGTTCAAAATTACAAGCCAACTAGTTTGATATCAGTGATAGGCAAAATTATGGATTGATTGATATACGTAGAATGTCTGTGAGGTGAGAAACTGGTTTGCAAATCGACATCACGGCTTTGGACTACGATATTCATGTGAATCTCATATGGTGAGCGTATGCAAGATATTTCGGATTAATTAGACAACATAGGCTGTTAATAGTGTAGCACTAGATCATTCTAAAGTGTTTGAGAGAGTGAGAATAAAATGGTTGTCAATAAGTTGAAAAATACTGGAGAGCATGAAAAAGGGACTCGTTGGCTTTAGGAATTCAGTAAAAGCAGAAAGCAAATTGTTGGAGCAGGAAATTCATTATCAGAAAAGGTGGAAGTAAATATTGGTGTGCTACAGCATAATGTATTGAATCCATTGTGAGTCATCATTCTAATGAATGCTTGTGTTCATGGTTTACTGTCAGAATTTAGGTTGTTTGCAGATGACATAATGTTATATAATAGGATCTAAACCGGAGAAAACTGAACAGCTGCAGGGTGACCTGGATAGAAAATCTCAGTGGGTAGATTAACATGGAATAAAGATTATAGTGCCAAGAAGAGTCAGCTCATTAGATACAGAGATAAAAAACTAAGGGTTGTTTATGATTATAGGGGGAGGTCAGAATTGCTTGCTGAAGGCTTGAAGTGTAAATATCTTGGCATAACGTTTGATAATAAGCTTAATTGGGCAGAGAACAATGGGCAGGTGGTAGGAAAAGATTATAAAATCCTTCATTCATTGGAGAGGGTGATGAGAGGATGTACCTGAGAAGTTAGGGAATTGGGTTACAAACCTTTGATCAGACCTTTGCTTGAATATGGTGGTGTCGTTTGGAGTAAGACTGTTGATAATATATCCATATTATTTTTTGAAAATATCGATATTTATGAGTGATATTTTTTAGGACGATATATCGATATTTCGATACTGAAATCTGGATATTGGCTTCGATATTTTTAAAAATAAGTTATCATTTTTTGTTTACTCTGAATGACACCATGTCTCTCAAATTTCTGTTACGCATAGAGATCAGCAAGCTTAAGTAAATCTTACTACGTTTCTATAATTAATTTGAAAGTTATATGTACCATGTCAGATGACAACAGTGTAGGCAAGGCATCACTCGCCAACACGAATCGAACCCGAGCCCAATGTTTGAAATGAGCGTGTGGATTGTCCAGGGTAGTCCAACCAGTGTGTTACGGTAGCAGGAATAGTGAGAAGTGTAAATAACAAATAGTTGCTAATTCGAGAGCAAGGAAAAAATGAGACAACTCAGAATAAGCTATCAACATACAAAACTAACAAAACGTACAAAAAATCATATGAAAAAAAAGTTATGTAACTCGGTCATAATGCATGCTATGATAGCTAAACTTCTACCTAAATAAATGCCTCAACTGTATTACTTATCAGTCTTAAAAATACACAAAATAAGATTTGCCTCGAACCTCTTTCGAGTTTTATAAATTTTATGAAACTTATGATGCGCATAATAGTCATTAAAAAAAAAAAATCAACAATCATCATCACCAGCAGAAACCATTCGAAACTGAAAACCTGATTAAGAACGAAATCACACGTCTATTTATCAGTGGACAACCTTTTTTTTGCAAGGTTTGATATTATGAAATTGCATTTAAGAAAGTATCGATATATCGATACTTTTTCCCGATATATCGAGAGCCGATATTGATACTTTTTAAAATATCGATATATCGAAAATCCGATATTTAATTAAAAATATCAACAGCCCTAAGTAGGGCTGTTGATAAAATATCGATATATCGATATTTTTTTAAAAAAATATCGATATTTATGAGTGATATTTTTTAGGACGATATATCGATATATCGATATTGAAATCTGGATATCGGAGTCCGATATTTTAAAAAAATAAGTGGTTATTTTCCGTTTTCCTCGTAGAATATTCCAAGTTATTATTGGAGGGAAAACGATTACCTGTGTTGCACATGCAATACATTTTCATAGATAGAATTTTAAGAAACAATGAACGATCCGAGCACATGGAGAAGTAGGACCGCCGTAAGCGGGCATGCAAGGCAGCATATTATGTAGCAGGCGACTTTTTTTAGCTCAACAGCTGCTTCGGGCGGTCGGCGGCGACACTGGGGATGGCAACAATGGGGGCGGCAATCTCAGAGTTTTTTTGACCCGTTTCGGGAATTTCCTAAATCCACCACTGGCAGTAGTTGGACAGGGGGCGGCATAATCGCTATTGCACGCGGGCGCTCAAACAGCTAGCGGCGGGCCTGTGGAGAAGTAAAAAACGAAGGTAAAATAACTCATTCAATATTCATTAGAATTCTTGTCTGGACATTTTGAAAAGTTTTTAAAATTTGTCTTAAATCAATGCAAAAGTATTAGCATTAAGAAACTAATCGTAATATACCAGGTATGGATAGGGTTGCCAGATAGCCGGAAAATCCGGGAATGTCCCGGAATTTTGTGCCTGATCTCGTGTTCAGGAATTATGCGTTACTGTCCCCGAATTTCCGTATACTAGTTTTTTTCTCAAACTCAGTTCACCACGATGGTCATGAGGCCAAGCCATGTATCCCATGCTTGCAACGGGAGGATGGAATGTCCCTTAAATCAGAGGAATTGAAACTGACAGGAAAATATTCTTTGAATTTTCTGGGACTTTGAAAATTCTAGATGCAGTTAACATTAACTCCCTTTATATAGAGTTCAAATGTCTGTAACGTGTTTTTCAGGTCCTTGAAAAAGAATTTCCAAACGATACAATCTGGGCGAATTTCTTTAGAACAAGCGTTTTTAATGATTTTGAATATTTTTAAAAAAATAGTTGGTTTTGTTTTGTCAATTCCAACAAGCAATGACTTTTACGAGACAAGTTTTAGCCCGTTGAATAATTTATGAAATAAGAGCGAAACAGAACGTTCATGGATTCGATCAAGGCTGAATTGCAAACTCAATCAATTTTGAAGACTCTTGCTGAGAAATTTTATCAGTTTTGCAAAAGCAGTGACGGAGAAATATTGGGTATTATCTAACAGGCAATACCGCTCGCTTCGCGCTGTTAACGTGTCGTCATAGTGACGTCACGTTCACGTACAGTCAATTTTTGTGACTATTCGGCCGCTGGTAAGCGGCCGTAGACGTCCGATAACACATCAAACACTGGACATCGGGTTGTGTTATCGGACATCTGCGGCCGCTTACCAGCGGCCGCCTGCATCTGATCCACCTTCGGAATATCAGTTTATGTTGATATTGTACAGTTTTAAATTATTGTGACCGAGCGTAGCGAGGGCACAATACACACAAAAATTGACTGTACGTGAACGTGACGTCACTATGACGACACGTTAACAGCGCGAAGCGAGCGGTATTGCCTGTTAGATAAAACCCGAAATATTTATGAAAATGGCAAAATCTAGTAATAAATATTTTAAAAGTAGATGATTAAGATCTATTTTGATTGATGTTGATTTTGATTTAGCAAAAGATAGATGATAATATTTGTTAGTTGTTGATTTTCTACCAAATTTTAATTAATGAGCCTAACAGAAGTGTTCAGTTTTGGTTTAATATTTTTGAGATTTTGATTGATAATACCCGAAATTGATTTTGAACCAAAGTAAAAAATTCCTAACGAGATGGTCAATTTTTGTTTTAAGTTTATTATTTTTCCTTTTGATTCATAATACGTGATGTTGACTTTCTACCATAGTTTAATTAATAAAGTTAAAAGAGGTGCTATATATACGTTAGATAGCATATTTACCTAAAATAGATTTTTTTTTTAATTTGCATTTTTGTTCACTCTTTAAACATACCGCAAAAATACTTTTTAGACCCAGAAATGTCCCGGAAATTATAAGCCTGTATCTGGCACTCCACAGTTAAATATTTCGCGCAATTGGATACGCTTCTTGTTCCATACCAACAGAAGAATTGAGCTCCAAAATTATGTCGCAGCCAGTTTTGTTATATCACTTACGAATTTATTAAGATAAGAAATTGAAAAAAAGAATCTACCACTTTTGGATTGCCTTTACAAAGTGCTATGCTAAAAACTTATTATTATAGATTGGTGCCTTTAAAAAACAATTTGTTAACGCCAAAGGAACTGCCTTGACAGTAGCGGCTCTAGGATTTTTCCAAGCCGGAGAAAAACTGAGATTGCCGCCTCTTCAAACATTGTTGCCAGCCAGACCCCGAGGGTGTCGCGAAAACTGCGGCCAGTGAAATTTGCGGCCAGTGAAATCTGCGGCCAGAATTCTCAACAATGCTGTAGCGGCATGTTTATTATAGAATAGGATCAGACTGGTTGTATTGTTAAAAGCCGCCCCACCGGCGCTCTGAGCGGATTGCTGCGCTTGTAGCCAATGTTTCTAAACAGCAGGTTGACAGTACAGATGTTTTATAGTTTATAACTGTTATTAAAATACAAGTTTTATTCTTGCTTAAAAGACGTAGAAAAGAATTGTAATAACGAGGCAGATACTTACAGAATCGTAGTAGATTTCATGCAAAATCTGCCTTTGCCTCACATTACTAGTGCAGGAGGCTTCGCATTAGGGAGGACGGTGGTTCGAATCCCTGTCCGGGCATCCAGATTTGGGTTTTCCATGGGTTCCCAAATCACTGCAGGCAAATTCCGGGATGCTTCCTTCAAAAGGCCATGGTCGAATTCCTTCCCATTCCTTGCCCCCCCCCCCCCCATCCTCTCCCGTCTCTAAAGATCTCGCTGTTAGAGAGACGTTAAGCAGATAAGAAACTCGTGTAGGAAAAAATATTCTACCATCAGCAGTTGTGGGTTAACGTCATCCACATCAAATTTCCCCACAGACGACACGATAATGGAGTGACATCGCTCCATTTGGACGCATGGAGCGATCGTGTATGGCCGCCTCTAGACGACCTCGGGCACTCCGATCTAGTTAGTACCGCACTGGATTTTCCGAACAGTGTTGCAGATCAGCAAAAAATTTAGCTTTCAGTAACGAGTGCGAAAAAAGTCTAAGTCTAAGAAACCTGTGAAACATTTGCGTGTCTATTAAAAAAAAAAAAAAAATAGAAATTAACTTGGCTGTTTCGGACGTGTAATGTAAAATGATTTGTTCACGTAATAACTTCCAGGCCACGATTTAGTGAGACCAGGTCGGGTCGTCGAAAGGGGCGTTTAGAGTGATTAGGACGGCGCGGCATGACACAAGAGAAGAGGTATTGGCCGCAGATTTCGCAGATTTTAGGTTGGCCGCAAATTTCACTGGTCGCCTCCTTGATTGTTGGCCAAACGCATTGATGTCGCCACTTTAACTGTTTGCCAAACGCATTGTTGGACACGATTTTATCGCCCAGAGAAAGTACCGCGGTTTGCTCCCACCACTCGCCCTAAATCCTGCATTCAACCTAGAATCTCAGCTTTAAAAATTTGTATTATGGTAAAGCGTTACCCATTTGCGAAGCAATATCAAAGAAGGGGAAATTTTCAATTAATGTAGGGAGTTCTCCATTCATACTAGAAGAAACAACGGGAAAAACATGAGTTCATGCTCTTGAAAAGTATGTCCAATGAAGTTTTTGACATGAGTTTTGGAGCAAAATTTTACTTCATTCACCACCTTAGTTTGGAATTTTTTTGGATCTGAAACTCTTTAAAATAACTATGACGTTCTCTCATCATAATTCTATGCAACATCCAGTTGTCCTAGAAAATGGTAATTTGGTACACATACTTGGCTTCATCCCCATAGTATAAGAAAAGTTCCTGTGTTTTTTCAATGCCAATCTAAAAGCTGAAACGTCTTAGAGAAAATTTGTAGGTTAATAAATTGCTTTCTTCTTAATGAGGCTATATGGCTTGAATTTCAGTTTTGCACAAAGATCAGGAGCATAAAAAACACAATTAATTTTACTTTGTTACTACATTTAATTTGGAAGTTATTGGTAGTCCTCCACCGATGGTAACAATGCAGACACGGCGAAGCTCGCACAGAACGAATCGGACTCGAGTCCGTTGTTTTACATGAGCGTGCGTTGTCGAGGAAAGTATTTTGACATGAAAATTGGATGTAAGCAGGAATATTGATAAATTCGGATACATAATCTTTGCTAAGGTGTAAACATTTAGTCCAAAAAAGTAAGAAGACTCAGAACAAGCTATCAACCTACAAAAAGAAATTAAATTCCATATAAAACAATACTTGTAAAAAAAGTGACTTGGTCATTATGCAAACTCTGATAATAGAACATCAACCTAAATAAATGCCTCTACAATGTTGCATTATTGAGCTTTTAAACTCACAAAAGCCAAGATTTCCCTCGATGCTCTTTTTGGATTCACAAGTCTACGAGTAAATCCTAAACATTCTACCTTTCCTTTTAGTAAAGTAGTAGTATAATGGTTAAATCACAATTTTAAAAAAGATTTATCCGTAACGTCATGAAAAACTATTTTTTTTTCAGAAAATCAAAACTTGATTCAGAAATTATCATTAAATAGCCACAAGACTTCGCCCTTTTTTTAAAATGATTTGTTTTTATAATATTGTTTTTATATAATAGGGTCGATATATCGATACTTTTTCTTCGATATATCGAATCCGATATAAATATTTTTTAAAATATCGATATATCGAAAATCCGATATTTTTTAAAATATCAACAGCCCTAGTTTGGAGCTCACTCTTTGGGTTTAAATTAAAGGAGTTCGTTAACAATAAAATGAGAGATGCTAGATTTGTTTGTGGAAATTCCCGTAGGATCCAGTAAGCACATTATATAATTACGGTAACAAAAATAATAACTGTGTAAAATACAATTGAGGAAATAAATGAAGTATACTATGTCTCTAATAAAAATTATGCTACTAGCATTATTTATGTTTAGAGTTGTAACAGTTCGACTGCGAGAAAAAACTCGTATTTCGTGGTTTGAAATGTTGTCTATTTCTCTGTTTGAATGAATGGTATCCTTGGAAAACTGCCTTATATTTGGAATAATTTACAGACTATGGTTCTGGGATAAAATAATGTACGTTTTATTTTCATTTTAAGTCTGAAAGCTGAAAACAAAAAAATCTTCGAATCTTGTATCAATTGTCGTTGAACGCGATGGAGGGAAAAACTACTGGTGGGATTTTAATGAATTACTTATTGCTTTACGCCTCGTCGACGGTTAAGATAATTAGAGGCGGGATGGGACTGGGAACAAGGGACAGGAAGGAATACGGCCATGGCCTTTTTGAAGGAAGCATCCCGGCATTCGCCTGGAGTCATTTGGGGAAACCATGGAAAACCCAAATCTGGATGCACGGACGGGGATTCGAACCCACGTCTTCCCGAATGCGAGGCCAGAAAGTTAACCGTTCACCCACCAGGTTCGGCTAATTTTAATGGACTCTCAAATTGTGCTATGACGGTAAAATTGGCTATGTATCATTTTGATGTAGGTCGGATATGTGAGAAATTTAAGATAAAAGTTTCCACAAATTTGCATCTATTTATCGTTGAAAGTAATTCATGCAAAAACTTGTGCTGTCCCAGTGGTTGATTAACTTTTTTTTGGCTTAACGCTTCATCGACTTCGATGTCATTAAGGGAGCGAAAGGAACAGGAAGGAACTTGGCCATGGCCTTTTTAAAGAAAGCATTCCGTCATTCGCATGGAGTGATTTGGGGAAACTATGGAAAAACACGAATCTGGATGCTCGGACGGGGATTGGAACCCACGTCCTCCCGAATGTGAGTCAGAGCGTTAGCGGTCTCCCATTAACTAATTTAATTATTTTTGGTTAAATGAAGTATTGTACCTGTGAAGGGTGCGATTGTAAGATCTGAATAATATTTATATTCTGTAATATATAATTTGGGCCAGAATAAAATATGAATTCTTTATAAAATAAAAAGATTAACTCTTTTGCAGTAACAGAATCAAATCCACATAATCACATCATGGGAAAGATGAGTCTTGAACAATTGAAGTTATTAAAATACTCAGCTCCTTTATTATTATCATGAACGAAATAATATGATATATTCAACACATAGAAATGAAACATCTATTCGATGTGAAATAATGAAACAAAGAATTAAGAAGACTATTCGGCTTTAGCTCACTTAATTGAAACACAGAACACATGAAAGTCTTATGTAATATTACGTGAACCATCAGGTTTCTTTAAGGGGTTACGACAACACGAGTTTTGTAGTTCAACAAGAAGAGCATTATTAGATTTGCGGTGGAGAAATGTTCTGTGAGATTACCATATGTGTGCGGCAGTTTTTTCGGAACGGAGAGTGATCACTGTACATAGTCCACAGCGATTTTGTTACCGGATGGCAACTTAAATGTTGCTTCCTTCCTCCATAACTGCAATATTAATTGTAGATTGATGCAGCGTATGTATCTTGGCAGCTTGCAGAGTTCTACTGGTATTACGCCTCCAACGAAACAAGTCTCACGTATTTGTGATCGTTAACTACACAAATCGAACAATTGCAAGTCCGAGTTTAACATAAAACGTCTCACAGCCGAGGCTTCACATAGAAACTTCTTAATGTGAACACAACCTACGTGTCCGGTTTGGGATTCGATTTATGGCGTCCAATTGCAGGAAAGTAAAACGAAGCGTTGCCGTGATTCGCTCATGAAATCACCAAAGACCAGAAGTTAGTTTACAACAGCCATAACGTTGCAGTAACATTCGCTGTTTCCGGTCGTCGATCATCTCACATTCGATATCTCGCCCCTATTCACCAACTGATATGTGTGGTAGCAACTAATGACTCAGTGGGAAGCATATGGGAGCATGGTTATAAAGTGCAAACCTTGTTCAAACATTTTATTACAAGAATCATGGTCAACGATTAAACTTATACAGAATATCACAAATAATATAATACATAAGAAAGCTTCGATCTTGTAGATTATGATCCTATTAAATCCTGTACCAATACAAATATATGTTAATGCGATGACAAACTTGTTAAGCCATGAGAATATCCCTAATCACAATATCTCCACATGTATTAAACATGCAAACAGAAATCCTTACGTGCTTGGAAACGTAATATAACAGGGCAGGCTCTTACCAATTTACCATCATATAACAAATTTACAGCTAGTACCAAACACAAATTTGTACACAGGAGGCAAAATACAGCAATTATTTTAAACAAACAGGAATCAGTTTACCTTAGTGTCCTTCAGTTTAACCTTAAGAATCAAGTTCTTACCAAAAGGTTCTGGCACACTATAGTGTGTACACGCCGGCGCATAAGTCGTTACCACCCACACACACATTGATAAGGTAGCGGGAACGATTAGCACCACATATCGGGGAATTTTATCCACTTCCGTAACAAAATTACTAAGCACAATTAACAAGAATGCAGTAAGCGACGCACTTTGTAGTTGGGATCATCAGGTATACTACCTCAAATACCCGACAGTGCTAGAAAATGACGAAGCCACTTCCAGCCCCGCCCGCTGCCGTGCTCCCCAATCGGCGGAAAACCGCTCACGAACATAGAGCGCAGCGGAGGAATTCCCTCGATTAATGCGAGCGAGGAACGGTCTCGGTCGGGTCACAAATCCACATCATGCGTTACTTCCAGGCCCCCGGGTCAAATTACAAGTCCTCGCTTATACCAGCAGACCACTAACGTCGCAGTCAATTAGGGAAAATATTAGGCCCAACGAACCAATCCGCTGCTGCCGACCAACTGACTTCCCGGTTTCGTGTCCCCGAAAATCTACTCCATCAGCCGGTAGAGGGCACCACCAAAGCCACAGCGCACTCTCACGGGCGAAACTAGCACGCGTGCTTTGCAGGTACCAGCATCAGAAGACAATCGAGGGCGGGGAAAATAAACAATGCGAGCCGAGCACGGCTCACCAACACACGCAAGTAACTTGGTATTTCCTCGCGTCAGTTATCTTTCTCACACCACCTGTGAAGATGGAGCGTCCCAGTTCGTAATCTAAGACGTAGAGTAGAACCCAAATACATGCACAATTACTTTACTGTAAAGAGACGCCATAACGCTGAGTCCTTAAGTCTCGTAGCTAACACTGACTGGGTAAAATAAAGTAACTAACAGAAAAGTCATCTGTCACAAATAAACAAACATCCTCAATAATAACAATTGGTAGCAAAGTACCTACCGGGTGATCCAACATATTCAAGATACTTTCGGAACGTAACTGATTTTTGGAAAGTGTACGTAATGGCTCTGCAAAATCTGTTTGTTTAATTTTATTCTGTAACGAAAAAAATAACATCGCAGGCAAGCAACTTTAAATTGAGATGTCAGAACTGTTTTTATCTGATGTTTGTTGACAAAACTGTAACCTTTTTCGTTCAAAATCTCTGTTTTTGTTTCAGACGTCGAAATACCACTAACAAACAAACACATTTTCATCGGTCGAGGGTGGTTTACGAAGGGAGACAAAATGTTGGAGGAAACTGAAACACAGCGACTGATAGAAGAGTTAAAATGCCAGTATGCTCTTCAGCATACATTAGAACCTCAAGTACATTCGTATAGATACATTCTTAGGTTTTGACAGATTTAAGTTCTAATTACTTGAAGACCATCATTGGGAATATTTGCTGTAAAAATTTATTATCAGAATCAAATCCATTGCATTGTCATATAGTTGTTGTTACTTTACCAGATTGCTTATGAATATGAACTTTCCAAATTGCTGGAGATGAGCCAGGTCTTCTTTCATTTTACTACAAACCAGCAATATTGCTATTCATCGAATATCATTCGTGAAATTTTCGCACAAGGCACATAGTTTTTATTAAATTCCGTGCTATATTGGTACACAGTATCTACCCATATATGTAATTACCATTGGAATACTTCTTGTGGATCATTAAGCCGTCGGCAAGAGGAATCAACTTCACATTTTCTACTGCAGTGCTTCCCTTCATCTGCTCCATAACAAAGTTGATGCGTTGAGACAACTGGGGAAAGCAAATCTTTTCTTTCTCCCCCTTATTTAACACTAGTTCGCACCCACCTACTTTATTTTTAGTATACATTCTGGGAATCAGTGTATCAGAGGATCAGAAACCTTGCTTCTGTTTCCTTTACCAAACACATTCCTAATATCCGGAAAGTCTATCGGCAGCTCCTGTATCTACTTGTGCTGTAAGTGCTTATGAATATGAACTTTCCATCTATTACTTTGCATCACATTTTTGAGAGTTTTTAGAAAACGACTTTGAATGTTAATTAGAAGATTCTGTTTTCAGATTGGTTTCAATGGGGTTTTAAGAGCAAAATCACTAGAGTTTTTTTTATGATTTGGGCATCAAGCAGCAGACTTTGCTCCACATTAAGAAATACCTTGACTGTCCATTAAAACTCATGGCTGGCATAATGTAATCAGGTACTGGTTGAAAGTAGTTAAAAAAAATCCATACAAAACTATTTTGACTAAAAAACAATGAGTCACTGCATCATCGAACTAAGAACTTCCACAATGTTGGCACTATGTTTTGAACACATTTTAAAATCAAACTTTAGTTAAGTAATTAAGATTAAAAAATTTAGTAAAGTCGTAATTCAAGGAAGGCCAACTTGTTCTTGAACTCTATAAAGTGTTACGGGTTTCGAAAAGAGTTTATAACCAAGCAAAGAATAATATTACTAGAGTTTATTTTAATGACATGGTTAGATTCACGCTAATTCAATAATTTTTCACACTTTTTCATTGCTGAGACTTTAGCTGTCTTATCGTCACATTAGCAGATGACAACTGGGTACAGAGAATTTCATAGGCAAAACATTGGAAAACGTGTGGAGCAAACTCTCCCCACCTTGTCTCAATCATTGTTTTTATATATATATAGTATATTTTTCACAATGGCAAAATAAAGCCAGCACTTATCTTTTTTTTAATCCAATAATGAAGGCTTGTCAAGTAAGACTTTGGAACCTAAATACTTCAGTGCAAATGTACTTACTTACTTCCCCCAAAAGCCTGTTCCGACCTCAGTTTTCCAACCATCTTTTCATGGATCTACCAAAATCCCTTCTTCCTGTAGGATATTACAGGACAAACTTCTGAAATCTCAGATCGTGGACCTTCCAATTTTTCCTTTTTAGTGAAGTTCTATCATTCAGAGATGAAATATTCAGTTGTTTCTTAATTTCTTCTTTTCTCCTTCTATCATTCAAGGAATTTCTTTTCTAATGGCCGGATTTTATTTCCGTATTGTGTTTTATTTACCCACGTTTCACTGCCGTACATCATAATTGGTCCAGCCTTTGTTTTATAAAATTTGACTTCAGTCTCCTCTCGGGTTTTAGCTTTCAGTGTTCGACAAATTGTTCCACACATCTATTGAAATCGGTGAAGTTTCTTCTTCACTTCGTTACCTTCGTGAGTGAGGTAGGTAAAGCTTGAGAGTTGTTGAGTTGGTTGACTGTCAGTCACTATGTTGACTTTGAAAGGATATTTCCCTTGCCCTGCTTATGTTATTGTACTAAACGACAGCAAATTGTAATCTTACTAATAGCGTTTAATATATGTATTAGTTTTTGGAATCCATCTTTATTTTCTTTTAGGATAAATTGATCATCTGCAAACAGCGTAGTGTTTATATATGTGCTATTACATATTTTCATGCCAGGATGTATATTTTCCTTCAATGTCCTAGCGAAAGACTACAAACCTGTCTCACTCCAGTCAGTTTATACCTCAAATCTAACACAGTTTTTGTCTTTTTATACATATCATTGACAACTTGTATTAAATGTTTTGGATATCCATTATTTTGTATTATTTTCAATAATTGCTCCCTATTTACTTTATCGAACGCTTTTTCTTAATCTATAAAAGCAATGCAAGTATTTAAGTTAGATTCTCTTCTCTAGTATCTATTTGAGTCAGAATGGGGATTTAGGAAAGGAAGATCTTCTTCTAATAGCAGAGCATCTGTTATTACCTAGAGCCTGTTACTTATTATTTTTGCATATATTTTATATCCAGTATTTAACAAACTAATTCATTGATAGTTATTACATGAAGTTCTAGCCCCTTTCTTAAACAGTGAACTAGTTTTGGCCTTCAGTGTTCTGCTTTTCAAACACATATTAATTAAGTGTATGATCCTGAAATTTAGTACCATTCTCCCATGTATAATCGATTCCAAGATAATTTTATCTCGTTCAGAAGCTTTTCTATTTTTGAATGATCTTAATGCTGCATATAAGAACAATTTTATTTTGCATCAGCATGATCTACACCTACATCCTCTTCTTTCTCTTTGTAATTACGAGTACTTCTATACCACAATTTTTTATAATGATTCTTCTTCAGTTACATTTATATTAGTAGCTGCCTTTTTATCTTTTTTTTTAAAAAAAAGAAAAAAGACGATTCATAAACTTATAAGCGATCTCTTGTCTACCATGGACATCATCTTCTATTGAATTTATTAATACACCCAATGATTCTTACTTAAACTTCTTTGTTATTGTGTTATCTACATTTCTTCTTCTTTTATAGTCAATTTTCTGTGGTTTGATCTTATATTATTTTTAAACGAAACTTTTGCTTTTGTTTGACTGCTTATCCGACTTCATTATTTAAAATGTTAAGTCCGGTTGTTTTTCTAAATTTCTTTTTCTTTGCGATGGTTTCAACTGTCACTCTCAGTATTGATGAATTTTAGTGGCTAAGGCGCTTGCTTTAAAAATTTCACTGCTCCGTTCCCGATCTCAAATTCGGATGGATGCAGTAATTTTAAGTGTTACGTCTGATTATATGAGCTACGGAAGGTCGTTTCGTGGTTTGGGCACTACGTTAAACTGTAGGTCCCAGAGGAAAGGAACTGGCGATTCTACCTCTGACACAATGGCTTAGTATGCCTCCTTCGGGAGGATCCTACCAACCTTCGGGTTGTCGACTAACTTAGTTTTTATAATTTCCCATTCTTTGTGGACATCATTATATGTTGAATTTTCCAGTAAGAACTGTTGTGATCATCTTTGATAGAAGTGTCTGATTACTGCTTCTTGTAACAGATAAACCTCATAAACTTCTTGATTTTGAAACCTCACATAAACAATTGGCAACTCGAAGTGAAAGCTACATTACTATTTTTGGCTTTAGCTATAGGCTAATTTAGCCAAGTGCAAAAAGGGTAATATAACAGTGTTGTTTGTTCTTTATTTATATATATCCTTTATACATGAGGTTTTGTTCTTGAAACATACTTGAATAATAGATTAGAGGATTTTTTTGTTGGGATAAGCGAGGACCTGCATAAGGGATTGTACGTCTGTAATTTTTAAACCTTCTTCTAAGAATTCATGTCTTTCATCCTTGTAGTTTCTGAAGTGGTATATATCTTCCATCTCTGTACACGTCCCACAGACGTGAGAGTAAGTTAGTTTCATCATAAATTAAAGCTACATTACTATAGAGCTCTGAAACTTATTAGTTTGTTTTTTCGTCACCTGCCGCGCCACCACGCAAAGTGTGGTATTGTCAGCTTCCGGTTGACCACTGTGCGTTTGTTTTCGTTTGCGATGCAGTCTGTGTACAAGAATTTAACGATTAAAAATCTGAAGTAATTACTTTTTAAAAGCTGGAACACTTCATCTGTAGAAGTATACTAAGCAAGATTTAACAGGTACGAATTCAGACCATCAAAACCAATTAAACCTTGAATTTACCGTTTAGTTTGGGCCTCTTGTCGGCGTTTCACTCTTCCTTTTGAACTGCTTGAAATCATTTTAAAATTATAAATGTCTCATTTTTGCCCAAAGTTTTTTAATCACTGTTTCACTGAATAGAATAGTTTTTGCGTTGTATTTACAGGTAATATAGCAGAGAAGAACTCCGGAACATCAGTCAAACATTGTTTGAAGTTGAACTTGTTTTCTGTATGATAATTTCCCAAGATTGGTTAAATGAGTTTCATGCTGACCCTGAAAATAAATTTTTCATCTTTCACGAAGATACGTAATATTAGCTATTAGTTGTTTTTATTCCTTTTGTTGAGTTTAAAAGATCGGTTTATGTTGCTGGTCGTCCGCAAAATGTGCGTCAATTGACGGCAAGTTTAGTCTTGGAACCGGGTGAGGTTTTAACTACTTTTTTTTTTACCTTCCTATAAAATGCTGTTTATATCATGGATTGTTCAACTTCAGAGAAAAATCTTAACTGCAACATATTTTTGTCATCTCCTATATAATCTTAAATTGCCTGAAAACGATTACCTTGACAAAACTATTAAATACTTTTTTGTCAGTTAATCAAATTTTCTGTCGATCTAAAGTAAATTTTTTCATAGAATGTAGCAGATAAAGATAAAAAATCGACAGCAAATCAAGGCTATGTTGCCACAATCTAATTACAACTACAACATAAATAATTGATTTCCAGCAAAGGCGCATACGAGGTTTATATAGTCACTTCGTACTCTTAATTCAAAGTGTGAAAATCAAGCAACCACAGTAGTGCCCTTACGTATGTGTGAGCTCGTACCCCGGACCAAAACACCCCATGTATTCCTTATGGGCATATGTGTGAGCTCAGGACCACCCACGTCGCGCACGTGCCACGTTGTTACGGGTCATAAATAATATGCTAATGAGGCTACGCGGCACTTCTTAACCTAAGTTACAGGTCATAAATAATATGCTAATGAGGCTACGCGGCACTTCCAATTGATTACGCTCGAAATGCTGCCACGTGCCACGTTGTTACGGGTCATAAATCGTATTCTAATGAGTGTCGTGTGACCAAATCGTCTAAATGGCTTTATTATTTTTTTTAAACCTCAATTACGCTCGAAATACACTTTTTATTTTTTTATTTTATTTCATTCTTAATTTGTACTAGTGGTGTGACGTATCTTTTAACATCTACTTTTTCTGAGTATTAAAATGCAGTTTATTTCATTTAAATCGGACTGCTGGTTCGAAAGATATGTATTTTAACTGGGACAGCGCAAGCGAATTAATCTTAGCTGTCGCGGCGGGCTCACGCCCCTAATGGCTGGGCCGCTTCACCGCGTGCCTCCGTCTGCCTGCCACAGAAAAAAAAAAAAAAAAATACACAACACCTGGCCCTCGGAAGGGTTGGGTTTTAGAGCGCTAATATTAAACTAATTCAATTAAACGTGACATATATTAGTATAGACTGTGAGATCACTGAGTATATGTGTTTGTATAGTACATTTCAGAATAGTTGCTAATTAAGCATTCTCCTGGAGTAATTTCGGGAAACCATGGAAAACCGAAATCTGTATAGCCAGACGGGGGATTCGAACCGCCGTCCTCCCGAATGCGAGTTCAAACCTGCGTCCTCACGAATGCGAGACCAGGGTTCAGATATAGACGACATTTCGTTTATGTTTCCGTTCGACAGAATACAATCGCGGCATCCATGGCAGCCATATCTTTTTCAATTATTATATTTTTTATGCCTTTGGCTTTACATCTCGTAGTCATGGAGGTCAGTAGAAGCGTGAAAGAACTAGGGACAAGGAACGGGATTAAATTCGGCCATGGCATTTTAGGGGAAACCATGGAAATCCAAAATCTGGATAGTCGGACGGGGATTTGAAGCCGCGTCCTCCACGCTCAGGTTATACATAATTTTTTTTTCATAAAAAATCTTCCGTATAACATATTTTAAATTCAGTTAGCTGAAGTGCATACAATTTCGCGTTCTTTCACTCGCCGATTAACAGTTTCTGCTGGAGGATGCTTGAGTCCTGCGATTTGAATGTCTGCCAAACGTGGAGTTCTTCGTGATAAATTTATAAACTTTCTGAAGCAAATCGCTGTCACAATTCTTTTAACGTATGCAAGTATGCTGTACACACTACAAGGCATAAACACATAGAGCATCATAGTACACCAAGATACATAAAAATATTAAAACACACACCAAATGTACAACGAAGATACTAGGGCCTGGAGTTATATCATCGTTCTTTCCTTTTGTTGTAGCTTGCACTTCAGTCAGTAAAATGCTTGCACCTGTTTCACATTCAAACTGTGGAGGTTCCGGAAGGCTATCCGAGAGCAGTTGTTTTACCCGTCTCTTCCTTGCATTTCTGATATCTTGAGTATCAACAGTGACGTTTCATTCAATGTCCACTAATTTATTCACAGTATTAGGTCTACATCTGTCTGTTAGCTCTCTATCTTTCCTATGACTTAAGCCACCAATTGCATAAATATAGTAGAAGTTGGGAAAAAAAAAATTATTTCAATTCGCTTCACGAAAAAGTCACGATTTACATCTGCCTGCATTACACAGCAAAGTGGCATCTTTATGAAGTGTATTCATCACTGAAATGGACTAAAGAAAAGCGTGATATCTGTATAAATTGCGTGTTCGGCTGATAACGCAGATATGGTACAACTGCACGTCAGAAGAGGCTTTCTGTGTTGCAAAAATCACAAATGGCTGATTTCAGTTATACGTCTCACAAATTGTACATTAGCATAGGCAATTACGTATTATACCGGTAAATACTGTATTACTAAGAAAATATGATCACACGATCAGATACACAACACCTGGCCCTCGGAAGGGTTGGGTTTTAGAGCGCTAATATTAAACTAATTCAATTAAACGTGACATATATTAGTATAGACTGTGAGATCACTGAGTATATGTGTTTGTATAGTACATTTCAGAATAGTTGCTAATTAAGCATTCACCTGGAGTGATTTAGGGAAACCATGGAAAACCGAAATCTGTATAGCCAGACGGGGGATTCGAACCGCCGTCCTCCCGAATGCGAGGCCAGAACGCTAGCCGGTTCACCACCACGCTCGGTGAAATTAGCAGAAATGATACCCCATACTAGTAGATTAAATATAAAAATAGGATCGAATGCAATTGGAGAAGTAAGTGAATTCTGTTACTTAGGAAGAAAAATTACAACCGATGGCCGAAACAAAAATAATGTTAAAAGCAGAATAGAACTAGCAAAAAAACAGCCTTCATGAAAAAGAGAAATATTGATCTGGGAATTTGAAAAACTTTTTAATACTTTATGTGTGGAGCACAGCACTTTATGGTAGCGAAACATGGACTTTATTACGCTTTGTGTAGTATGCATCATAGAATGCTCGATTACTCATACATATAAGGTCCCATATCTGATCTTCACTCTTCAACTAGCTGGCAGTCAAACACGTGAAAAATTCCCTCACTTTACACTGATTTCAAAATGTCACAAACAGAAATTCACCGAAGATAGTACCCACTAAGTTATAGATCATGTTAGATCATTCATGAAATTTTTCGTCAGTGCCTGTATACGAGTCTGTTCCGAAGACTAAATGTATCTCGTGTACAACTTATAAATGTGTTGTTCTCGAATACTAGATGAAATTTGAAGTGATAGGATGATTTTTGAGATCTTGTCAAACTAAGTAGTTAATTTCGACTTACGGATTGCGGTGAGCAGTTTTAAGTGTAAGATGTATATTTCTAATGGCTAGGCAGGGACAGTGTTCAAACTCGACTGCAATATTTTCTGTGTTACATTTCCTGACTGTTTGAAAGCACAGAACTGTCGAGGTCATTTTATCTAATATTCTCTCCACGAAAGAAGTCATCGATTGACATGGGGAAAAAATGGAAGAATGCATACTTTCTGCAGAAACAGCGGTTACAGATGTATAGCATATTGTCATATCTAAAAGTTGTCACGAACTGCACCACTCAAGAACAAGCTAGGAAAGGTACCAAGACACAAACTTTGAAACTATATACCTTTTAGGACTTACAGAATATTGACAACTTATACATGCACACACCAGTGTCAAGGGTCATGAAAATATTAACAGATCTTTCAGAATTTCTTGAGTTAACAGCCAGATCCTCATTCTGTTTCTATTTTACCGCATATTTTGACAAGGCGTGTAGTGGGCATTCGACTGGAGTGATTTCAGGAAACTATGGAAACAAAAGTTAAATCTGGATGGTCACCATACAGAAAAGACGGATCAGGATTGAAGAAAAAAAAAAAAAAACTCTGTCCAGCCGCTGACGGACAGGGATATATATAGATATGTAAAGCGTCTGCGTATACCTCATTTTCGAGGTGTATTCATGCGTGATGAATTACCTGAAAAATTCGTCATCATGAATGTGGAATAGTGAACTTGGACAGTGCTGAAAATGCCGGAACACATTGGGTTGCATATATAAAGTACAAAGAAGGTGTAGTTAAATATTTTGACAGTTTTTGGTGACTTACCCCCACCATTGGAATTGCAGCGATACTTTCCGGGCAACAGAATACTGTACAACGTACAACGTCACCAGGAATACGGCACACACGTATGTGGTCACTTGTGTTTAAAGTTCTTGTATGAAAATATTTGACATCGCGAGAAATGCGGTAAAGACCACAGTTAGTTGGAAAAAAAAAATGGAAGAATACATACTTTCTGCAGAAACAGCGGTAACAGAAATAGACTAAACGCGTGAAAAATTACCTCACCTTACACTGATTTCAAAATGCCTACAGTCGCAATACAGAAATTCACCGAAGATAGCATCCACTAAGTTCTAGATCATGTTAGATCATTCATGAAATTTTTCGTCAGTGCCAGTATACGAGTCTGTTCCGAAGACTAAATGGATCTCATGTACAACCTCCAAAGGGCACATGTGAATAGTTCTTATCCCGACACATGCGAAAAATGCGGTACAGACCACAGTTAGTTGGAAAAATGGAAGAATGCATACTTTCTGCAGAAACAGCGGTAACAGATGCATAGCATATTGTCGGGGATTGGCACGTATCTAAAACTGTCACGAACTGCACCACTCAAGAACAAGCTAGGAAAGGTGCCAAGCACAAACTTCGAAAGTATATACCTTACAGAATATTGACAACTTATACATGCACACACCAGTGTCAAGGATCATGAAAATATGCTCGGCCTCACAAATATTGGCAGATGTTTCGGAATTTCTCGAGTTAACAGTCCAATCCTCATTCTGTTTCTATTTACCGCATACTTTGACAAGGCGTGTAGTGGGCATTCGCCTGGAGTGATTTCAGGAAACTATGGAAAAAATAACTTAAAACTGGATGGTCGCTTCACGAATGCGATGCCAGAGTGCTATCGCTCACCCAACAGTCATTGTCAATCCTCTTACGCACCCCACCTCATAAAATCCCGAAATGTTATGAAAACCGCAAAACATAGTGAATACAGGTAAATATCGCCAAAAATTATGTAATATTCGCTCTACGAAAGAAGTCATAGATTGATATGATTAGAAGATGACTGAGGATGTATCAGTTTCATTAAGAATTCACCATTCCTCAGTTTAGATGTCCTAAATTACTTTATATGGACACAGTTAGCTTGGCAGGTAGAGTTCCATAGTGAAAAGGTTGTCGGTGTTATGAAGGACGATGCGAATTGCACCCTGATTGTGGAGTTTGCTGGGTTACGGGGCAAAAAGTGTGCATTCTGGCTCGAGACCGACCAAACCTGTAACATTTTTTTTATTTTTTATTTTTGCTGGATACCAGTTAACCAGTGGAGATGCTACATTTTGTGCTTAGGTACATCTCTTGCGGTATAAACTCGTAACTTTCTCCGGAGCAGAGCCTTCGTGGGTGAATCCTCGAAAATTAGACCATACTTTAGGTATGTTTTCAAACCAGAGTGAGAAACATCCACTTTATTCATTAATGGTTACAACAGCTATCCATTCACCACATGCATAGAAAACCATAATCCGTATGCCTAGATCTGGATTCAAACCGGTATCCTCCTGAATAAGAGGCCAACACTCTCGGTGAAATTATAGGTGACAAAATTATAAGTGTCTGATTTAAAAGTGACATGTTTACAGCGTCAGCTAATCGTCACCACAATTTGAGTAGCTATATGGTGCAAATTGAAATCGACGTTTCACGAAATACGTCTTATACCCGTTGCGTTTGACAAAATAGTCTTCAATTATAATGACAACCTATATACCCCGTGTTGCTAAGTTTCGCTTCACGCACGTTTAAACTAGCATCAGAGTCCAGATTGGTGAACTATGGGACAAGCGGTCTTCCACAAACATGATTTCACAGGTTTGCAACCACCACCACTCCCCCCACAGTACGTGTCGTGATGTACCCCACATACAACAGGCTTACCACCGCCATCACACCTCCTATAAACTGGTAACCTTTCTCCAAAGCAGAGCCTTCGTGGCTGGATCCTCAAAAATCAGGGCATACTTTAGGTATGTTTTCAACCGGAGTGAGAAACATCCACTTCATTCATAAGTGGTTACAACAGTTATCCATTCAACCCACGTGCATAGAAAACCCTAATCCGATGCCCAGATCGGGATTCACACCGGTATCCTCCTGAATGAGAGGCCAACAGTCTCGGTGAAATTATAGGTGACAAAATTATAAGTGTTTGATTTAAAAGTGTCATGTTCACAGCATCAGCTAGTCGTTTTCCACAATTTCAGTAACTGTATGGTGCAAATTGAAATCGACGTTTCACGAAATATGTCTTATACCCGTTGCGTTTTACAAAATAGGTCTTTATTTATAATGACTGCCTATATACCTGTGTTGTGAAGTTTCGCTTCACGCACGTTTAAACTAGCATCAGAGGCCATATTGGTGAACTATGTGACAAGCGGTCTTCCACAAACAAGATTTCACAGGATTACACCCACCACCACTCGCCCCTAAAAAGTCCTTTATTAAAGTTATTTTTCATGAGTCTTCATCACTTATTAGTATTAAGACCCAATCGTAATAGACACCAACACTCGATAAGACAAATTTTTTCCGGACCATGACACCCTTGCACTTATTGAGGTTAACCCCAGTTTTAGGATAAAAAACCCATAAAAACCCATACAGTAATTGAGGTTACTGTAGATAATTTAGGTTAGGCAGGCTCAGCATGTTACGTGTTAGCTTAGGTTAACGCGCGAGCGCGTTAACCTAAGCTAACACGTAACATGCTGAGCCTGCCTAACCTAAATTATCTACAGTAACCTCAATTACTGTATGGGTTTTTATGGTTTTTTATCCTAAAACTGGGGTTAACCTCAATAAGTGCAAGGGTGTCATGGTCCGGAAAAAATTTGTCTTATCGAGTGTTGGTGTCTATTACGATTGGGTCTTAATACTAATAAGTGATGAAGGACTCATGAAAAATAACTTTATAAAGGACTTTTTAGGGGCGAGTGGTGGTGGGTGTAATCCTGTGAAATCTTGTTTGTGGAAGACCGCTTGTCCCATAGTTCACCAATATGGCCTCTGATGCTAGTTTAAACGTGCGTGAAGCGAAACTTAACAACACAAGGTATATAGGCAGTCATTATAAATAAAGACTATTTTGTAAAACGCAACGGGTATAAGACATATTTCGTGAAACGTCGATTTCAATTTGCACCATACAGTTACTGAAATTGTGGAAACGACTAGCTGATGCTGTGAACATGACACTTTTAAATCAACACACTTATAAATTTTGTCACCTATAATTTCACCGAGACTGTTGGCCTCTCATTCAGGAGGATACCGGTGTGAATCCCGATCTGGGCATACGGATTAGGGTTTTCTATGCACGTGGGTGAATGGATAACTGTTGTAACCACTTATGAATGAAGTGGATGTTTCTCACTCCGGTTGAAAAACATACCTAAAGTATGCCCTGATTTTTTGAGGATCAGCCACGAAGGCTCTGCTTTGGAGAAAGGTTACCCCGTTTATAGGACGGTGGTGATGGCGGGGTAAGCCTGTTGTATGTGGGGTACATCACGACACGTACTGTGGGGGGAGTGGTGGTGGTTGCAAACCTGTGAAATCATGTTTGTGGAAGGACCGCTTGTCCCATAGTTCACCAATCTGGACTCTGATGCTAGTTTAAACGTGCGTGAAGCGAAACTTAGCAACACGGGGTATATAGGTTGCATTATATATTGAAGACTATTTTGTCAAACGCAACGGGTATAAGACGTATTTCGTGAAACGTCGATTTCAATTTGCACCATATAGCTACTCAAATTGTGGTGACGATTAGCTGACGCTGTAAAACATGTCACTTTAAATCAGACACTTATAATTTTTGTCACTATAATTTCACCGAGAGTGTTGGCCTCTTATTCAGGAGGATACCGGTTTGAATCCAGAATCTAGGCATACGGATTATGGTTTTCTATGCATGTGGGTGAATGGATAGCTGTTGTAACCATTTATGAATAAGTGGATGTTTCTCACTCTGGTTGAAAACATACCTAAAGTATGGTCTAATTTCGAGGATTCACCCACGAAGGCTCTGCTCCGGAGAAAGTTACGAGTTTTATACCGCAAGAGATGTACCTAAGCACAAAATGTAGCATCTCCACTGGGTTAACTGGTATCCAGCAAAAATAAAAAATAAAAAAAATGTTACAGGTTGGTCGGTCTCGAGCCAGAATGCCAACTTTTTTGCCCCGTAACCCAGCAAACTCCACAATCAGGGTGCAATTCGCATCGTCCTTCATAACACCGACAACCTTTTTCACTATGGAACTCTACCTGCCAAGCTAACTGTGTCCATATACAGTAATTTAGGACATCTAAACTGAGGAATGGTGAATTCTTAATTGAAACTGATACATCCTCAGTCATCTTCTAATCATATCAATCTATGACTTCTTTCGTAGAGCGAATATTACATAATTTTTGGCGATATTTACCTGTATTCACTATGTTTTGCGGTTTTCATAACATTTCGGGATTTTATGAGGTGGGGTGCGTAAGAGGATTGACAATGACTGTTGGGTGAGCGATAGCACTCTGGCATCGCATTCGTGAAGCGACCATCCAGTTTTAAGTTATTTTTTCCATAGTTTCCTGAAATCACTCCAGGCGAATGCCCACTACACGCCTTGTCAAAGTATGCGGTAAATAGAACAGAATGAGGATTGGACTGTTAACTCGAGAAATTCCGAAACATCTGCCAATATTTGTGAGGCCGAGCATATTTTCATGATCCTTGACACTGGTGTGTGCATGTATAAGTTGTCAATATTCTGTAAGTCCTAAAAGTCCTAAATGGTATATACTTTCGAAGTTTGTGCTTGGCACCTTTCCTAGCTTGTTCTTGAGTGGTGCAGTTCGTGACAGTTTTAGATACGTGCCAATCCCCGACAATATGCTATGCATCTGTTACCGCTGTTTCTGCAGAAAGTATGCATTCTTCCATTTTTCCAACTAACTGTGGTCTGTACCGCATTTTTCGCATGTGTCGGGATAAGAACTATTCACATGTGCCCTTTGGAGGTTGTACATGAGATCCATTTAGTCTTCGGAACAGACTCGTATACTGGCACTGACGAAAAACTTTCATGAATGATCTAACATGATCTAGAACTTAGTGGATGCTATCTTCGGTGAATTTCTGTATTGCGACTGTAGGCATTTTGAAATCAGTGTAAGGTGAGGTAATTTTTCACGCGTTTAGTCTATTTCTGTTACCGCTGTTTCTGCAGAAAGTATGTATTCTTCCATTTTTTTTTTTCCAACTAACTGTGGTCTTTACCGCATTTCTCGCGATGTCAAATATTTTCATACAAGAACTTTAACACAAGTGACCACATACGTGTGTGCCGTATTCCTGGTGACGTTGTACGTTGTACAGTATTCTGTTGCCCGGAAAGTATCGCTGCAATTCCAATGGTGGGGGTAAGTCACCAAAACTGTCAAAATATTTAACTACACCTTCTTTGTACTTTATATATGCAACCCAATGTGTTCCGGCATTTTCAGCACTGTCCAAGTTCACTATTCCACATTCATGATGACGAATTTTTTCAGGTAATTCATCACGCATGAATACACCTCGAAAATGAGGTATACGCAGACGCTTTACATATCTATATATATCCCTGTCCGTCAGCGGCTGGACAGAGTTTTTTTTTTTTTTTTTTCTTCAATCCTGATCCGTCTTTCTGTATGGTGACCATCCAGATTTAACTTTTGTTTCCATAGTTTCCTGAAATCACTCCAGTCGAATGCCCACTACACGCCTTGTCAAAATATGCGGTAAAATAGAAACAGAATGAGGATCTGGCTGTTAACTCAAGAAATTCTGAAAGATCTGTTAATATTTTCATGACCCTTGACACTGGTGTGTGCATGTATAAGTTGTCAATATTCTGTAAGTCCTAAAAGGTATATAGTTTCAAAGTTTGTGTCTTGGTACCTTTCCTAGCTTGTTCTTGAGTGGTGCAGTTCGTGACAACTTTTAGATATGACAATATGCTATACATCTGTAACCGCTGTTTCTGCAGAAAGTATGCATTCTTCCATTTTTTCCCCATGTCAATCGATGACTTCTTTCGTGGAGAGAATATTAGATAAAATGACCTCGACAGTTCTGTGCTTTCAAACAGTCAGGAAATGTAACACAGAAAATATTGCAGTCGAGTTTGAACACTGTCCCTGCCTAGCCATTAGAAATATACATCTTACACTTAAAACTGCTCACCGCAATCCGTAAGTCGAAATTAACTACTTAGTTTGACAAGATCTCAAAAATCATCCTATCACTTCAAATTTCATCTAGTATTCGAGAACAACACATTTATAAGTTGTACACGAGATACATTTAGTCTTCGGAACAGACTCGTATACAGGCACTGACGAAAAATTTCATGAATGATCTAACATGATCTATAACTTAGTGGGTACTATCTTCGGTGAATTTCTGTTTGTGACATTTTGAAATCAGTGTAAAGTGAGGGAATTTTTCACGTGTTTGACTGCCAGCTAGTTGAAGAGTGAAGATCAGATATGGGACCTTATATGTATGAGTAATCGAGCATTCTATGATGCATACTACACAAAGCGTAATAAAGTCCATGTTTCGCTACCATAAAGTGCTGTGCTCCACACATAAAGTATTAAAAAGTTTTTCAAATTCCCAGATCAATATTTCTCTTTTTCATGAAGGCTGTTTTTTTGCTAGTTCTATTCTGCTTTTAACATTATTTTTGTTTCGGCCATCGGTTGTAA
Source organism: Vandiemenella viatica (assembly GCA_031002005.1). Classification (NCBI taxonomy): domain Eukaryota; kingdom Metazoa; phylum Arthropoda; class Insecta; order Orthoptera; family Morabidae; genus Vandiemenella; species Vandiemenella viatica. Next base: position 56,405,611 of record CM061914.1, on the reverse strand, counting down.
TTTTTCTTCCTAAGTAACAGAATTCACTTACTTCTCCAATTGCATTCGATCCTATTTTTATATTTAATCTACTAGTATGGGGTATCATTTCTGCTAATTTCACCGAGCGTGGTGGTGAACCGGCTAGCGTTCTGGCCTCGCATTCGGGAGGACGGCGGTTCGAATCCCCCGTCTGGCTATACAGATTTCGGTTTTCCATGGTTTCCCTAAATCACTCCAGGTGAATGCTTAATTAGCAACTATTCTGAAATGTACTATACAAACACATATACTCAGTGATCTCACAGTCTATACTAATATATGTCACGTTTAATTGAATTAGTTTAATATTAGCGCTCTAAAACCCAACCCTTCCGAGGGCCAGGTGTTGTGTATCTGATCGTGTGATCATATTTTCTTAGTAATACAGTATTTACCGGTATAATACGTAATTGCCTATGCTAATGTACAATTTGTGAGACGTATAACTGAAATCAGCCATTTGTGATTTTTGCAACACAGAAAGCCTCTTCTGACGTGCAGTTGTACCATATCTGCGTTATCAGCCGAACACGCAATTTATACAGATATCACGCTTTTCTTTAGTCCATTTCAGTGATGAATACACTTCATAAAGATGCCACTTTGCTGTGTAATGCAGGCAGATGTAAATCGTGACTTTTTCGTGAAGCGAATTGAAATAATTTTTTTTCCAACTTCTACTATATTTATGCAATTGGTGGCTTAAGTCATAGGAAAGATAGAGAGCTAACAGACAGATGTAGACCTAATACTGTGAATAAATTAGTGGACATTGAATGAAACGTCACTGTTGATACTCAAGATATCAGAAATGCAAGGAAGAGACGGGTAAAACAACTGCTCTCGGATAGCCTTCCGGAACCTCCACAGTTTGAATGTGAAACAGGTGCAAGCATTTTACTGACTGAAGTGCAAGCTACAACAAAAGGAAAGAACGATGATATAACTCCAGGCCCTAGTATCTTCGTTGTACATTTGGTGTGTGTTTTAATATTTTTATGTATCTTGGTGTACTATGATGCTCTATGTGTTTATGCCTTGTAGTGTGTACAGCATACTTGCATACGTTAAAAGAATTGTGACAGCGATTTGCTTCAGAAAGTTTATAAATTTATCACGAAGAACTCCACGTTTGGCAGACATTCAAATCGCAGGACTCAAGCATCCTCCAGCAGAAACTGTTAATCGGCGAGTGAAAGAACGCGAAATTGTATGCACTTCAGCTAACTGAATTTAAAATATGTTATACGGAAGATTTTTTATGAAAAAAAAATTATGTATAACCTGAGCGTGGAGGACGCGGCTTCAAATCCCCGTCCGACTATCCAGATTTTGGATTTCCATGGTTTCCCCTAAAATGCCATGGCCGAATTTAATCCCGTTCCTTGTCCCTAGTTCTTTCACGCTTCTACTGACCTCCATGACTACGAGATGTAAAGCCAAAGGCATAAAAAATATAATAATTGAAAAAGATATGGCTGCCATGGATGCCGCGATTGTATTCTGTCGAACGGAAACATAAACGAAATGTCGTCTATATCTGAACCCTGGTCTCGCATTCGTGAGGACGCAGGTTTGAACTCGCATTCGGGAGGACGGCGGTTCGAATCCCCCGTCTGGCTATACAGATTTCGGTTTTCCATGGTTTCCCGAAATTACTCCAGGAGAATGCTTAATTAGCAACTATTCTGAAATGTACTATACAAACACATATACTCAGTGATCTCACAGTCTATACTAATATATGTCACGTTTAATTGAATTAGTTTAATATTAGCGCTCTAAAACCCAACCCTTCCGAGGGCCAGGTGTTGTGTATTTTTTTTTTTTTTTTTCTGTGGCAGGCAGACGGAGGCACGCGGTGAAGCGGCCCAGCCATTAGGGGCGTGAGCCCGCCGCGACAGCTAAGATTAATTCGCTTGCGCTGTCCCAGTTAAAATACATATCTTTCGAACCAGCAGTCCGATTTAAATGAAATAAACTGCATTTTAATACTCAGAAAAAGTAGATGTTAAAAGATACGTCACACCACTAGTACAAATTAAGAATGAAATAAAATAAAAAATAAAAAGTGTATTTCGAGCGTAATTGTGGTTTAAAAAAAATAATAAAGCCATTTAGACGATTTGGTCACACGACACTCATTAGAATACGATTTATGACCCGTAACAACGTGGCACGTGGCAGCATTTCGAGCGTAATCAATTGGAAGTGCCGCGTAGCCTCATTAGCATATTATTTATGACCTGTAACTTAGGTTAAGAAGTGCCGCGTAGCCTCATTAGCATATTATTTATGACCCGTAACAACGTGGCACGTGCGCGACGTGGGTGGTCCTGAGCTCACACATATGCCCATAAGGAATACATGGGGTGTTTTGGTCCGGGGTACGAGCTCACACATACGTAAGGGCACTACTAACCACTTACCACAGCTGTCAAGCGAGGAATTAAAATCCGATTTAGCAAAATGATAACTACGCACTCGAGTCAACCTCGATGTAGTTTTTCCATGCCCAGTTGTATAACACACCGCTTTCACCGGTCTTTATCTTTCGGAAAAACGTGACAACTGAGACCCTTAATTTTCACCGAAATCGCCAAACATCCGTAGGTGCTACGATTAGCCGGCGTAATTCCGTTTTTAATAAGCCTTGTAGCGACGATAGTACATGTAAACACAGTGGTAGAGTGTAACCGGAAGTTGAGTATACAACATTTCGATGGCCGTATTGAAGTTACAAAGCGCTGTTCTCTGCCAGGAACCAAGCAGAACTTCTTAAAGTTCCTCTGACGATATCATAAAAGATTTCACTATTTTGAGCAAAGTCAGTATAAGAACAGCAAAGTAGCCCTCCTTACGGCTCTTTTTCTGCAGCTGCAATTAATATATATATATATATATATATAAAACTAGCAGAGTTCCCGGCGTTGCCCGGTATGATCTAGGTTGATTTTCCCTCACAGTAAACATTTATACTCGTAACAGAGGTCAGTTTTCTGCACTTTTGCTTCAAATTTCATGTCAATCACTCCACCTTCTATACCGTACATATTTGAACGACTAACTCCTCATGTAGCAGAAAAGATATGGTGTTGGGGGTTGAATTTTAGTCACCCTATCAGGAACAGGTGTGTCAAGTTTCATCATAATAACCACAGCGATTCGAGCAGCAATAGAAACAGTCAATTTTTTTCAGGAAATGTGGTGAAGACACAATTGTTCAGCAATAAATTACAAAAATACCTGAAATGCCAACAATTAAGGTTTTAAACAGTTCACTTTCAATTTCAAAAACCGAGTGTGGTGGTGTAACGGCTAGCGTTCTGGCCTCGCATTCGAGAGGACGGCGCGGCGGTTCGAATCCCCGTCCGGGCATCGAGAATTGGGTTTTCCATGGTTTCCCAAATAACTCCAGGCAAATGCCGCGATGCTTCCTTTTAAAGGCCATGGCCGAATTCCTTCCCATTCTTTGCCCCTCCATCCTTACCCGTCTCTAAAGACCTCGCTGTTAGAGAGACATTAAGCAGATTTAAAAAAAAAAGAAAAAAATTTCAAACCCATCATTTATGAATTACTTATTATTAACAGTGAATATAATTTCACTTCCAAACATCAGAGACGGTTGCTGTGCGGCCTGAGATATTTTTTTCGAGAAGCAAAGATCTGGAAACCTTTTGCCTTTATATTATTAAAATTAATTTGCATATTTTCCACTTTACGTAGTTCCTTCTTTACATTTAATAAGGCCATCTATGGGGTTTAAGACAAAAAGCTAAAATTTAAGGAAGGAAATATTACATGCCACGAAATGGCTATTATTTTTTACGTATGCATCTAGTTTGTATTTCATCTTTGGTGTCTCATGCTAAGCATTCAGATTTTTTCACTTACTCCGCCGGCATTATGTAATGATTAAGCATAAGGAGGGAATCCATTAATTACGTGAGGTGAAAAAGGGGGGGGGTGTTCCGTCAAAATCTTACGTCATTATAGGCAAGTGGGGTGGGGGGGGGGGATTCGGCAAAATCTCACCAAGAGGGAGGGCGGGGTGGTCGACGGAAATCTCACGTGAGGTTTTGAAATTTTTGAAGGATTGTTACGCGTAAAAAAAATGTAAAAAAAAGTCTACAATCGACGTGAAAACTTTCGGAAGGAGGAGAGCTAAAAAGGCCTTACAAAACTACGAAGTCGATTAGGCCGGCATTACACTGTAAAAGATCTTTGTCAAAGATCTTTGGTAAAAGATATTTTATAAAATATTTTACAGTGTAATTTTATAAAATTTCTTTTATAAAATGTAAGACGTTGGCATTACATTTTATAAAAGATTTCACCACCCTGCAAACGTAAACAAAGAAAATGGCGCAAGGGACGTTACCAAAGTTGGTTATGACTGCCGAATCCACGAAAGTCTTTATTTCTGAGTATGAACAGAAGGAAATATTGTAAAGTCAGAAACATGTAGACTATAAGATTAGTAATAAAAAGGTGAACACTTAGGAAAAGTTAATTAGTGCTATGATAGAAGGCTGTACTGTAGAAGACGTAAAAAAGAGAAAATTAATGTGTTAAGAAATTAGTATTTGACAGATTTCTGGAATAATAGCAGAAGTAATGCGCAGAATGGTGTAGATCCGTCACCATCAATCGAGTACAACCCATGCCACATACACCGTAAAAATAAACACCCAATAGTATATATGGGGAAATAATTCTGATGTAGAAATTTATGAAAATATTGTGGTAAGAATTTATTGGATGTATACTTCAGCATCGACCATAATTTTTATAATTTGGCATGTCCTTACATTGCAGCTCTTTCACTAAACTTTGATAAACTCCTATCATATCAAGTCTCGTAATCCACGGTCTAACCTAAATATGTTTACTTCTCTTCTTTATCTTCAATAAAATCCATATTGTGACAGTGGTACTAACTGGGTCTGCAAAAGCTTACAAGTTTACTCCATTCATTTCAGAGAACTATGAAGAAAAATTTTATATAGTGTAATGGGACTGAAAAAATATCATAAAATATCTTTGATAAAATAAATATGATAAAATGTTTTATAAAAGATCTTGGACAAAGATCTATTACAGTGTAATGCCGGCCTTAGCATGGAGGAGGGTCCCATCAAAATCTCACGTCATTTTAGGGGAGGGGAGGGGGTCCGACCATATCTCACCAGAAAAGGGGCGGGGGATCCGGAATCCAGGAAAAAACACCTCACGCATTTAATGGACGTCCCTTAAGACATTTCAAACTATTCAATTGAGATTCTAATCTTTAAAACGCTGAAAACCCCATCGAAATCTGCGCAGTAGTTTCTTAGTTTTTCTGGATCCAATATACAAGGTTTTCGTGTTATAGATTGTATTGTGGTAACCGTACAGGAGGCAGTGGCGACTGGGTGAGGCGAGCGGTTGCCCGTTGGACTTGCCACTTTGCTGCCGCCACCACTTTGCCGTGCCGTCTCCAACTCGCCCTGGCACCGCCGCGGAGGCACTAATAAATTGATTGTCGTTTTCGGTTCGTGCCTAATCTGATCGTCGCGGAGTTAAAGAAGTTTTGATCGCGTCGGTGTCCTGGGACGGCGTGGTACGCGGTGCCACGCGTGTGTCGCCGCGCACACTCGCCGCCCGAGGGATAAACTTAATGCCTCCAAATTGAAATTCCCGATGGCTGCCGGCTGATAAGATCTGACCTCAAACAAAATTTAAACCGATAATGTCGCGGCCGGTGTATATATTTTACCGCCATTTCGAGAGCTGGTGTTCCTGTGCTACCCGCCCCTGTCGCCGATCACCGGTCGTCCTTTTTCTTCCCCCCTTTCCTTTAAAACAGAAATAGTCTCCGCCTCGCGTCGCGTGATTTGTGTGGGCGGGGAAGAGAGCAGATGTAAATATTAAGTCGGACGCTCACTTGCAGCGTGGGCACGCGACAGCCCCACGCGTGTCTTCGCTCCACGTCTTCATTTATTTAGGAGATGCTTCACGACTTCGAGAACTCACTTCGTTTCGATGGGCGATTTGCAATTCATTATGAGCCAGTGTCATCGCTCAGTTTTAGTTTGAATCGAAG